>CM042157.1:8190467-8263441 GCA_023376005.1 Doryteuthis pealeii
AATGTAGAATAATTAACACAGTTTAACACTTTTACCCGGTTGTGGTTAACAGAATGAGAACAGTCTACCTCCATGGATTGAATAAAGGGTTGGGTTTGAAGTTCTGTAAAGGCTCACAAGTTCGAAGAGAAGGTTCCTGAAAAAGGACAGAGGACATATTGGATGAAATGTTGTGTAGATAACAATAAAGATGAGGATAATAGTCTGAATAATTCAAATAATACAAATTTACAAATAGACGTTAACATAGAATAATTAACACAGCTTAACATTTATACCTGATCATGGTTAACGGAATGAGAACAGTTTACCTCCATGGATTGAATAAAGGGTTCGGTTCAAAGTTCTGTGAAGGCTCCTGAAGAAGGACAGTGGACATATCAGCTGAAACGTTGTGTAAATAACAATAAAGATGAGGACAAGAGTCTGAATAATCCAAATAATCAAGCCTCAAAAATTTAGAGAAATAATTATCTATTTTGATCCCATTATTGTGTGTGTGTGTGTGTGTGTGTGTGTTGTGTGTGTGTGTTTGTTCTCTGATCTTTTCCTCTATAATTTACCAATAAACCCGAGAGAGCTTGATACTTGAATTTGCCAACAATAGAGCAACTCTTAAACTTTCTAATTCATGGGAAGCTTCTTAGTCATTTCACTTGCTAATAACTAGCATTAGCAATAAACTTTAGGATATTTGCTTACCATCTCATCGATTTCCTTTTCCTGGTTTCTGTTTTGGTTTATTTACAATTCGAAGTAACTGGTATTTTTAAAAATTGCAATGTAGGTACAATGTAAAATTATTTTATAATGTAAATGACCTAACAAAACTAACTGTAAAGTAAGGGGCCCATTTGAATTTATTTTTAAATTGAGGTAAAGTTAATTTTCTGACTGAGCAGAAAAGATTGGGAGAAAGGATGTTATTTTACGGGAATTGCACATTCTGGTATTTTAGAGAGGAATAAAGATTTGTAGCCCTGCAACATTTTTGAGCCATAAGAATTTTTGTTTATGAGCAAAAATTTCAATTTTATTCTTTATTTTTTTGTTCAAAGCTTGGGATTCAGTAGAAAAATGTTTTGATTCTATTTCTCTGAATTTTTGAGATTAGGCTTGATGATTTGTATAATTTGGCTTATTCAAACTATTGTCCTCATCTTCATTGTTATCTGTACAACATTTCGACCAATGTGCCCTCTGGCCTTCTTAAGGTATTTCTTGTCGGACTCGGCAGCCTTCTTGAACTCAGCAACTTTCTTGTACAGCAAGAAGGTTTCTGATTTTATTTTTTAATTATTTTTTATAAAATATTTCAACTTTACTATTATGATATAGAAATTTGAATAATTTTCAAGTTTAAATACTCATTATTTTAGTTTTTGATATGAAATGTAAATATTACAGTTAGAAATACTGTGAATGCCAAAAAATACAAGACTGATTATTTACAATAAGTGAACAGAAAAACTAAGATTGACTCTAGTAGTAATGTTGGTAGCTTTTTGATTTAGTGTGTTATCTCGTAGGAAATGGACTCTGTGACCTGAGATCAGATCCTGAATGAGACTGTTTGTATTTCACATAGTGCTAATACTCTTGAGAAAGGTATGAATCTAACTATTCTTCCTCCAGCTATGGGTAAATATCAGGGCAAACTGGGCACTAACCTTGGTTAGGCTACCAGTCTAGGAGAAAGAAAACTGATTTCAAAACTGTTTTTTTTGGCAAAATCTCTAACTGTGGCTGCATAAATATCATAATTGTTTAATCAAAGAATAAAATTGTTGTATAGGCAGTGATGCTGATAGCTTTTTGATTTAGTTCGTCCTGGGACGAACATAGATGCTTTGAATGAGTCCCTGGAAAAATTTATCGGTCCCAACTAAAGCCATCTAACTCCTACCTAGTAACCTACCCTGTGTAATTCAATTCTAAGAAACTATTGAAATGTATTTACAGTTAGCTTAAAATGGTAAGGAAGAAAAAAGAAAAACACTGGGACACATGGATATGATTTTACTGGATTTTACTACGTCCTTTTTAGATTTTTGTGTGTCAGGGATGCAGGACGCATACCTATCAGCATCTCTGTATAGGTAATACTTTTTTCTAAGCACTATTAGATAAATAAGAATTTCAAATTAAACAAAGTTTGGTCATTTCCTATAACTCCAACATAAACAAAGGGGAATCACTCTTGATTGATAAATTACTTATTTTCCCATTAAATTAACCCATCTTCTTTTTTCCTAGGAGATCAATAAATAGATAATTTATCAGTCAAGAGTGGTTCCCTTTGTTTATGTTGGAGTTATAGGAAACAACCCAAAGTTTAATTCAGTTTTTGTAAAATGCAAAATATTTGTCCGGTATAATTAAGATCTTTTAAAATTTGATCGGTATGTCAGAAAATATGAACAAAATTATTTCCATTTTTAAAGCTGCTTATCAGATTTATTTATGTTTTATCTACAGGATTATCTTTGCCAATATCGACACATTTTATGGTGAGATTTAGATATTTGAATAGGATACTCTGAGATGCTGATAGGTATATTTAAAAGGACACAGTAAAATCATATCCATGCATCCCAGTGTTTTTCTTTTTTCTTCCCTCACCATTTCAAGCGAACTATAAATACATATCAATAGTTTCTTAGAAACAAATTACACAGGATAGGTTAGATGGCTTTAGTTGGGACCCATAAATTTTTTTTAGGGATTCATCCAAAGCAAACCTGTGCGTCCTAGGACTCACTAAATCAAAAAGCTATCAGCATCACTGGATACTAGTTATACTAAGTTCAATATTTTTATAAAACGGTCACTTGAAACCCTTCAATAAATCATTTTAAAAATAAATGGGGAAATTACAATTACTAAGACTCCATCCATATCCTGAACAGTATTGTAACTTTTTTTTTTGGGGGGGGGGTCTACTTGACAAAATTTTTCAAGCCAAATTTTTTAAAACTGGCATGCTCAACCACAAAGTTTATATCCTGTATTAACTTTTGATTTATCAAGCTGAATGTAAGCTGTTCATTTAAAAATCTAAAATGAGCAACTTGAACACAGCTGCTATTTCTTCCAGTTGGACATTAGAGTTTATGTCAACAACCTGTTTTTATTACCAGTCATAAAAATCATATCTTATTAGACAAGTACAATTCAGGTGCTGAATGTTTCTGATTCTGAAGTAGTAAATAAATAAATAAATAAATAAACAAGTTTGGAATGTAGCAATAATTACTTGGAGGTGAAAAAACAGCCAATTAAGTAATGGATAAAAAAAATCATGGGTAATCTGAACATTAGCTACATAAATGAGTAACCTCCCCTTGTTTCTTTCACTTTGAGGAAGCCGTCTGTTTTGGTCAGCCATTTTCATTTCACCGTACATCTACACTGGAACTACAAATTTGTTTGAATCAATACAACTGAATGTTTTAACGTGAAAATATCATAAAATGTGTTCTTAATTGTGCTTGTGCATTATTCATATAAAATACAGCAGGGTGGTTTCAATAAGCAATTAACTGTCTACAAGTTGTGTGTTGTCAAGCAGCCATGTTGTCTGATACTATCCTTTTTTCAGTGAAGAGTCACTCGTTTGTTAGGGGAGATAACTCTCCCTAACAGTAACAATGCAGGAAAGCTTGTCAATAAAATAGTGTGTAAGTCAAAACATTTGCTAATTATTCTTAATACTTAAGAATGAAAGGAATAAAATAAACTTTATATTTAGATTATTTAATAGTTAACTGATAAAGTTCAATAATAAAATGTTTCATCCTTTCAATTGATTAAACATGTTGGTCAAAAAGTAAAATCTTTAATTCAGGCATAGTAAAAATAATAACCAAAGCTTTAATAATTGTTTCCCAGCTATTGGTTCAATAGTACCAGTTCTGTTCTTCAAAAAGGTAGAGATGCTGATAGGTACGCGTCCTACATCCCTAACGTACAAAAATCTAAAAGGACACAGTAAAATCATATCCATGCATCCCAATGTTTTTCTTTTTTTCTTCCCTCACCATTTCAAGCTAACTGTAAATACATTTCAATAGTTTCTTCAAAATGAATTACTCAGGGTAGGTTACAAGATAGGAGTTAGATGGCTTTAGTTGACTCATAAATTTTCCTGGGGACTCATTCAAAGCAAATATGTGCCTCCCAGGATGCACTAAATCAAAAAGCTATCAGCATCACTTATGAGGGTAGCAATAGCATTAAATAACCTACATAGTTTGATATGGCATTAAACAAAGAAACCAAGCCTTTTCAATGGTTGTGTATGCTTCTGTTTTGATTGATGAACATTTGTGTTTGCTGCTTGTCAAAGTCTTGAAATAATATATGACTATCTTATCATTTTGGTTAAGTTTAATTAGAATTTGAAGAATGAGACTTGACCACAAATTAGGAATTTTTTTTCAATTCCTGAGACTTAGCTTTTCCCTTGTTTAAGTTACTTAGGCCAAGTCACGTCAAGCCCTAGCACCTATATGATTGTCCCAACCCTATTGCCCTTATAGCAAGCCCCAACCCTTTTTATCATATGGGTGCTAGGAGGCGGTGACTGAGGGTCTTCATGTCCTGGGAATGACGTTAAACTCTATCTGATGGTGAGGTTCCAATTCTGAAGGTCTGGGGAAAGTGGAGTACCTCTTCATCACCATTGCTCTCAGGTCTACTCTGATCCAGAGTGGTAGTACCTGTTAGGGTCCCATCTATGGGTTAAATAGAAAAATGTGTTAATAAAAATTGAGTCTCCATTAAGAATGAATTTATTTCAAAATTTGTCAGCATTAAATAACCTACTGAGGTTGATATGCCATAAACCAAACCAAACCTTGTTTAAGACCCTTAAACACTTCCACAACAAAATCCTCTTTTGCAGGATGCAACTAGTTAATAGATAATCCTAGAATCTTCTATTCACTTTGAATAGTGTGAGAACATCCCATTAACTCTTAAAAGTCCAGAGCCCAATTAAAAGTATTTACGGTTTCAAAGGGGCTTTTATTTCCCCGTAGTTGTTGGCAAATTGTCAGACAAAGAAGAACAAACACAAAAATAGAATGCAGACACTTGTATTACAAAATTTACAAGGTTTACAAAAGTACAAGGATTTCCCTTAAATCAAAGACTTCTAAATATGTTTAATATTACATTTAAACAAAGGCTATCATTTGGCGTAGATTAGGAAAATGAATGTGACTTCTGGCCGGAGGATGTTAAGAGTTAACTCTGTACAAGAAATATATCAGAACTGGTATGGTCTAAAAATGACTGTAAATGCTTAAAATCAGTTTTCCTATTACCATCTTATTATTTTGATACATCTCCTCTGTTGTAGAATGTGGCACATGGTCAATTTGGGAGGGGGTCATGTTTGTACAAGTGTAGCACTGGCTACTGGGACATGACTTCAATCTCTCTGGTAACCTGATACACTTGACCTAGCACTCTGTGACCTGGTCATTATGGGTCAGTCTATTAACCCCAATATCTAGATATGCCAAAGAGGTTCAGTCCCCCTCTAATAGTATCTACCCCTACAAAGTAGGTCTACTGTCCATTCCTTCATGCTTCAGTGGACTGAATGGAGTGAGAATAAACAAGGGTCCTAAAACTTTTGTGCCATTTAACCCCCTGCTGACAAGATAGCTTTATAGACACAGTTATCTGCCTGGATGCTTTGACCCTCCTTTAGACATTTATTGAGAGTTGCTGATAACACCATAGATGGCTGGCAAGCTACATACATTCATTTAAAATGAAAATATTTTATATCATATTCATAGCTAATATTGAACAATATTTTGATTTATAAAAATTATCTTCAGAGCTTGTTTTTAATCCGGACTCATCGAGAGAGAAGCAGAAAATAATTTAAATTCAAAACAAAAAACATTGATGTTCCAAAAAGCGTGCAAGTCATGCGATCGTTTCGTCATTAGCATGACTTGCACGCTTTTTGGAACATCAATGTTTTTTGTTTTGAATTTAAATTATTTTCTGCTTCTCTCTCGATGAGTCCGGATTAAAAACAAGCTCTGAAGATGATTTTTATAAATCGAAATATAGTTCAATATTAGCTATGAATATGATATAAAATATTTTCATTTTAACAGCATTGTGTGTTTTTATATCCTTTTATCTATACTTATACCGTTGGATTCATTCCCTTACTCTTAACTTATATACATTCATTTGGAGCCTGTGTGACCTCATTACAAATAGCTCCCAGTATCCAAGAGATCTAGGCTCTTCCTGCTGCCTCTTGCTTAAAGATGAGAACAAGGCTGAGGGAGACACCACACAAGTCAAAGCCTGGATTAATGTAAATTTAAAAGTAACCCCCTCCAGGAAATCTTATTGTGTTTGTAATTTAGCACTATAATTTAGCAAAATTGGAACATAGTGAGATTTTTATGAAAGCAATGCACTTTCATAGAACAATGTTCTAGTTCGGAGAATAAAGTAAAGTGCTATTTGCAGAATTGTATCCCGGCCTTCTGCCTTAAAAACACTAGGCGGTGATAACTGAAAAACAACCCGCCCTACAAATTTTTTTAATTTATTTTTTTATTAAAATAAAAGAATATCTAGATATTCAGATTTTTTTTATTTATATTTGTTTAATGTCTTGTTTTTAATTAAAATAAAAAGAATATCTAAATATATATATATATTTTTTTTTTTTTTTTTTTTTTTTGTAATTGATTAATTTATTTGGAAATAAATATATTAAAATAAAATAAAAAATATAAAAAAGTTTTGATTTTTTTTATTTGTAATTGATTGTCGAAAAAAGAATTAAAATAAAATGAAAATACAAAAAAAAAAGTTTTTTTTTTTTTATTAGTGGTTTGAAGGTGTTAAAAGTAAGCCCTATTCTTATCAACAAGTAAATGTAAATATTTAATTCGTAGATCGGGTTGTTTTTTCAGCTATCACCGCCTAGCGTTTTTTAAGGCAGGAGGCCGGGATACAATTCTACGAAAAGCACCTAAAGTAATTTTCATTTCAATTATCAACTGAAAGTTAATTTTGTAGAGTTCAACAATCAAGCTGAAAGTCCTTTTTTTAATCTGTTAAATTCTCAATATAACAGAGATAACTATTGATTAACTAATTAGAATGGATTACAAAAGGAACCTACTGAATTCACTGGTCATCTAGTTTGCGTATGATTATAATTTATTACAATAGACTTGTCTATTTCCTATTTTGTATCTCAAAGTTCAAGAGTGAATTCAAAGTGCTATTTGATTGACTTTAATAAACGTTAATCTAATTTGATTAATTCAAATTTTGAGTTTGAAAAAGAAAGTAAAACTCGTATTTGAATTTTTAACACGAACAACATCTATTTGTAAAACTTTAGTGAACATCTTTTAATTGCATATGAAATTCTATCCATCTACCTTATGTATTTATTTTTATGATAGATGAAATAATTGCAGTTTAATGTGTGAAAATATAACAAACAAAAAATAAAAATTAATTTTATCAATGAAAACTACTGATTCATTAGAAAATTCATAATTGACTTGAACCAAGGAATGTTTGAGTGAATTTGATTAGGAAGGGGGGGGCAGCTCTCATAGTTTTGACTAAGAAAAGAGCCCCTTTGGTTTGAATTCAGTTTTCCTTCTCCTAGACCTGTTGCCATACCAAGATTAAAGAGCCCAGTCTGTAATACTATTTACCCATAACTACAGGGAGAATAGTTGGATTTGTACTTTTTCCAAGAGTATTAGTGCTATGTGAAATTCAAACAGCTGTGTCCAGGATTTGAACTTGGTTTACCGCGGCCATTTCCTAGGACGGTGACCATTACACCATGCACCTCCAACTATTTGTGATCCACTTGCTGTGTATTAGCATCCACAATTACTGATTAATCATTATATTTAAGTGATATAATAGTTGTTACATCCAAGTTCAACAGAATATTTTTCTATGGAGAATCTACAATAAGAACTCAGATATTCCTTTTAGTCAGACGTATATAAGTTTCAAGTTAAAATTTGAGTTCTGGCTCGTTTCTCCTTCAAATAGAGTTTTGCAAGGTCTAAAATGAGGAAACCTACAATATACACAAAAAAACATGAGCAAACCGGTGAAAGAACAACAAACACTTAGATAAAACTTAACCTATAATTTTTATTTAAATATTTACCAAACCCATCTGCACGAGCAGGATGTGACACAAGGTCGATTTCTTAAGCAGAGTTTAACAGATTTGAATTCAGAGTTTTCCTTCTCCTAGACCGGTTGCCTAACCAAGGTTAAAGAGTCCAATCTTCCCTACTATTTACCCATATCTAGAGGGAGAATCGTTGGATTCATACCTTTCCCAAGGGTATTAGCACTATGTGAAATGCAAACGACCTCGTCTAGGTTTTGAACTCTGGTTGACGAGTCAATTCCCTACGACTCTAACCATTACACTACGAACCTCTAATAATTTTATTTATAAGAAAATAAAATTGTATTTTTTGTGGTGTTGCATGGGAAATGTATTTCGATAATATGTTTCATACTAAAATCTTTATAAGGATGGAGTGAGTTAAATTATCAAATTGATACTTATCACTATAATACTGATTGGGCTGAGGGATGTGATCATTTGAGTGCCAAGACAACAAAATATCTAAACTGTCACCCAGTCCTGTTCTTATTCAAAGTACCCAAACAGCACCTGTTTCACAAACCAATTTCACATAGGAATCTATTGATCTCTTTTGAGAGAGATTAATACAAGAAGCCAATTAGATGTAACATTTTGCCAGTTCCTTTTTGATGGCTTTAGATATATTTTTCAACATCTGTTAGACAAAACAAGTCTTTTTTCCCAGAGTTTGTCTCCTTTTTTTTATTTTTCCTTTCTTTCTCCCACTCTCCAAATGAAAATGGCTCCAAATGATTGTCAAATCAGTATCTATGTGTTAAAGGTTTTCTTTAAAAAGAAGCTTTTTATTCAATACTTATCCTCTAGCACTAATCTTTTGTCTTTCTCATTCTCATGAAAAAGAAGACAAAAAAAAAACACCTGACAATGGCGGTCTTTTATGTTCCCACATTGAAGCTAAAGTGAAGATTTAAAGGTAACTTTATTAGGCAATGAAAACTTTAAAGAAGAAAAAAAAAAAGGTTTAAAATCTAAGAAACAATCTGCGATGTGATTATTTTTTATGTCCAAAATAAGTAACCTAAATAAAATCTTTGAAACGTGTGTTTTGTGTCCATCAACCTGAGAGTAATTAAGGTGCACAATGAGGACAACTTATAGTTACACCTGCACAAAAGTAATTTACATGCATTCACAGTGAGGCTGATAGCTTTTTAATTTGGTGCATCCTGGGACGCATGTATTTGATTTGAATGAGTCCCCAGGCAATTTGATGGGTCCCAACTAAAGTTTCTTAATAAATTATTGGGTTTTTTATTTATGAATGACTAAAGCCGGCTAACCCCCACTTTGTACCCCATACAGTGTAATTTGTTTCCAAGAAAATATTGAAATGTATTTACAGTTAACTGGAAATGGTGGTGGAAGAAAAAAAAACCACTGGGACGCATGGATAGGATTTTTTCTGTGCCTTTTAGATTTTTATGCGTTAGTGATGCAGGACATGTACCTATCATCATCTCTGCATTCATATGACAATGTTTTTACGATAACAGATAAAGAATTAGTCCAGGTTTAAGGTGCAGTAAGGGTATCTCAAAACCAAACTTACCTTATTTTTCCAATGATACCTGAATCAATCACTGGTCACGTCAAGCCCTAGCACTTATATGATTGTCCCAACCCTATTGCTTTTATGGCAAGCTCCCAACCCTTTTTATTGTATATGTGAAGGAGGCAGATCTTCATTTCCTGGGAATGATGTTAAACTCTATCTGATGGTGAGGTTCCAGGTTTGGGGAATGTGGAGTACCCCTTCATCACTATTGCTCCCAGGTCCACTCTGACCCGGAGTGGTAGTATCTGTTATCATCCCATCTATGGGTTAAATAAAAAAAAAAAGGGGTTTAAAAGAATTGAGTATCCATTAAGAATGAATTAATTTCAAAACTTTGCCAGTATTAAATGACCCCACCAAAGTTGATATTCCATAAAACAAAACAAACTTTTTAAGATATTTACTAAACTAAGTCTAGCACAAACATAGAAGAATTGATTTGGTGATGATTGAACTAATAGTAAACCATCTGTAGCTTGTTAACCATTACTCTCAGTGATGCTGATAGCTTTTTGATTTAGTGTGTCCTGGGACACACATATTTGCTTTGAATGACTCCCCGGAAAATTTATGGGTCCCAACTAAAGCCAGCTAACTCCTACATTGTAACCTATCCTATGTAATTAATTTCTAAGAAACTGTTGAAATGTATTTACAGTTAGCTTGAAATGGTGAGGGAAGAAAAAAGAAAAACACTGGGATGCATTTTACTGCGTCCTTTTAAATTTTTGTGCGTCAGGATGCATACCTATCAGGATCTCTGCTCTATACCCAGTCAAGTCATGTCAAGCCCTAGTACTTATATGATTGTCCCAACCCTATTGCTTTTATTGCAAGCTCCCAACCCTTTTTATTGTATATGTGCTAGGGGGCAGATCTCTGCTCTATACCCAGTTTTTAGCTACAACTGGTGGATTTTTGTGTCAATTAGCAACTTTAAATAGTTTTTAAAACTCTATCCACATATATTCCCCAACCAGCAGTTACATTTCTTTTCTTTCCCCGTCCCACTGTTGACTTCACTCTGTTAAAATCTTTTTTGAGAGATTTGATGAAAGATGAGATGAAAGGTGTTACAATTGGCAGGGTTTTTAAACAGCTGGCTTTTGCTGCTAAACTTGTAGGGAGTCTTTCACTGACCAACATTTTATTTATTGGTCTCTTTAATTATTACTTTGCTCTCTTCTGATGACTCATACTTTAAACAAGGAATACATCACCACCTCTTTTTAAATAATATAAAAGAAATTTTCATTCATAAATTCTCTCACATATATATAATCTCTCTCTCTCTCTCTCTCTCTCTCTCTCTCTCTCTCTCTCTCTCTTATGCACATACACAGAGGCTTTCATTCATTCCTAATGTAGTGAACAAAGTGGCACACAGAATTTTTTGTTGGCATTATTTAAAATTTACTTTTATATATAAGCCAATTTAATCCTTTTCTTATTAGAAAAGTATTCAGAAATATATATGGTTAAATAGTAGGGCAGACTGGGCTCTTTAACCTTGGTTAGGCAACCGGTCTAGGATAAGGAAAACTCTGCATTCAAATCTGTTGAACTCCGCTTAAGAAATTGACCTTGTGTCATATCCTGCTCGTGGGGTTGGTATATATATATATATATATATATACATACACACACACAACAACTTTGCTTTTTTGTAGTTTTTCACTTTATATAAATATTTGCAGTTATTAATTTGCAAAAAAAATGTTTGACAAATCTAAATTAAACAAATGCAATGAAGTTTTTTGTTGTGTGTGTAAAGTCATCGGGGTGACCTAAAGTCTGTATCAGCCAATCAGCGAGGGAGACTATCCCCTTTTCACTAGCGCTAGACCAAGGAGATTGTGTTTGTGTCTGAGGTGGAGCGCCACACCTACCATCGGCTCCTTACTTTACCACACAGATCCCTGTGCTACTCATACGCTGAGTTGGCGAGGGCCGGTATCGAACTAGGGACCTTGTGGTTTCTACCCAAATGCTCTGCCGACTGAGCTAACCCGGCCCTATATATATATATATATATATATATATATATATATATATAAATCTGTTTTGCAATTTATTAATCAAAAGTAGCCTTTCTTTAACTTCAATAGAAGTCATTCTCAAGAGTTAATTTATTTATTAAATTTTTCTTTATTTTTTTTTCCTTCTCCTCTCTTTACTGTTTTGAAATAACTATTTAATCTGGCCAGACAAATAGCAAAATGACATTTTATAGAATAGACTTGTGACTGACAAACATTTTTACTGGTAAAGAAGCCAATACATAATGTTGGTTTTATATTCATTTATTATTTTAAAAATTGGAATAATTTTTTTGTCTGTTTTGTGAAATGTCTTCAGCCATTTCCCCGGGCGCCATTTAATGGTACAATATTTTAAAAGCAAAATAGATTATCTTTAGTTTAGAGATGAACATTTTCAGTACAAATCTACAAATAACTATAATTTTACTAAAACTTTAATTCTATCACAGATTTAGTAGATGTTAAAAAAAATTGCAGAAATATTTTCACAAAATTACTTTGAACAAATCAAGAGAATTAGTAATAAAATTTTATTGCTGGATTTTTCTTTTCTACACTTAAAAATGTAATAAAACCTTTTAAAGTGTGAATATTCTTTCGTTGGTGTTTCTTGATAAGTAATAAAGAAAAAAAAACTTTGAACATTTTTTTTTCTTTCTCCAGCTTCTAGAATGGGTCTGTTTTTAATCTATAAAAAAAAATTAGTTACCTAATTTAATTCATTATTTAGTTGTGAAGGTGGAGACTCACTTTTATGTTTACTTTATTCTTACTACTCTACAGTTGTATTCAATAATAAAAAAAATAATCTAGATAAAAGTTTATAAGTAATTATTTCACTGCTATAATTAAATTTATTTTTTGGTCTTTTTATTTTTCTTCGTTTTCTTTTTCTTTTTTTCTATGGTAAAGGAACTTGTATAAAGAATGGATGAATAATGAAAATCTTTCACAAACTCTTCTCATATTTCTTTCTTGATTATAATACACAGATATTTCCCTTTCTCTCCCTCTTCTCCTCACAAACTCTGTCCTCTCCTCTTTGTTGCCTATTTTATTTTATTTTTATTCCAGCTAATATTTTATGAGCTATTGGAAGTGTGTTATAGACACCAATTCACCCCTTTTATGTGAATGAAATAGCCACAAAACCTCTCCAACTTTAGTTTATTGTGCTTCGTTTTTAAAGTATTTTTGTCTGAGTTTGTTGACGTTTACATTTTTACAACATCAATTATTTATTTATGGTAATATTTTGTAGAGGCAAAAATGTGTGTATGCACACACACACACACACACACACACACACACACACATATGTATATGTATGCGTGTGTGTATATATATATATATATATATATTATTATTATTATTATTATTACTAGCAAATATATGCACCCTCCGGGTGCAAGTATTCAAGTTTTAATATAATAAAATATATTAAATTAGAAAGGCTAATGAAACTGAATAAGAATGTAGATAAAAAGATTTGGAATAGAGGGGGTATGATTGGAAAATAGAACAACTTTGAAACTGACTCTTCCATCATTTTCCGTTACTCCCTTCTTTTATTGGTAAATTTTCCTAATTTAACTGTTTAGATAAAATAGGAAGTAAAGAATAATATTAGTTATTTCTTCTTGTTAAGGGATTTCTTTTAAGATTTATTGAAGAGATTTTTGCTCATATTCATTAAGATGAAAGCAAACAATTAGAAAACAATAATACTAAGCATATATTTATTAAAATCAAATTTTTAAGATCAATATGCAAATTAGCCTTCCCATTCACACTGTAAACCGCTATTTTGTTGTATATATAAATACAATTGCATGTTATTAGTATGTAAATATGGTCAACAGTATAAGTAATGTAAAACAATTTTAATAATAATTGAGGTATAAATAAAAATAAAATCATGGTAAATGTGATGTAAATAACAAAGGGAATTGTGACTTGAGTAGTAATATAGTTTCGGTTACAGACAGACAAACCCACAATCTCCATTATAATAAGATAAAGAAAGCTAATGGTCAATTTCTCTTGAAATGAATTATTGCAGTGCCCTCCTCTTAAATAATCTGACACCTTCCTTCTGACCAGTTGAATTCTACATCTTATTGAAGTACTGAAATAAAAACTGATAACACTATCAATTTGAAATAGCCATTAAGCATTTTGCACTGAGCTTATTTAAATGTAATTTTCTTACTCAGCAAAATCTTAAAATCTTGTTCAATTTGTCAATACATGAAAGACTTTTCTTTTGTCTTTTTAAGGACTTTATATAAACATATACCAATCTACATAGAAAACAACTTTGCTTTTTTTATAGTTTTTCACTTTATATAAATGTTTGCAGTTATTTGATTAGCAAAAATCTTAGAATCCTTCTTTTATGTATTTCGATGCTATCAAGTTTTTGTTTTAAAAAATCTTTGTGGTTTGTTATATTCTCTTTGTTGTGAATATTGTTTTTTGTTGTTTTTTATTTTGAGTGATCTTTTTTAAAATTTTACTAACCATTTTGAGATTTGTTTTACCTTTTTAATGCACGTTTCAAATTTTAATTATGTAGTACAATGTTTTTTGTCTTGTTTTTCCACAAATTCTTTATTACAAAAGTTAGTTTTATTTGTAATGTACAAAACCTTTTTTTTTTTTTTTTTTTTTTTTTACTTTTATTTCCAGCTTCATTAGGGCAATTTTAGTTGGAGATTTCCTGAAAGAAATTCATTTAAATAATCAAAATTGAATAGCCTTGTTGGCAAGGCTTAGAATACCCTGACTGTATCCCTTGCAGAGGGGTAAGACTCTCCCCCCCCAAAAAAAAGAAGTACTGAGTATTATACTAAACTGGTTAAGCTCCAGAGATTTGGTGAATGTGGTGTACCCCTTCATTGCCATTGCCCCCAGGTCCACTCTGACCTAGAGTGTTCTATCTATCAGTCAAATAGATCTGTTGAAAAATTAGTCATATTCAAGACCATGTGAAAAAAGAATTTAAGAAACTACACAAAAAATGTAAATATGAATGTACAATTAATGCAATTCCCTAACTAGACTTAAAATAACCCTAGATGGGTTGATATGCCATTAAAATCAATCAAAAAAGGCTTCCTTCAAGTATTCATAGCTAAACAAATTTTTCCTACCATCAGCTAAAAATGCAAGGGAAATAACTCTTCCGACACCATCTGAAAAGAAGTTACTTAAAAGAATTGAAACTAATTTTGTTATTCTCCTAAATAATAGATATTTTTGTTAATTCTTTACAGACTCTCTTAGGTTTTCCATATCTTCAAACTTCTACTCAGCTAACATCTTATCTCTTGAAAAACAAGTTAGTCTTTACTAGTGAGTGACAATCTCCTTAATTTGTCTTTTTCTCACCAGGAACAGCAGGTTTTAATTTTGTTTTAATCTGAAGATAAAGGATGGTTAACTGAAATACGGTGAATTTCAGGTTAAGATGAGTGCCGTGCAAATATTCTTCTGACAATTTTTCAATCGTCAAATCATCAAGAATTTTTATTAAAGTCTACAGTTGAGTCCAATATTGATTTTGACAGACAAGTAAATCACTGTTCATGATGAACTTAAACTACATTTTCAAGGGCAGTCATTAAATTTACTACCAATGGCTTGCATGATCTTAAGTATTGTAATTCATGAAAACATAATTGAAAAATATTAAAAGCCTTAAATTTGAATTATGAAAGTTATTCACCAATCTCTTTCATCTTCTTTGTATAGTCTAGTGAGACTTCTTATATATATATATATATATTATATATATATGAGGAAAAATGTGTAAAGAAAAGAAATGTAGATGGATAAAATGAATTTAATCGATATCACATACACATGTGTTTCGGTCAGTTTATGTGTGTGAAAATATTTCACACACATAGAAGAATCGACCTTCATCAGAGTGAACATTTATTTTGAATGAAAAAATTCGTTGGGAAAAAACAAGAGATTTTTGGAAATATTCAAAAATCAAATTTTAAAAAAAATTTATATATTATATATATATATATATATATATATATATATATATATATATATATATATATATATATATTATATATATATATATATATAAATTTTTTTATTTGATCTTTGAATGACTGGTTCAAAATAATAATAGTGTACTTGTGTTGTAAAAAAAATAAAAAATAATACCATATAAAATATTAGTATTTTTGACTATTATCTAAGGTTAACAGATTAAGATTTTGGTAAGGAAGTCTAGAGTTATGAATCCTCAGGGGCATTAACCCTCTTTTGATGATAAAACTTGCTGACTGATAAGACATTTATCATCTGCTGTGAACAAATTGTCAGTGTACAATTCTTTTTACATTTATTCTATTTTTTAATTGTTTTTATTCTATTTATTTTAAAAAAATTCAATTCAGATCTACTGTTTAACAGTCACAATCCTCAAATATAATACACAAGATACAATTATTACCCTTTTTCAATTTCAATACTTCTGAAAGTGAGAGGCAAATTTAAACGGAGTCCTGTAATTTATTGCCAAAGTAATGTAAATAAAACCTAGAAACTGATCAATTAACCAGCCAGTTTAACTTATAATAGATGAAAGTAGCTTCTTTTTTTTTTTCTTGACAGATATTTGGGCCTGTTTCTCTCTAGCAAAAAATTTTAGAATATTTTTAGTTTTAAACCTGAAATCTTCAATGAACCCGGGGGCATCACTGAGGAACTGTCCCAAATTAAGTTTAATTTATTTTCAAGGGATGGAAAAATCTCATCCTAAAAACTCCATGTATATGTTTTTATTTTTTATTTTTTTAATTTTTTTTTTTTAATCAATTGACCCAATACAAAGTGTAACCCAAAGGTTTTCAGATTGTTTTATTAGGGAGTGGAATGTTGGATTTTGTTCATTGTTATTGAATTATTATGACAGAGAATTTGGTGAGGTTATTTTTCTGGTTAGCTACTCACCTATCTACCCACTTTTTAATATTTCTTTTTTAAGACTGTGGCTGCTAAACCACAACGGTAAATATTGGAGTGTGGTGGGTGAGGGTAAGCTATTTGGATTAGCCATTCAGTTCTACTATCAATTAGTCAGCATTTCTGTTCATTCATAACAACTTCATAACTTTTACTTTTTTTAAGTAAACAAGGATTTATCACAACTTTTAAGAAAGACTATTAATGTTTCTACTGATTGGCCCCATAATTCTATTTTTGTTATGAATCTCTAAAAAGATTTTGCTTTTGCATACATACATATTAACCACCAATAAAGATAATATAAATAAAGAATTGTCTGAAAACATTGACCATTTTCACTGAACGCTTTTTCTTTTCTTTTTTTTTTTTTTTTTTTTTTTTTTTTTTGGTATTAGGCGTATTTAATTTTAATTGACATCATTTGATTTTAAATGTATCTAGATAAGTATCATCATATCAGCCTGCACAAACAATATTGAGCTTCAAGAGAGTTGTGTGTATTCTCTATCTATCATATATATATGTGTGTGTATATGTCATCCACAGACAGTGTGGCTAGACAGAACAACTACCTCTGACCAGGAGCAAAACCTGACTGACTTTTCGTCCGCCCAATTCATTAACCTCTCGGCCATTTGACAGCTGCCATAAAGGAGTGGTGTTTTAAACTATTAAATACATACGTTTGTTTATATATTTTATGATCACCAGAGAGATCCTGTCTGTAAACAGACGATCATTGCTTTATGCTGGTAGTGAAAGTCACCCCTAGAGAGCTCTACCGAGTTATGGGAGTGTGTGATGCTGATAGCTTTTTAATTTAGTGCGTCCTGGTATATACAGATTTGATTTGAATGAGTCCCCGGGAAATTTGATGGGCCCCAACTAAAGTTTTTTAATAAATTGTAGAGTTTTTATCTATGAACAACTAAAGCTGTCTAACCCCTACCTTGTACCCCATACAGTGTAACTCATTTCCAAGAAACTATTGAAATGTATTTACAGTTAGCAGGGAAATGGTGGGAGAAGGAAAAAAGACTGGGACACATGGATATGATTTTTTTTTGTGACGCAGGACACATACCTATCAGCATGTGTGTGTGTGTGTATATATATATATATATATATATATTATAGGTTATTTCCTATAACTCCAACCTAAAAAGGGGAACCACCCTGAATGAATTTTATAAATTATTTATTGATCTACTAGGAAAAAAGAAGTTAGGGTTAGTATAATGGGTAGATTAATTTGCTGATAAAATTCATTCAGAGTGGTTCCCCTTTTTTAGGTTGGAGTTATAGGAAATAACCTATATATATATATATATATATATATGAGAGAGAGCCCTGCAAAATCAGCATAGGCAAAAAATCCCTGTCTAAATGGTCAGTGTTTCCAGACAGCTTTTTTCTTCTTTTTTTTTTTTTCTTTTCTTGTCTTTATTTGTGGTTAAATGCATGTATGCATTTTTTTTATAGTTATTTACTAAGCTTAGCTTAGATATGGCACAAGGCCAGAAGTATGGGGCTCCCAATGAGAATCGAACTCACTAACAATGGTTTGCGAAGCGAGCTTGCTAAGCATTACACCACGTGAGGTGCCCATGTATGCATTTTTATAGATTCAATTTTGAATAACTTCTCAATTGTGTTAATCTTTTCTTTGATATCTTTTTGTTACTCAAGATTTCCCCTCTGCTATGGATTTCCAATTCTTATCTGCACAATAATGTGTCCTGATCATTCCTTTAGATTGTGCATGTGTCAATAGATTAGTCTGTCTATTCCTGGTTTATTTTATGCCACCCACACACACACTTGCTCATCTGCTTTGGTGCATGTAACAGGTGTGATTTTTATCAATTTTTTTTTTTTTTTTTTGGTGGCAGGTGGGTGGAATTCTGTTGACACATAATTTCAAATGTCCCAAGAAGATTAAATGACATTGTGTCAACTTGCTGCACTAACAAATTAAATTATTTGAATTAGTTCATGTCAGCTGGTCCTGTCATTTTTAAATGACTGAATTCACTTCATGGGGTGCAATTCATTGGCAGATTCTTAAAGAAATATCGGTGGCCTCAAACAAATGCACCAAAGTGGCAGAGGTGCAGACTGGTAGCAAAAAAAAAAAAAGAACTTTACTGACCAAGTTCAAATCTGGTTTAATCTGTTAGAGTTACTGGAAACAAAAAACGAAATTGAAAGAATATTTTAAATTTAACATATTTTCCTAGACATCTATATATATATATATAAAAGGAAGTTTGGTATGTATATGTCGACGTATAACTCAGAAACGGGAGGTCACTCAGATTTGAAATCTTGCATACACCTTAATATCCTTCTAACTAAGAAACACACCAAATTTGGTTATTGATTTTTACTGATTAATTAATTAATTGAACCAAAATCAATCGATTTGCGGAACTGTCCGTATATCAGCTGCTGCTAAGATATTGTTCGCTGACTGTTTTCTTTTAAAGCTATACTAGCAGTTTAGTTTAATTTTAGTGAACAAAATCGGAGTCTAAGCCGTTCAGCTCGGAATCTCTCGCCTATTTATGGTCCAATCTTTATATATAGTATGGTCATAGAGCGGGTACTTTTGCTAGTATAGTATAAATTAAAAGAAATGGAAAGGAATGGAAAGAGTCTAATTTATATGTTATTAAGTTAGGTTTAAAACATATAATTGTTGCATCTGTTTATTATCTACATATTTTTTTATATCTTGATTTTATGTATATAAGTAAACTAAGCAGGAGAATATGTGAGATGATAAAATTAGAATAAATTTGATTGACAAGAATAAAATAATTTTCTACATAGAATCGATTGCATAAAAGTTGACCATTTTAAGGATTTTTTTTTACCATTTTAAGGATTTCTCATTAAGACTCAATTGGACCATATGACCTTTAGGCACCCCTTTTTTATCTCGATTAAGAAGGGCATGTTTTTCATTTACACCGTCAATACCCGGTTGTTTGTTAAGGGGTTAGGGGTTAGTTTTATAATTTTTTTTTTTTAAATTCTAAAAATCGTCAGTTAACAATCAGATTTTGATGTGTAAATGAAAAACATGTCCTTTTTAATCGAGATCAAAAAGGGGTGCCTAAAGGTCATAAAGTCCACTCAATTCAACAAATTCCTTTTTTTTCTTATTTTTATTATTAGGTTTGTGTTTATTCTTTTTATTTCAGCGGACATTACAAAAGATGCCAATAAATTTAAACTTAACCTAATTTTTTTATTTATTTATGGATAACACAAAGATTTGAAAATAAAATCCCCAAACTCCCCCAAAGTGGAGTGCAGGGGGTGTTAAAGAACGCTCTCAATGTAAACCATGCAACAACAGTTTTATTTTTTGAATAAATGTATTACTTTTTTGTTTTCAGCCCCACCAGAATCAGCAGCCTCCTCCTCCTCTTTCTTCCCAAACGCAATCTCAGCGTAAAACCTCTGCTGCCACCAATGGTCACGCAGTAAGCGTGTCACAGGGTCAGCAAGCAGAGAAGGAGACCACAGCTGCTCCTCCTGCTGCTGCTGCTGCTGCTGCAAAGAAGCAGAAGAGTTCTAAGAGTCCATCCAGTAAGGAGAATCAGCAAGGAACTCCTGACAGCGAGAAAGCTAACAACAAAAAAGTATGTTTATGAAATAACGGTGATGATGATGATGATGATTATTATAATCATCATGGCAGTAGACATTTTAAAAAATGGTGATGGTGTTCAACTTGGTTTTCTTAGGAACAGAACTTTTCTTTTTTTTTTTTTTTTTTTTTTTTTTTTTTTTTTCATTTTCTTTACTCAGCTTTTGTAGTTTGCACTATTAGATGAATTCTCTGCCAGTTTTATATTAGAAATATGATTTATACATACATCATATTTACATTGCTACACTTATAACCTGAATATATGCAGGTAGATATAGTCATCCCTTAATGATATTATTTAATCAGAGATGCTGATAGGTACGCGTCCTGCGTCCCTGACGCACAAAAATCTAAAAAGGACACAGTAAAATCCATATCCATGCATCCCAGTGTTTTTCTTTTTTCTTCCCTCACCATTTCAACTAACTTAAAAATACATTTCAATGGTTTTATTAGAAATGAATTACACAAGATAGGTTACAAGGTAGGAGTTAGAAAACTTTAGTTGGGACCTATAAATTTTCCCGGGGACTCATTCAAAGCAAATATGTGCATCCCAGGACGCACTAAATCAAAAAGCTATCAGCATCACTGTTTAATATTTATTATTTAATATCCTTCTTCCTTTTAGTGTTGACTGTCCATATAGTGTGTCTCAAGTATCTCTGTAATTCACTCTCCCTGTTCTTTGAAAAATTTCCCAATTTTAGCCCTCTGTAAGAGTATTTTAAAAAAGAAAAGATGCCTTTTTTTAAAAGGTTTTTTTCTATTCAACCAAGAAGCACTTAGAACTGTAGACTTTAACTCTTAACGTCCTATACCGCCTTGTTCCACCCGGACGGAAGTCACATTTGTTTTCCTAATCCACCCCAAACAATAGACTTTGTTAAAATGTAATATTAAACATATTTAGCAGTCTTTGATTTATGGGAAATAACAGGTAACTTTAAATGAAAAGGACATTTTTAGCCATTTATTGATAAATCATTATAGGAATGGGGCTCTGGACTTAGAAAATTCTCAACAGGATGTTAAGAGTTAATGAAATGAGCACTAGTGTGTGTATGTATGTGTTCATGTGGTTGCACAATGTAGATTTCCTAATAGAATTTCTATAAGCAGCTTGAAATTGTAGTCACAGGATTTGTAGACTTCATCTGGCAGCAGTCATGCAACCGTAGACCTCTCATTCACCTGTTCCACTGCACAAAAGTGTCGGTTAATATAAAAGCCTTGTCAAAAGAATCTGAGACAATGAATAGTCACTCGGTCTGTACTTAATATATCTTTGATATATTTTCTCTTTTATTCAATGACTTTCAGTGTCTTGTTGACTGTTGTTTTTATCACAGCATTTGTGCCTGCTCAATTCTATGTCCTTTCTAAAGTGTATGTCATCCACAAATGAGAAAGGTTGGGGGAGCCCACTAGCCAAAAATTTTGACAAAAATCAAAGGCTTCATTAAATAGTTACAGAATTCTCATTTCGGAAATGTTTGTTTTGAAAATAATATAGTAGTATTTGGATTATTCAGACTATTGTCCTCCTCCTTATTGCTATCTGTACAATGTTTCGGCCGATGTGCCCTCCGCATTCTTCAGGTATTTCTTGCCGGACTCGGGAGCCTTTTCAAACTCAGGAACCTTTTTGTCGTAATCGGGAGCCAGCAGATAACAAAGATGAGGACAATAGTCCGAATAATCCAAATACTACTAATTATCAAGCCTCATCTAAAAAAGTTTAGAGAAATAAAATGTTTTTTTTTTTGGGGGGGGGGTATTATAAATTTTATAAGTATTAAAACTTGTGTGCTTCTCATGAAGATTGCATAATATTTGTCTAGTTTTGTGTCTTTTAAGTTGTTTTTTTGTTGAACCAAGAAAGTAACATTTTAAATCTTCTGATAATGTGACATAACAAATAAGATATCTAAAATACTGGAAAATCAACAATTTCAAAATGTACTTCTAACAAAGTATAGACGTAGATGGTAATGATTGGAAGGCATGAAATGATGTTCTGATCCCATTTTTAAGGGTCAGTTGTAGGTGAATTTACCTTTTTTTTTCTTTTTTTTTTTTTCCCCCTTTATGCCTCTCATTGAGCAAAAACAGAACTTAAAACTGGTGGAAATATTCATCTAAATTACAAACTCTGCTGAGTAAGGCAAATTTTATAGGAACTTTTTTTTTTTTTTTTTTTTTTTTTTTTTTTTTTTTTCTTCTTCAAACTCTAAATAACTTTTCTGGAATGTCTTAATTAGGTCTTTTTTTTTTTTCTTTTTTTTTTTTATAGAGAAGTGCAGATTTTGATTATTTATTATACATATATATACATACACAGGGGACTGGAAAAGTAGGTATACAATATTTTTAAAAAAAACAAAAAAAACGTGCTCACAAAACGTATTTTATTGATTATACAAACATATTAATAATAAACATATTAATCCCCTCAAATGTTCAAACTGTTTTCCCCCTGGCATTCACACAATCCACTAGTCGAGTGTGAACACCCATGCATACTCTGATACAAAGGTCTATATCAGCAACTATTTCCTGGCAAGCTTCCCATATGAATTGAATCCTGACATCAAGAGATCTATTATTATAATAAAAATTATGAAAGCAAAAATAGTAATAATGATTATAATACTGGTATAACCCTTGCTGTATACCTACTTTTGCAGCCCCTGTATGTATGTATGTATATATATATATATATATATATATATATATATATATATATATATATATTTAAGAGTAGAGAAGAAACTGCTTTTATAGAGAGGCAATGAAATAGAAATTGTCCAAAGATTCTTATTTCTGTTTGTGCAGATGAGAATTAAAGACCAAGATACTTATGACTTATAAACATTTTTGTTAAGGTGAAGAAATTATATATATATATATATATATATATATATATATATATATATATATATATATATAATGAAGAAAAAGTGGAAGTAAATCCAACAATATGTAATTTCATAAAATATTCAAAAAACACAAGTTTCATTAACAATTGATATTTAATAAGCCGTCGCTGCTGTGTTTAGGTTTGTTTAACAAACCTTCCTCGGGGCCTTTGTTGGTTTAAAGAAAAATAATTAATAATTATTTTTTTTTTAATTATTTCTTTTTCTTTAAACCAGTGAAGGCCCTGAGGAAGGTTTCTTAAACAAACTGAAACTCTGCAGTGTCGGCTTGTCATCAATCGTTAATGAAACTTGTGTTTTTTCAATTTTTTTAATAAAATTACACACGCACATATATATATATATATATATATATATATATATATATATATATATATATATATATATAATGACAAAATACCTTTCCTATTAATCACATTGGACATTTTGATTTTCCTCAAGATTAATCATTGTCACAGGCTTCTTCAAGTGCTGCATATTATATATGCCTTTTTCAACGCCAAAAGATGTTTTGTCGCTGTTATTCAATAATGTGACAGTTAAAGGTTTCACCTGTCCCTGAACTTGCATCTGTTTAACCGAGGACAGACACCCTGCTCAACCAAACTCACAAATGTCACTGGATTACCTTTTTTAATATGAAGCAAAATTTAAAAGAAAAAAATACACGAAGGCAAATGAGATTTTTATTTTTTTTTTTATTTTTTTTTTTTTCCCCCCTCCTATTTCATCTTAATGGCTGTATTCATCTGTTCCGTACAGTTGTTCTCGGTGTACGCCCTGCTAAATCTGCTGGGATTAAGCCATATTAATTATGTGTTGCTAAGCTGATTGACAGACGAGATCAGGAAATAAGGAGTTATGTTAGCAGCTGATATTTATTGACATTTTTTTTTCTCCTGTGGATTAACAATGGCTTTCTGTCCATACTTGAGTGTTGAAGTCATTAACTCTTGCTTTGCATTTATCATTGCCTTAGTGTAAAGTAAGATATCAATCTGTTCCCATCTGTAGAGCCCCAAAGATTCACATTTGTGTTGGTATCACCACCTTTTTATATCGTTTGTTTCATATAAGTCATCCTCACTTACCTCGCTTCATATGTGTGTGTGTGTGTGTATATATATATATATATATATATATATATATATATATATAAAGGTTGCCTGAAAAGTTCATATGATTTACGTCAGATCTGCTGTTGATGACTTTTGACCAACAGGATCCAAGCACTGCTATACTGATGGAAGAAGTATATGGACCGTATGAGGGACTGTTAGAAAAATAAACCTCAGTTGGTCACATTCCATGAGAGTGTCTTGATCAGACTATGATCTTTTTCAGCTGACCCTTGTGTATGTATGTGTATATATATATATATATATATATATATATATATATATATATATATATATATATATATATATATATATATATATAATCTCAATTAGATTTGGCAGTTATACAATGTATCTATCTTAGCTTTTGCACTTCTTTATCAGTCATTCATTAAGTCATTGCAGTTTTCTTTAAAATTATTTTATTTTTTTTATTTTATTTTTTTTTATTTCTCTTTTACTTCATTTTTGCTTTTAATTTTTGTATTTAATGTTTTTCTTTTTTCTTTTTTTCTTTCTTTACATTCTTTTTCTTTCTTCTTTTTTTCTTTCTTTTCATTTTTTTCTTTTTTTTTTTTTCATTTTTCTTCTTTCTTTCATTTTTCTTCTTTCTTTCATTTTTTTTTCTTTTTCTTCTTCTCTTTCTTTCATCTTTTTCTTTTTTTCTGTTTATTTTCTTCCCTTTTATTTAAGATATCTTCTTTTTGATATTTGGGCCTAATTTCTTCTATAAAACTCTTCTTTGGCTTATTCTGCTTTTTCCACCATCATTCATTCATTCATTTACTCATTCATTGGAGACCTGTCCCCCCATCCCACCCCTTTCATGCTGACTGACTGCCACAATCTTCCTTTCTACCCGGTTCACTCTACCATTTCTACCCAGGATTTGCTGACTCTACTTCTACAACTGAATGGTCAATCCTCTTTTAGCTTTGGTTTTGGGAGAGGCTGCTGTAGTGTCTTTTTTTTTTTTTTTTTTTCTTTTAACGAGTACCTTGCAAAGAACGTGGAAATTTCACTGAATGAATCTTTGTGGGGGTGGAGTATCTTAAAAATAGCTTCTTTTTTTTTTTTTTTTTTTTCCTTGCAGATTTTCTTTTCCTTTTCAGATCATTAAAAGAAAAGGTGCTGCAGGCTGTTTTGCTTGCTAAATTGTGTGTGTTTGTGTTTGTGTCGTTTGAACTGATCGTTTTGTTGTGTTCACCTTCCTCCTAACATCCCCTTATTATTTTTTTCTTTCTTTCTTCCCAACGTTTCCCTTCCTTTTTTTGATTTTCATCATTTAAATCACTTAATATTTCCACCCTCCTTCTGCTGCATTTCAACCACTTCAGTCTAATAAATCCTCTTTCTGATTAAATCTGCTTCTTGGCATCCTTTCTGTCAGACATTTTCTCTTTTCAATAGAATAAAATAAATCTTTCCATTCTTCTTCATAACATGGCACCAAGGTGATTGATTTACTGTAGATCCATTATACACTGATACATTCAGACTAGTGTTCTTATATTGTTATTGTAGTCCAGATACATAAGTATGTGAAGAAAAAGTCGAAGTGAATCCCACAGTATGTAATATTATGAAAAATGGAAAAAAAAACACAATTTTATAAACGAATGTTTATTTCGCCTATGCTGCAGTGTTTCAATCTGTTTCGATAGATCTTCATCAGGGCTCTTGTTATTTTGAAGAAAAATAAATTATTATTGAAGATAAGAAGTCTGCGGGCCTCTGTTGCTTTGTGGTCGATCTTGAAATGTGTGAGAGGAAAAATCTATATAAAATTGTTGATGAAACGCGGCATTCAAAGATTTTATAAACAAAAACAAACGCCCGCAACGGTTCATTCAATTATGCTAGGTAAAAAGTAATAGGTAATATACATAAGTATATAATAATGCTTTCTCATCATCAGAAATTCAAACAAAAATTTCTCTAGGTTTGTTCAGTTACTTAAAACCTGCAAAAGATTTTTATTATACATTTAACCATAAGCATTGCCCGTAAGTTAGCTCAGTTGGTAGAGCGTTCGTCTAGAAACCACAAGGTTCCTAGTTCGATACCGGTCCTTGCCAACTCAGCGTATGAGTAGCACTGGGATCTGTGCAGTAAAGTTAAGGAGCTGATGGTAGGTGTGGCGCTCCACCTCAGACGCAAAAACAATCTCCTTCGTCTAACGCTTGTGAAAAGGGGATAGACTCACTCGCTGATTGACTGATACCGACTTTAGGCCACCCCGACAACTTTACTTACTTTTACACTCCTAACAATTTGTTGTAATTGAGAAACCATGATTTTATTATTTCTCATTGGAGGTTAATACAACAAAAATGGATATTAGTTATTATTTATTACCAAACTCTACAGCACTGAAAAATTAAAAAGACAAGAATGTGTGGTGTAATGTTTATCATCATAGAAAATGGAGTTTAAATCCTGGATGAGGCTGTTTGCATTTCACAAAACACTAATACCCTTGAGAAAGGTATGAATCTATTTTCCCTCCAGCTATGAGTAAATAGGGCAGACTGGGGTATTTAACCTTGGTTAGGCAACTGATCTAGGAGAAGGAAGCACTAAATTATGCTAATATTCAAAGCAAAGAGAATTTTTCTTTTTCTGAGGTAAAGGTTCAATAAGTGGAAGAGTGGTTGTGTGAAGATTTAGTAATCTTTCAGCATCATCCCAGGTCGTCTTTGTGTTTTCTCAATTTAAGAGGTCGAGCTTTTGTAGTTTAATTCGCAGGAAAAATATCAAGACTAGTAGCACGTAGCTTGCAGGGTGGCAACTTGAAGATGCCAGATTCAAGTTGGGGGTTGCTATCAGTCGATATGATGCACAATAACCCATAATTGGCGATGGAGATGGTGCATCAATAACGACCACCCAGGTCGTCTTCATGGTTTCTTGATTTATGAAGTCGAGCTTTTGTAGTTTAATTTGTTGCAAAAATATCAAGACTAGTAGCACGTAGCTTGTAGGGTGGCAACTTGAAGATGCTGGATTCAAGTTGGGATTGCTATCAGTTAATATGATGCACAAGAACCCGTGATGGAGATAGTGCATCATTGACGACCACCCTGTATGCATCCATAAGATGTATCTTACGACTAGCTCTTGTCCATCTCTCCTTAACTAATGTTTACATTAGTACATTTAGGAGATGCTCATGGTGTAATGGTTCTTGTCAAAGGAAATGAACACGGTAACCCTAGTTCAAATCCTGGACACGGCTGTTTACATATCGCAAGGAACTAATACCCTTGGGAAATGTATGAATCCAACTATTCTCCCTCCAGCTTTGGGTAAATAGTAGGGCAGACTAAGCACTTCAACCTTGGTTAGGCAACCGATCTAGGAGAAGGAAAACTCTGAATTCAAACCTGTAAAACTCTGCTTAAGAAATCGACTTTGTGTCATATCCTGCTTTTGTGGAGGGGTTGGTAAATATATAAAAATACAAGTATGTAGCAGTCCAAAAACAAGTACTATTTTATATATTTTTTGGCAATTTTAAAGTTTCAATGCTATAGTTGGGTAATAAATAATACCTAATAATATCCATTTTAATTGTATGTTCCACTAGAAATAATAAAACCCTGGTTTAGAAGAAAATTAACTTTTCCAAAATTGTATGAACTCTAGCAAGGTGTGGGTTTCACATCTTGGTGCCATTCTAGATGAATTTATTATCTCTCAGCAGAATGAAGAGGAAAAAAATTGTTTTAGTTTGGTTTTGAAGATATGATTTCTCTGACAATCTTGAAGACTAGGCTTTAATTCCTACTTAAAAATATATATATAAGAACATATGTTAATGTTATATTTTTTCTATATAGATATTTTTTTTTTTTTTTTTTTTTTTTTTAGAAATTGCTCACTTTTCAAAGTGTTTTTATATATGTATAAGCAAATTTCATCAACTTTATTTTACTTAATTCTCTTTCTCTCTCTCTTTTTCTCTTTCTCTCTCTCCCTCTCTCTCTCTTTCTTTCCTCCTCTCTATCTTTCTCTCTCTATCTTTCTCTCTCTATCTTTCTCTCTCTATCTTTCTCTATCTATCTTTCTCTATCTATCTTTCTCTATCTATCTTTCTCTATCTATCTTTCTCTATCTATCTTTCTCTATCTATCTTTTTCTCTATCTATCTTCTCTATCTATCTTTCTTCTCTATCTATCTTTTTCTCTATCTATCTTTTCTCTATCTATCTTTTTCTCTATCTATCTTTTTCTCTTCTTCTCTATCTATCTTTTTCTCTATCTATCTTTTTCTCTATCTATCTTTTCTCTATCTATCTTTTTCTCTATCTCTCTATCTTCTCTCTCTCTCTCTATCTATCTATCTATCTATCTCTCTCTATCTCTCTCTCTATCTCTCTCTCTCTCTCTCTATCTCTCTCTATCTCTCTATCTATCTCTCTCTATCTATCTCTCTCTATCTCTATCTCTCTCTCTATCTCTATCTATCTATCTATCTCTCTATCTATCTATCTCTCTATCTCTATCTATCTATCTCTCTATCTATCTATCTCTATCTCTCTATCTATATCTATCTATCTCTATCTCTCTATCTATATCTATCTATCTCTATCTCTCTATCTATATCTCTCTATCTATATCTATCTATCTCTATCTCTATCTCTCTATCTATCTCTATCTCTATCTCTATCTCTCTATCTATATCTATCTCTCTCTCTCTCTATCTATCTCTCTATCTATCTCTCTCTCTCTCTCTATCTATCTCTCTCTCTCTCTATCTCTATCTATCTCTCTCTCTCTCTCTCTCTCTCTCTCTCTCTCTATCTCTATCTATCTCTCTCTCTCTTTTTTTTTAAATGGACATCTTTAAAACAAAAAAATATTATTTCTCCAAATAAAAGTCTGCTGTTGCAAGTGAGATAATCACCATCTGTTTATCAATTTGCCCAAAGCAAATTGTACAACATTAACAAAAATAAAAAAAATCTTGCCAAGAAATGATATCATTAGTTTTCCTTTTTATTTATCATTTTCTCTTAAATTTTGTTTCCTCTTCATTTTCATTTCTATTTCTGTTGAAATTCTTTTTGAAACTTGTCTATTTGTATTTTTATTCACTGCATGGGTTTGATGTGAATTTTATTTACTTAACATTTCAATATCAGTCAATGACATTTCACAAAAACCTTTTTATTTTCTTTGCCTTGTTTAGACCAAAAAACAAGCCACTCCTCCAGCAGTGAGCGCAAAAAAGGAGCAAGCAGCTAAAGAGAAGAAAATGAAAATAACTGAAGATGAGGGTAAGTATTTCTCCTCCTCCTCCTCCTCCGCACTACATCTTTTATTAATTCAGTGATGCTGATAGCTTTTTGATTTAGTGCATCCTTGGACACACATATTTACTCTGAATGAGCCCCTGGGAAAATTTATGGGTCCCAACTAGTTTCTTAATAGATTGTAGGGTTTTTGTATATGATCTGGGGAAATAACTAAAGCCGTCTAACTCCTACCTTGTAACCTATCCTGTGTAATTCATTTTTAAGAAACTATCGAAATGTATTTACAGTTAGCTTGAAATGGTGAGGGAAGAAAAAAGAAAAACCCTGGGATTTTTGTGCGTCAGTGACACAGGACGCGTACCTATCAACATCTCTGCTTATTAAACAACACAGAACTGACAGTTTGATTTCATTGTCTCTCTCTCTCTCTCACCTGCCATCACTCTTGGCAAGTCCTCTAAACGGCATCCAGTGTCCACACAAGGTTGATGAATGTAAGTTTTTGCTGGTCAGCTAACACTGGTATGTCCCCGCCCTGTCGGCTGGGGCATTAGAATGCACCGACTGCACTTCTACAGAGGGGTAAGACTCTCCCAATGGGGCCACCTGTTGGCCCGTGGGTGGCGACCCATGATGCTTAAGGATAGAACCCAGGTGGATGAGCAGTTTATGACTTGCAATACTCCACTTTGGGCTAGACGGACGGTTGGAGAGGCCCCCTCCGATCAATCGGTTGGCCACGTCAAGCCCTAGCACCTATATGATTGCCCCCAACCCTATTGCCCTTATGGCAACCCCCAATCTTTCATATCATATGGGTGGTAGAAGGCGGTGGCTGAGGGTCTACATGTCCTGGGAATGACGTTAAACTCTATCTGATGGTGAGGTTCCAGTTCTGGAGGTTTGGGGAATGTGGAGCACCCCTTCATCACCATTGCTTCCTGGTCCACTCTGACCCGGTGGTAGTACTTGTTAGGGTCCCATCTATGGGTTGAATAGAAAAACATAAGTTTATAAACAAAATTGTATTATGCATTAAGAATGAATTTATTTCACAACTTTGTCAGCATTAAATGACCCACCGAGGTTGATATGCTACAAACCAAACCAAACTGGTATGTCCATGCATTGAAGTTCATAGGAAAATGTCACTTATGAGTTCTTCCTTATTTCTTCAGTAATGGCCAGCATATCTTGCTTGCTTACTTGAATGATTTGTGTGATGGGAGGTAAGTGGCTATACAGCCGCTGTTTTGTAGGGTGCTTTTTCTAGGATTTATTCAAGACAGCATACAGCATTCTTGTATAGCTCCTATTTAGTTTTTCTCCTGGTTTCATTAAAGTCCAAGTGGTGCAACCATACAGTAGTAGTGACACTGCTATAGCTTGAAAGAATTTAGAAATCACAAGGTTCCTAGTTCGATACCCGCCCCGCCAAATCTGTGCAGTAAAGGAGCTGATGGTAGTTGTGGTGCTCCACCTCAGACACTAAAATAATCTCCTTGGTCTAGCGCTAGTGAAAAGGGGATAGACTCCCTCGCTGCATGGCTGATACCGACATTAGGCCGCCCCGACGACTTTACTTTACTTACTTGTCAATAATATAAATCACCTTTTAGCCAAAAGCATTGAAAATAGAATGGTAAAAGGAAGAATTGGTTAGATGTGGCTCTTGAAGTGCGTGGTGCAATGGTTAAAGTCATGGGAAATGGACTCGTCGCCCCGAGTTCAAATCCTGGACGTGTTAATTACATTTCACTTAGCGCTAATACCCTTGGGAAAGGTATGAATCCTACTCTCCCTCCAGCTATGGGTAAATAGCAGGGCAGACTGGACTCTTTAACCATGGCTAGGTAACCAGTCTAGGAGAAGGAAAACTCTGAATTCAAACCTGTTAAACTCCGCTTAAGAAATTGACCTTGTGTCGCATCCTGCTCGTGCGGAGGGGTTGGTAAATATATATATATGTGGCTCTTGAAGCAACCAGCAGAATTTGATTGCAAATTTCCATTTCCTCAGTCATAACCAAATTCATCTGTCTTCTTCCTCCCTCTGGACAGACCAAGAATTTTTTTTTTTAATTTAAAAATATAAAAAAAGGATTTTTCTTTGTAGTGTGATTCGTTCTTAAACTGGAGGTCAGCAGATGTCAGTTATTATAATGTGATTGAAATAAGACAAGTCATTAATTTTCAAGATATTTTATAATGCATTATCACTAATATGTAGAACAGATAGCTTCTCTAATAATGAATGCAAATGTCAGTGTGTCACATTTTTTCAACTTTACTCCTAGAGGCCGTAGCCCAACATATCATACCATTTTTGAATCTGGCTGACTCCATGAATAAATTACAAATATTCTGGGCTGAATCTTGACGCACAATCCTGAATTTTTTGATTTCCAAGTTTGTGATTGTTTTTGGCAATTTAAAAAAAAAATTTTTTTAATTTTTTTTTTTATTATTTAAAAATGTATATATGTACTTAATGCATGACGTGTCATTGTTGGGCCGTGATTTTTTTGTATAACAATTTTTATAACTTGGAAATAAATTCAGGAATAATTGAAATTAATTGAAGTGTCATTGTTAGACCAAACGCCTAATCAAAGAGCCTTCTGCAGGAGTTAGTTTAATTACCACCTGAGATGCAGGTTTCTAAGTTATGTTTAATAAAGTTAAATAAAAATTCACTTCTGTTTATGAAATTGAAATTCTTTTTTTCTTTTAAGCAATATTCTTTTTTTTCCAAACTCTGACTGTATCATCTAATGAAATCTGAAACAATTTTCCCAAGATCAACTAAATAACAACAAGCAATGGCCTTGAAGTTCCCATTTTAGCCCCATGTGACTGACAAATCAATTATAACAACTCTGCCTGTCACCAAAACTTGTTTGCATATGCATTGATATTCAATATAGTTTCATTAGTATTAAATCTATATATAAAGCCACCACGAAGAGGAATAATAATAATGATAATGATACAGTGTCAACATTATATCCCATTAGAGTTTACTTATCAAGGATATTAATTAGCATCCAATAATAAGGGGGAGATAGTTTTAATAATATTTTTCTTTTTCAAACTATTATCAAAGTTGAAACTAAGAATTTAGTCTGTTTATGAATAAGAAATATCTGTACGACAGGCAGATGTCTTCATGGAGTATTCAAATAATTACTTCAAACTTTTTTATTTATATTTTTATTTTTTAGAATGTTTATAGTCTAGTGTGGAAGTAAGGAAGATTCTGTTAGACCAGCCTTCGAGTTAGGGTGCCTTATCATGGTGTAATGGTTAGCAAGCTAGTCTTGCAGATTCCTTATTACTGAATAGTGATGTTTGAGCCTTGCTGGATTCCCCATACTTGCGGTCTTGTGTCACATCCTATCCGTGGTGAGCAGGTTGGGTAAATACCCAGCAGTCTTCAAGTTGGGAAAGAAAGAGTTTGCTTGTCTTGAAAATCAGCCTACCAAATCTTAGTTTTTACCTGTGCTTAAACACTCACTGACTAGTCATACAAATTACTTCAGCCACCAAACTTATTTCCTAAAAAGCAATGAACAGGTATTTTTAACATTGATCTTCTACCTACAGTGTTTCCTTTTTTTTTTTTTTTCCTTTTTTCTTTTTTTTTCTTCTCTCATAAAATATGATTTCTTGTGGGACAAAAAAGTACACCTTTATTCATATATATACACAGATGCGTCCCTGACACATAAAAATGTAAAAGGACACAGTAAAATCATATCCATGCGTCCCAGTGTTTTACTTTTTTCTTCCCACACTGTTTCAAGCTAAATGTAAATACATTTCAATAGTTTCTTAGAAAGGAATTACACAGGATAGGTTACAAGCTAGGAGTTAGATGGTTTTAGTTGTGACCCATCAAATTTCCTGGGGACTCCTTCAAAGCAAATATGTGTGTCAAGGAAGCACTAAATTAAAAAGCTATCACAGTGTGTGTGTGTGTAATATATATATATATATATATATATATATATATATATATATTTATTTTGGTTACAGTCCAATGCTGTAGATTTTAATGACAATACCTAATAATAACTGTTTTTAGTATATATTATTCAATGTAGAAATAATTAAATTATGGTAGCATTTGTTCTAGGAACCATAAGGTTCTGGGTTCGATACCGGCCCTCACCAACTCAGCATATGACTCTCACAGGAATCTGTGTGGTAAAGTGAGGAACTGATGGTAGTTGTGGCACTCCATTTAAGACGCCAAAACACTCCTTGGTCTAGCACTCGTGAAAAGGGGCCAGACTCCCCTGCTGTCTGTCTGGCTGATACCAACTTTAGGCAACTTTATGTTTGAAGCAAAGACTAGCTCATAAGTTACATTATCCTATGGGCACCCCTACACATGGACATACCAGTATATATATTTACCAACTCCTCCGCACGAGCAGGATACGACACAAGGTCAATTTCTTGAGTGGAGTTCAACAGGTTTGAATTCAGAGTTTTCCTTCTCCTAGACTGGTTACCTAGCCATGGTTAAAGAACCCAGTCTGCCCTGCTATTTACCCATAGCTGGAGGGAGAGTAGGATTCATACCTTTCCCAAGGGTATTAGCGCTAAGTGAATTGCATTTACCACATCCAGGATTTGAACTTGGGGCGACGAGTCCATTTCCCATGACTTTAACCATTACACCACGCGCTTCTGGACATACCAGTATAGGTTGACCAGTAAAAAAATACATTGATCAACTCTCAAAATATGAGTAATTGAACAATAGTTAAAATCTATACATTTGTTTTCTACCAAACTACCGCTACGAATCCAAAACTTTGTGGGCATTAAATGACCCAACGAGGTTGATATGCCACAAAACAAAGCAAACTATGGGTTACATAGAAAAATGTGTTTTATAAAAAAAAAATTGAGTATCCATTAAGAATTAATTCATTTCAAAACTTTGCTGGCATTAAATGACCCACTGAGGTTGATATGCCGTAAAACAATCCAAACCAAACCAATAATTAACAAATATAATTTTTGAGTTGCCCTCTAACTTAATTTTTTTTTACTGTTTTCAACTTAATCTTTATATAGTTCAATAAAAAGTTAAGAATTAAACCTACCTAACCTGGTGAATACAAAGTTTAGTGAATTGATTACACCCGGAGATTTAAAATTTGGAATTTTTCAAAAACTTATATACTGTGCAATGAATTATTTTCTCTAATCTTCCATTTTTGTCAAAATCTGAATTCAGGTTGGACTACTCAGCGTTCACGTAAGGAGAAGAAACCAAAGGGTAAGAAAGAAGAGGAAGTGACTGCTCCAAGCCCCCCAAGTGAAAAACCTGCTCCAAGCCCCCCAAGTGAAAAACCTGCAGCTCCTGTGAAAGATAAACAGCCGGCCGCTGCCCCGGTTGCAGAAAAACCAGCAAAGAAAGAGAAGTCTCCTCCTGCCGAAAAAGCTCCCAAAAAGGAAAAGGCTGTTCCTGCTGAGAAGCCAGCAGAGAAACCAGCTAAGAAGGAGAAATCCCCTCCAGCTGAAAAACCCTCCAAGAAAGAGAATGAAGCTCCACCAGCAGAAAAGCCACCCAAGAAGGAGAAAGCTAAAAAAAATCCTGAGGTAATGTAAAAATAACAGTCTATATATTAATATAGGGACTGGCACTTATTTTCTCATAGAAAAGCCACCGTAAAATTTTTTTTTTTTTTTTTGTTTCTATTCATAACTTCGGTCTTTTATCTCTTTATTTATACAGTAATTAGTACAGTATAAGACCAACTTGAAAAAAATGTTTCACCCCCAACATGGGGGGTCAAAATTAAGTGACCTGAAAAAAATGAGAAAGTTTTGAAATAAAATAAATGATGCATTATAAAGATCATTCATTGTTAAATAAACACTGAAAATTTCATTAAAATCTGATAATTCCCTGATTTTTGGTAAATTATTTTCTGTAGAGAAGGGGGGGGGATTAAAGTCATTTTGTCATAAACGCATTTTAGGCTCATTTTGCCAGTCCCTATATTAATGAGTGTTCCTAAATTTTCCATCCATTATGAACTGCTTGTCCATATTATTTTAACAACTATTTTATATTATTGATAAAAGGTTTTGAGTTCATTCTCTCCATACCTTTTAGGTCTAGATAAGATCTTAATATATACTAATAATTCTGGTGTTTCTAAATCTTCCGAACGTTATCTGTAACACCCTTTGGTTAAAAATGAGATCGTCCAAATTGTTCAAGATGCAATGCAAAAATGTGAAGTCAGATTATCTGGTGTCGCTTAATCACAGATTTCTTATTTGTTCCATTTTATTTCACCCAATTTTAAAAAGGAAACCTTCCAAATGGTCTTGCATCGCTTAAATGCCCAACGTAAATTTGAAATGAATTAGGGGGAAAAAAAAGTTACATGTTAGTTTTATTTTTAATATTGAAATTGTGAATTACGGAATATATTTTGGTAATTTTGATCTTATGGCATCCAGGCCTCCTACCTTAAGATAGGCTATGTTTTAGTAAGCCAGCGTCGGGTGAATTTCCGGCCCAGGTTAGATATTTTCAGAGTCATGTTTTTGTCACTTTTTTTTAAAAGATTGTGTTCATATTATAAAAATTAGTGGATATTGGTTCATAACCAACACTAAGTCCTTATAATGCATTAATGTATTCATAGAAACACTAACACTGAACATTTGGTAAGGAAAGACAAAGAATTAACTCATATGAAAATTGTACATGAATTTTAATAAACTGCCAAGTAACGAGATGCACTTTAAACAACACTTTTACCTTTTAAGGGTAAAAGTGTTGTTTAAAGTGCATCTAGTTACCTGACAGTTATGAGTTCAATCTCTAAACCAGATAATGCATTAAAGTCATATACTCTGGTTCAGTGGAAGAGACAGACAACAGCAGATTCAAAACAATCTATCCCCAAAGATTCAATAAAGGATTTGGCTTGAAATTACAAGAAGGTTACTCACTATGACAGATACTTGAAGAAGGCCAAAGAGTACAACAGCTGAAATGTTAACTATAATAATAATCAAGAGGAGGATACTAGTTTGAATACATTAGCATATAAAATGTGTTCTTAGTGACAAAAATAAGAATGCTTAATTAGCATCATGTTTGTGAATGTTTTTGTGCACAATTGAAATCTTTGTTTAATGTACCTATGGGTATTTGATATTGCTAAAGTTTTTAATTTGCCCCCAAATTCAAGACATTCATAGCCCAAAATCATCTGTATTCTGATATTGTAATGTGATTTACAACCATTTAAAAGATGTTTATATTTATTTATTTTTTTTTTTTTTTTTTTTGCAGCAAGCTCAGAATGCAACTAAAAGTCCTTCCCCTGCCAAGGAAGCCGTACCAGAACCCAAAAAATCTAAGAGCAAATCACCACCCCCACAACAGCAGGTGATTGAGGCCCCAATTTCAGCAAAACAAGAGGCACCAGCTCAGTCAAAGAAAAAGTCTCCACCGAGAACCAAAACTCCCTTGGGGGAAATAGTTGAACAGGTAAACAATTTTTCTTTTGCCTTCAACTTTTCAAAACTTTTTCATAATTTTTGCTTTAGTTTGTAATCAAACTTTGAATTCAAAATTAAAATGAGCATGTCTTCCCCCTTTAAAGAAAATTCTTTCATTTTTAAATTTTTAATCCTTGAACTATTTTTGTTTTAACTGTTATAACTTTTTTGACTTTTAAAATTTTCCCCCCCTGCTCCTGTTATTACCCACTACCCACATGAGTACTAGGTACTTCTTATCCTTAATTCTGACTAAATTTCCATCTTGTTTTACCTATTGGCATGTAAGCAAGACTTTATCTTGTTCATTCAATATTAATGGTTTAAATCATGAAAGAAAATAGGCTTGTTCTTGATACTGCATGACCCACATTGTTATTGATGTGTGAAAAACTCTATTCCTATTATCTATATTCTTTTCACTAAAATACTCAAAAGGAAGGATTTTGAAAGCAACTCCAATTTTCTTGACCAGAAGTTTTCTTTAAAATATTTTGACTTTTCATTTCAAAAAGTTGCAAGAAATTTGATTCAGCAAAAACCCACAATAATATGTTTTTTTTTAATTAATTTTTTATTTAGTCAATTATACTTAATCTCAAAGTTCATACATTTCACTACCAACAGTTAAGATTGAAAAGATTGTTTTCATATTATAAGAATTAGTGGATATTGGTTCATAAACAACAGTGTCTTATAATGCATTAATCCGTTCGTAGAAACACTAACACTGAACATTCGGTAAGGAAAGACAAACAACTCACATGAACACTGTACATAAATTTTAATAAACATAAGATGTAACAATAAATAACAGAACAAATGTCCCAAACAAGTTAATTGTACAATATGTTCCATGAACAAACAGGAATTACTTATAAAAAAAACTTTGAGAAAGTTGGAGACTAATTGTCTCTATTCTGCTCTATGTACAGAGTTGAGAAATATGTCCTTTTGGCTCAACGAGTGCGATCCAAAACAAGATTTATTGTCCCTTCAAAGGAAGGAGATAAATGAGTTTCTAGGGGCTGAATTATCACATGACTAACAGACATGTGATGTGGGAAGCCACGCCCACAACCCAAGGGAAGACATCTTTGTCTCCCTACAATGTTAATAATAAACTTTTGAAAATTATGCATTCTTGTCCGGTTCTTAAAAATTAAAAAGAGCAAAAGTGGTTCAGTTTTTGCAAAATTCTCCTAGTTTTAAATGTATTTCACCTATTAAACAAGTGACATTTTAGTTTCAGATTAATTATAGATTTAAGTTTGTAAAAAAAAAAAAAAATTTTTTTTTTTTTTTTTTTTTTTTTAAATTCCTTTCTACTTTTTCTTCTCCTCCTCCTCCTTCTTGGAATTGTTTTGCTCTTTGCCTCCCCCTTTCTGTAATTTTGGTCGTTGTCTCTCCAATGTGTTGGCAGGATTTTGTACTCGTCTCTTACGTTGAGGACACTATTGACAATGGAAACCAGGAAAGCAGTCCAGCTCCTAAAAAGAAAAACAAAAAGACTAAAACTTCCCAGGGTGGCCAACAACAGGGAGACAATCAGAATAACCAACCAAAAGAGAAGAAAATTAAAGAAGAGAAAAAATCTGGGCAACCTGCAAACCAACAACAGGAGAATAAATCCAAAAAAAAGAATAACAATTCAGCAGAATCCGCAGAAAAACCAGCAACGAATGTAGCAAACACAGACGAAAGTAAAAGTCCAAAAAAGAAAAAAAATAAGCAGTCTACTCCAGAAAAGGTGAGAATTTCATACAAAATCCACAAAACTAAATTGTGGCAACTGCATTTCTCTTCTTTCTAGATTTCTAAAATCAAATCTTTGTTAAATTTTAAGAAATAACTTTAGTTCCTCAAAATTCTCTCTTACTTCCTTTCTATGAAAGAAATCATCAAACAGAGATGCTGATAGGTACACATCCTGCGTCACTGACACACAAAAATCTAAAAAGACGCTGTAAAATCATATCCATGCATCCCAGGGTTTTTCTTTTTTCTTCCCTCACCATTTCAAGCTAACTGTAAATACATTTCAATAGTTTCTTAGAAATGAATTACACAGGATAGGTTACAAGGTAAGAGTTAGATGGCTTTAGTTGTTTCCCCAGATCATAAATAAAAACCCTACAATTTATTAAGAAACTTTAGTTGGTCCCCATCAATTTCCTGGGGACTCATTCAAAGCTAATATGTGCATTCCAGGACACACTAAATCAAAAAGCTATCAGCATCACTGATCAAATGATATATCAATTTTTTAATATTTAATTTTTATTATTAAATATTATTCCATTGAGGAGGTGCTCATGGTGTAATGCTCATTGTCCTAGGAAATGGACATGGCAACTCGAGTTCAAATCCTGGACGAGGCTGTTTGCATTTCACATAGTGCTAATGCCCTTGGGAAAGATATGCATCCAATTATCCACCTCCATCTATTGGTAAATGCTATGGCAACTGGTCTAGGAGAAGGAAAACTCTGAATTCAAACTACTTTGAAAGCTCCTCATTAGTGTTTATAAATTCTTAGTTTATATTTTATACTTTTTAACTTTCTCTTTATTTTTGTAATTTGATTAGTTCCATCGCCAGTCATCACCTATCAAATAGTAAAGAGAATTAAATAGCCACATTTATGTTCAGATTTGGTACCAATACCATAAATCTTGATATTTTTAGAGTCAATTAGTCATATTACAACTAGTTTTCTAGGAGGAGTTGAAATTTTAGACATTGGACTTTGAATTAGAATTGTTTTAACTCTTAACATCCTGTTGAAAATTCCAGAGCCCCATTCCTATAAGAGTCTATCAAAAATGCTAAAAATGGCGTTTTCATTTAAAATTACCTGTTATTTCTCTTAAATCAAAGACTTCTAAATATGTTTAATATTACATTCAAACTTAAGAGTTTTAAAGCATCAACGATACAGATGTGTTGATCATGAGAATGTAATGATTCTAAACTGTTTGAGGGGAAAAAAAATTATACTCTTCAAAAAACAACACTGTTTTCTTCTGTATATGTTTTTAAGATAAGTGGGTTTCCTAAAGTATAGATAAGATACTCTAGTCTTTGGTAAAAATGTCCATCTATACATAAATAACCCCATTTTTTTTACAGGAACTATGATACTAGTAGTAGTAGTAATGAAATTCATTGTTATTTGCATAGTGTGCCTCTTTTGAAATAATTTCATTCACTAAAAGCAGCAGCACAATTCACAGGTGAATTGTGTGTTACTCTTTGCTGCTTTCCACCCACCCCAAATCTTTTTTACCCTACTTACAGATTAAATAACAAATAAATCTTAATAATAATTCTGTCTGTTTTCTAAACAAAGAAATGCATGTGAATTTGACATTTTTCCATTTGCATGCTATTACAACTAATGAATTTGTGAAAGAATTAATTCAGAAATTTATTTTAAAAATTCTTATAAGATGTCTTTTTGTTTTACAACTAAAATCATTCATCTTGTACTCATTTATTTCTCATATTTTTCTTTCTTTATTTTTTTATTTATTTTCTCTTCCATATTGTCAATCTAGAAAAAATGTCTACAAAAATTTCTTTTTTTATTTCAGGCAAAAAGTGTAACGTTAACCCTTGATGAGCCCTTTTGGTTCTTCTACTCTTTTATGTGTGTGTGTGTGTTGTGCTGTCCATAGTAACTTGTTAAAACAAAAAGTTGAACACCAACCATTTTTCTGTTTACCAGTGTAGGAATAGCTGCCTACAGTCTAAGAGGAACAAAATATAAGTTCACTGAATGTAATGACGAAAGGGAAAGCACATGTACTTTTAACCTTATTTATTCACATATAAACTCAACAACGGTCAATATAACAAGTACTTAGGGGCAGTACTTACAGTTCATATATCTCCCTCGCTGAGGGGGGTGTCAGGTTGAGTCTTCAGTTGTTACTCCCTCACTGAGGGGAAGGTTCCTTCAGTCACAAGAGACTGAGACAAGAGCTCGTTTCTACGAGGCTCACACGTTGGTACCAAAACCATAAAAAGGGTTCTTCACCCAACCTGACAAGGGACATTACCTTTTCTACTTCCTGTACCCGAAGGCACAGGAGAGTTCTAGTCCCTACACCAGTATAAAGTTTATTTTCGCTATTGATCGCTAACTGATTGTAGTAGTCAGCCGATTTACAAATATCAGCTGATTTTATACACTATAATTTTATATTAAACTTGTCTTTGACACATTTTTAAAATTCACATGGGTCCTTGTGTAGCTGATACAACACTAAGGAATATATGCCAAAATGGGGTCAGCACATGACACAATCATTTTAACTGTCAAGCATTGTTGTCTCTGTCCTTTTTGTAAGAATTAAAATTATACCAAAATATATAAACATAAACCTTATCAATATCATACAAAAGTAATACCTCAACATAATCCCAGCAATGTTAACAGATTGTTAAAACCGTTAACTACACAAGTGTAAATACAGACATACTACGTATATCATTCCTTAACCTCTAGGCATAAAATAACCTCAGACAGGTTAATATGCCGTTAAAATAAATCCACCAACTATGTTGTCTCTATGTAGAGTGTTACCAATTGACGAATATTGTAGCATAAAATTTACATTTAAATCAGGGATCACCAATCTTTTTTTTTCATGGTGGGCCGGATAATTGAAAAAATAACGAGTGAGGGCCACATTAATATTGTAGCAAGTCATAACGAGTTAAAATTTGAGATCCCGTATGTAACAAGTGAAATGCTCACATGCACAAAATTTTGTTACCTACGTACAGTAGTTCATGAAGATTTAGTAAGCTTAATATGGTATTTAAATTTGAATGCTATCAAAATGTCTTGCGTTCTGTACATTTTAACAAATTCAAGTACCATCGCCAGCCCTGATAAAATGCCTTCACAGGCTGGATTTTGGTGTCCCCTGGTCTAAATGATATGGATTTTTTATTTTTATTTTTTTATTTTAAATATTTGAAACCGTTTAATTGAAATTATTTTCAATAGCCAAGTCCAATCTTTTTAGAATTCTAGTTTTTTTATTTCATTGCACAGAATACAATCTGATTATAAGAGAAATGATTTTTCTTGAAGAATTTTTTTGCTCATTGTTTTGATTAGCTCAATCAGTAGAGCATCTGCTGAGGAATTGCAAGGTTCAGGGCACTTGTCAACTCAGCGCATGAGTAGCACAGCTTGGATAATCTGATCTGTGCAGTAAATCATTTAAGAGTTGACAGTAGATGTGGCACTTCACCTAAGCAAAACAACCTCCCTGGTCTAGTGCAAGTGAAAAGGGGATAGACTCCCTTGTTCTTTGGCTGATACTGACAGTATGCTACTCTGCTGATTTTCACTTGTCTGGATTGAAAGTTGTTGTAGTTTCTCTTCACATTGTTCTTCATTATATTTCTGTGTTATTAAAATAATCTCAGATTCTAATAATTGAATATTTTATTTCTCTGAACTTTTAAGATGAGGCTTGATGATTAGTATTATTTGGATTATTTGGTCTATTATCCTCATCTTTATTGTTATTTGTACAACGTTTTGGCTGATGTCCTCCGGCCTTCTTTATGTATTTCTTGTTTGATCGGTAGCCTTCTCAAACTCAGGAACCTTCTTCAAAGTTCCGTGATGGCTCCTGATTATGATAAGGTTCCCGTGTTCGAAAAGAAGGTTCCCAAGTTTGGGAAGGTTCCAGAGTCTGACAAGATATACCTGAAGAAGGCCGGAGGGCACATTAGCCGAAACGTTGTACAGATAATAAAGATGAGGACAATAGTCCGAATAATCCAAATAGTACTAATTGAATATTTATTCAATGATCTTCTGTCTAAAACAGAACTCTTGGGAAATACAAATCTTTTTTTTTTTTTTTTTTCTTCTCCTGTTTTCTCAATAAGTTGGAAATAAGTTTTTTGGGTGTTTGTATATCTTGAGAATATTTGTAAATGTTTGCTGCAAATTATTTCAGGTGGTGAATGAAAATGCTCAACCACCTTCGGCCAATGAGAAGAGTAAAAATGAGGCAGCAACAAAAACTGCAGAGGCCCCAGCTAAAGCAGCAAAGGAACCAAAAGCTAAAAGTCAAAGTCCTCCCCCAACAGCTCCAACTCCTGCCAAACCAGAGCAACAAAATTCTAGTAAGTAAATTAAACCAATGAAATGACATCAAAACTGCTTGGCTTTTAATAATTTGAAAGCAATTACAATGCAAATAAAAACTAAAAACAAAAAGATGTTATTTTTTGTCTTATCGATTTCAAAGTAGAACTTTATCTTCAGAGACGAATTCCAGAAATGGACGAGTTTTTTTTTGTCGTTATTTTTTTTTTGTTATAAATACGCGTTACTTTGAAATCGATAAGACAAAAAATAACATCTTTTTGTTTTTATTTTTTATTTGCATTGTAATTGCTTTCAAATTATTAATATATTATAACATACTTAACAATGCTTCAAGCAAATTACCAATTACTTTTATCCCTATGCTTGTCTTTTCTTTTTTCCAATGGTTTTCAATCTGTTGCTGGTTTTTTGTCTATTATTATTCACGTCTATGTTGGTTTTCATCAATGAATAAAATGAACCAATGACGTGACGTAAAACCCAACCAACAACCTTCATTTCATTTAAATAGAAGCATTAATACCAGGGATCTCTACTAAAATGGGAATCCAATTGGTTGTGGTTGTGTATATATATAATCTCAATGTGTATGGTTGGCACTATTATACTTGAAGAAGCAGTAGTAATCCAACGTACATTGATAGTAGGAGAGTGTTCAATATCTGTGATAGAGCGTTAATAGATAAATAAATTAATAAATATTTATATCATTTGTATCATTTTCAAAAACAATTTTGTTGCCTGAAGACTGCCACAATGCAAGAAACCAAATGGTGGCAATAATTGTTCCAATGATAATAAAAAAAAAAGCCAAACCTTTTATTTATTCATTTAATTCACTTGGAGCATTGTGTTTATATTGAATTGGTGGTTGGTTTTGAAGGCTATCACAATGCATGTATAAAGAAAAATAAAGTAACTAGGGTGTTGTTTGTTAACCTTTTGATTTAATTTTAATTAAATGTTATAAAAAACAATACCATAGTTACCTTATTTTTCTTTACACTTGCATTGTGATAGCCTTCAAAACCAACCACCAAACATATATATATATTCTTTTCTTTGATGGGTACCAAGTCATTTGGTATTAGGATCATCCTAAGCTGGTCCTTTCTTCGAACTGTATGGTGTTGCAAAGTTCAGGTTCGATTTGAGAGCTCAATGTTTCATTTTTATAAATGGAGCAAAGTAATTTGTAAAGAAAAAAGGCTTAAAAATTGGATATTAATCGATTATGGTCTATTTCCACCCATGGGTATCTGAGAACCCTCAGAGTTTCATCAGATTTTCAATAAAGATCTGATGAAAGTCGGAGGGTTCTCGGATACCCATGGGTGGAAAAAATTGATTAAAACCCAATTTTTAAGCCTTTTTTCTTTACACATATATATATAGTGGACTCTCTTATCATAAACAATGAATGAGGGTCAGCAGCGACAGACTCGCTTAATCCCACATTGTACATGCTACCACGAAAAAGGATTCCCTTTTGATGCATGCATTAGAAAGATTCTGAGCCACTCAGTTGCCGATCAATCTGCACTATGATTTGTATAAAGTGGTCTGTTGCTTGTGCAATACAAAGCACACTATCTCCATCAAAACAACATAGCCTATACAGGTGCACTGTGTGCCACATGTTGGGTGTTTGTTCTGATTGCATGTGGTTTGACCTCTTCAGGACTAGTGGGTTTTGCTATAATGTGAGTGTGAGTGTGTGTGTGTCACTCATACACACATACCTGTCAGTTCAAAATGTTTGGATATCAAAAAATAATTTTCATTCAACAAATGGATGTGCTACATTACCAGTTCATTTTTTCACTACTTCTTTTCAGCATCTCAACTATTTTTAAAAACTTTAACAAAAAACAAAAACGTTGTTTCAGATGATGACCTAAGGTCAAAACTAGTTGAGAAAATATTTTAATTATATAACTACAAGGAAATATTATTTGTCATCACTTTTGTTCATTCCCCTCCCCACCTCTCTCTCTCTCTCTCTCTCTCTTTCTTTCTTTCTTTCTTCTTTCTTTTTTCTTCTCTCCTTTCTTTCTCTTCTTCTTTTCTTTCTTCTCTTTCTTTCTCTCTTCTCTTTCTCTCTCTCTTTTTTCTTTCTTCTCTTCTTTCTTTCTCTCTCTTCGTTTTCTTTCTCTCTTTTCTTTTCTTCTCTCTCTTCTTTCTTTCTCTCTCTTCTTCGTTTTCTCTCTCTCTTCTTTTTTCTTTCTCTCTCTCTTCGTTTCTTCTCTCTTCTCTCTTCGTTTCTTTCTCTCTCTCTCTCTCTTCGTTTTCTTTCTCTCTCTCTCTCTTCTTTCTTCTCTCTCCTCTCTTCTCTCTTCTTTCTCTCTCTCTCTCTTCGTTTCTTCTCTCTCCTCTCTTCTTTTCTTTCTCTCTCTCTCTCTTTTTTCTTCGTTTTCTTTCTCTTCTTTCTTTCTTCGTTTTCTTTCTCTCTCTTTCTTTTTCTTCTTTCTCTTTCTCTCTTCGTTTCTTCTCTCTTTCTTTCTTTTCTTCTTTCTCTCTCTTCTTTTTCTCTTCTTTCTCTCTCTCTCTCTTTTTCTCCTCTCTCTTCTCTCTCTCCTCTCTCTTCTCCCTCTCTTTCTCTCTCTCTCTCTCTCTTCTCGTTTCTTTCTCTTTGATACTATATTTATTTTAATTTTTCTTTATCTTTATTGTAGACATCTGGACAGAAGCTAAGCCAAAAAGTAAAAAGAAGAAGCCCCGCCGAGAAAACTGAATTAATTAGGAATGGAATTCAACCTGAGTTTATTTTCTTTATGAGAAAAAATAAATAAATAAAATGTTGCAGCACCAATACATACATACATATACTAAAAATATATGCAAAAAAATATGAATTATTTTTTTTTTTTTTTTTTTTTTTTTTTTTTTTAATTACAAAATGATAATATATAATTAAAGTAAAAGCTTGAAATTATTCAAATTTCAAAACAATGGCATTGAGAGATTATTTCCTCTTTGAAGAAGGTGATATGAAACTTAAGATATTTTTTTTTTTTTTTTTTTTTTTTTTTTGCAAGTTTCTCTTCGGGTAAGAAAGTCTTGTCAATTTATCAATTGATGAGTGTATGACTTGGTCAGTTATGGCCGCAAACCATCCAATTGTATGTTTGACTGCTCGTGATTTGAGATCACCCAGATGATAGTAGCAACTTTCTCCCCTCATGGCACTGATAAATATTTTACCTGCCTCCTACAAGTAAATACCCACAAAAAAAAAAATATATATATAAAGATATCTTTTTATGAGAGAAAAATTTAACTGTTTTATCACAAAAATCGGTGGTGTGAGCTCCAATGTTTATTTTTCAAATCTCTTCTTTTGTGCATATCAAAATTCAAATATTGGGAAAAAAAAGAAGAATAAGATATTATTCTCTAAAAAAAATTCTAAAAATTAAATAAAAAATAAATCCTTTTCATTTTTCTTTCCTTCTCTTCCTCATAGGGATTTGAAAAAGCAAGGTCTTTTTTTTATATTGGGGCAGAAAATTCAACAGGGTGGGTGTATAAGCCTCACTGCCCATTCCTTTTGGCCAAAGATTTCCTTCTCCTTCTTTCTCTTGCAAGTAAATATTATCTTGATCAGAAAGATGGTAGAAGAACTACAAAAAAACCAAAGCTGAGCAGATTTCACAGACACGAACAAAAAATGACCTCGACACCACAACTTAGACACACGTACATTTGCACCTATCTTGTTTTAATATTTTCCGCTTTTTTCTCTTTTTTAAAAATTTTATTTGGTTGAAATTATTTTATTCCAATTCTTGATCTCTAGTTTATCTTTTAATATTTACACGTTTCCATTTAGACTGACGTTTCCAGGAATTTTAATGCTATTTTTATATTTACTTCTATTTCATCCAATCCAAAGAACTTTCTTTTGTTGTTATTTGCTTACAGGTTTTTTATTGTTTCTTTTTTGTTTTTTTTGGATGACTAATTTTTAAGTCAATTCAAGAATTACTATTTTAGTTTCTTTCTAGAGACTAAAAATATAAGACTTATACTCATTTATTCTCATCTTTCTTGTGAAAGTTGTTCCAGAAATATATTTCTACTTTTCTTGTGACATTTTCACTTTTAAAGAATTATGAATTTCCTTTTTATTTCTTAAAGATGTCTTCCTGTATCATCTGAGCCTAAATTGCCTTTTCTCAAAGCTTGAAAATGTCCTTCCTGGACTGAATTCGTCACTTCTTTCCATAAACTTTATTAAAAGAGATAACAAGTGAATCCAAAAGTTCTATCTTGTCTCATTCATACCTAGAATCATCTCTACTGCTAACTAAGCCAGTCTTTGTCCCTTTCTTCCTTTATATCTACCCCCCCCCATCCCTGCTAACCTCTCAATTTCTGTTTCTCTGGCTGCTTCGCGATCACTCCTGGCTCCAATTCAAACCCAGGAACCACCATTTTGTCTTTAGGGAAATCTTTCATTCATCTTTAATGATTAGTCTGCTTTTTTGACATTTTCACTTGAAATATCAACTTTCAGATCAAAGTGAATATGAAAAGATTTTTACCCAGTGACCCCCCCCCCCGGTCCTCCTGCTCCACTCTTTCGCTTCTGCTGATTTCTTTTAGCAAAGTAACACATCTACATATTTGATAGGTTTTGTTGTACATGTTCCGTCTTCAGAGATAGAAATATATTAGATCATCTGCATGGGTAGCAAAACATACATAAAAAATAAATAGTTTTTATATATAAGAATATATTTAGGTAAATGATAAATGTTTTTAATTATCATTTCTTTTTCTGCTAGGTTTGTAATATTTCTAAATTTTCTTGTCTCTTTTTTTTTTTTTTTGAAAGAGACTATAAAAGGCTTTTGATGTGACAGTGAAGTCATCAAATCTTATTTCGATTCTTTTTTTTTTTTTTTTTAATGCTTTTTTTTTTTTATATTTTACATATCTTCAGCCATTCAACAAAAATATATATATATATTTTTTTCCAAGTTGTTTTTCTTCTTGCCATTCAACTAAAACATGGGCAGCTGTTTTTCATTTTTTTTTTTTTTTTTTCTCTCGCCTCCTTTTTCTGTTTCTCTCTGGAGTTTTGTCTATTAAATCATTTCCCAGGTTGACACAAAATCTTTGGTTGTGTAAATGGAATGAATGTCTGATTTTCTTTTTCCTTTTTCAAATCTTTTCTTCTGTTTTTCACTGACATTTCCACTTGGTTTATAGAAACTGCTTTAAAATAGTTTCAGACCAACTGCACCAATATTTTCTTTAGATCTCCGCCCCCCTCCCCCAGCTCATCTTGGTTTTTAAAAGTAAAATAAGATTTTTAAAAAAAGCCCACAACTGCCAACATAAGTTTAGAGAAAAGAAAACAGCTAAAATATGGATTATTTTTAAAATTCGTGCACCCGTTTTTCTTGATTTAAATTGTTTTCTTGTAACTTATTTCAGCCACTTCTGCTATTGTTTGATGGTCAGAAGAAAAGTGTATAAAATGCTTTTATAGAAGGCCCCAAAAAACTGAGGCTAATTGCTTGTGAGAGAAAAAAAAAAATCAAATTCACACTATTATTTAAGATTCTTAAGCACAAGATGGTTATTCCTTTTTTTTTCTTTTTTCTTTTTCTTTGATAGAATTTACATAAAATTATCTGAATATGGGCAAAACATTTTTCACTTTAGCTTTTTTTAGTTGATGAATTTTTGAGTAATAACTTGATGCTTTTCTTTCAAGCCATCTCTTCTTTTTTTTTTTTTTTTTTTTTTTTTTTTTAATAATTTATCCCTTTTCTTTTTTTTCTGCTTTGCACTTTGCACCCCCCCCCTCTCCAAATAGAAATTCCAAACAGCAAATAATTACAATTATTTTTTTTTTTTTTTTAAACAAAAACAAAAAAAAACCAGGCCTAGATTTTCTGTTGGTAGATTGGTTGTCCTTGTTAATAAGTTGATTTTTTTAACAATTCAAATATTAATATTTCTTTTTGTTTCTCAACATCGATGATGGCCAAAATATTAGAGCTGAAAATATTTGGTTGGTTGGTGTGGAATTAAGCCATATTTAATTTTTTTTTTTTTTTTTTTTTTTTTTCTTTCATGATGCCAATGGCTTTCATCTGTACAACTTGCTGTTTAGGGCATCTTTTCATCCAATGTAAATGTCCTCTCTTCAAGACAATTTTCTTGGTTATTTTTCTTGTGACTCTAGGAAATGGTCTTGCCTCAAGAATTATTCTACTTGCTGATTTGTCCTGAGAATGTCATCTTGAATTAAATCGCTGAAAGATTTGGTTTTTAAGAACTTTTTTTTTTTTTTTTTTTTTTATTATTATTATTATTAACTCACAAAAGATTTCCTCAGACCAAAAATTTCAACATTGTTTGTTGCTGTGTGAGTTTTGGCAGAATCAAAGCAGGGCATTTAAAGATTTTGTTTTGTACTCAAATGCCAACTCAACCCAAACGGAATGAAAATGTTAATGGAGTGGAGGTTGTTTCTTTGAAAAACTTGCGGTGCTAAAAAAAAAATAAATAAATAAATAAAAGTTGCTGATCGAAACTCGATTCATAAAGACTTGGATTTTTGATTCCCTTTTTTTATAGAAGACCTTGGACAAGTCACTCACCTCAGAACAGTTTTTTTTTTTTTTTTTTTTTTTAAATATAATTTTTCAGTACATTTATGTACTTGTAAAATCAAACAGAAAATGGAATGCTTTTGGGAGAAGGTGGGGGAGAAATAATTATTGAATCTTGGAATGAATGCTGAACTGCAACCAAATCTCTTGGAGTTTTGTTTTTATTTTCCTTTCTTTTAACTTTTTTAACCTTATATATTGTAAAGACTAATTTTCAAAATTCTATTTATGATGGATAATTCTATTTTGTTTCTTCTAAATTCAAATTTGATTGGAATGTTTCAGATTTTTATTCTTTTATTTTCTGCTTCTTTTGCACTTGTTTTTTTTTCTTTCTTTCTGTCAAAAATTTTGGTTTTGGATGTTTGTTTGTTTTTTTGTAACTTCCTCAATATTTCAGTTGGTCAACCTGTACTGACATAAAAAAAAAACTTCTCAAAGCAGGTCTCCTTATGTTGTCCCCCTTTTTTTTGTTTTTATATAGAGGCCTTGTTATATGAAGAAAAACAAAGATGAGATTCTGTCCCATAGAATCACTAATTTCTCTCAGTCTCAATCACATGAACATACACACACACACACACACACACACACCCTAACCCTATTGCCCTTATGGGAAGCCCCAACCCTTTTTATCATATGGGTGCTAGAAGGCGGTGACTGAGGGTCTACATGTCCTGGAAATGACGTTAAACTATATTTGATGGTGAGGTTCCAGTTCTGGAGGTTTGGGGAATGTGGAGCACCCCTTCATCACCATTGCTCCCAGGTCCACTCTGACCCGGAGTGATAGTACCTGTTAGCGTCCCATCTATGGGTTAAATAGAAAAACAAGAGTTTATTTAAAAAAAATTGATTATCCATTAAGAATGAATTTATTTCAAAACTTTGTCGGCATTAAATGACCCACTGAGGTTGATTTGCAGTAAAACAAAACAAACTAAACTAAATTAAACACACACACTATATTTCTTTCTGATTTCTTCTTGTCTTTGTTCTTGAAGGCCAGATTTTCTGCCGACTTTCCCCCAACTGCATTCAAAATCCCAATGTGATTCATAACTGCTAGAATCTCTAAAGATCTTTCAGGGTGGGGGAGTGGAACTGTCAAACGGAATTCTATGTATTTGGTTCTTTTAAAATTCTCTTCTTCTATCTGCTTGCTGTGTGTATATGTGTTGAGCAAGAGTGATGCTGTTTATATTCGTTTCTTATTTTTATTTTATTTTATTAAATCTATGTTGGCTTCTTTTGTCCTTAGTAAGCATTCCAATTCCAAGACAAAAAAAAAAAAAAAAAAATAAGTGTTATTGACCAAAACACTTAAATAAATTTTTAAAAATACGACCATAATAGTATATTTTTTTTTTTCTTTTTAATTTTTTAATTTTTTTTTTTTTTATAAATACTTTCATTGTTGTTGTGGTTGTTGCTGTTATTATTAAAATGTTAACTTACTAATCATTTAATCAAAACATTACTAATAGCCTGTTTGGTTACTTTATTATTAATATTTTTATGTCTATTTTGTTTTCTTGATTGTGTTGAATTTTTTTTTTTTTCTTTTCTTGAGGTTCCCTATCCTCTGGAGCCAGGTTCCCTGCCCTCACCCCCCTTGAAATCTTCTATGGAATTTTCTTCTTTGAAAAATTGCCATTGATGGAAGATGGTGTTCATTATGATCTACAAAACTTGGAATGAAATAGTATTTTGTTTTCACTATTCTTTCTTCAAAATGTTTCTTGTTTCTTGTTATGGTTGTTTCTGACTTTGCTTTCTGGCAACTTTGTTGACCGTCCTCCTCCTCCAAGCCTGCACAACGGGCTCACCTGATGATGCAGATATATGTTGTGTATGTTTTGGGAAAGGAGCCAACAGCCAATTTGTGCAGGCAAATGTTTCTCTTTTTCTTTTCCCTTTATTTTTTCTTCTTTATAAGTAAAAGATAAAGACATTTTATTGCAACCAAAAATGGAATAAGGAAAACAAAAACTGTTTTGTTGTCAACTTTGTGTGTGTGTATGTGTGCATGAGAGAAACGTTGTTTTGTGTCTTTACCCAGAATTGACGATGACCAACATTTTTACGGGTGGGGGTGGGTTCGGAGAAGAAGCTAAAACATTTTTTTTTTTTTTTTTTTTTTTTTTGTTAACAGAATGAAATAAAGCCAAAATAAATTGTATGCTTATTTTTATGATTTACTGTCGAAGGATTTTCCCTCCCCATCACTGGAAATGCACAGGGAAACAAAAACATGAAAAGACATAGAATCATCGAAAAATGGCCTTATTCAATAAATCATATAAAAATGGGAGTTTTTGCTTTATTTTTGTTTTTATTTCAAAATTTTTTTTATTTTTCTTCACATATCTCTCTATCTCTCTATTTCATATATATATATATATATATATATATATATATATATATATATATATATATATATATATATATGCGCCATAATGACTTTATTTTCCTCTTTTCATTTCTTTTGCATAAATGGGTCTGTCCATCTTTTTTTCCCCTTCCTTGCATCAACTTGCAATTTTGGCAAAGAACGATGAATAGAAACCATTTTGAAAATCTTTACTATAAGCCCTTTAATTCTTGAATAATTTCGATATTTCCGCCTGTTGTCCTCATCTTTATTGTGTATAAACATAAAATTCAAGTGACAGTAGGTTCAGGCTCTGTTCAGATGTTTCTTTTTTTTTTTTTTTTTTTTTTTTTTTTTTTTTTTTAACACTAAATCTGTTCAATCAATAAATTTTCAAACCTATTTACTTTAGAATTTTAATGGCTATCATTCATGGAATGGTCTTAACTTGAACTAGTAAGATGCTATACTCCATTTTGTGTCCTTCTCATTTAATGTCCCTAGTCAGATTAAAACTGTTAAGTGATAGTGTTAAGTCTTATGCATTTCTGTTCAATAGGTTTGTTGACATTTATGCTGCTTGTAGCGACCTTGTGTAAGTGGTAATATTTGAATTCATGGGTAATTGTCTAAAGATTACTTATTTTAAGGTAATTTTTTTAAAAAATATCTGAACAGAGCCCAACATTACTGATGAGAACAAAAGTCTGAAATATCAAAATTATTCATATCAAACCTCATTTCATAAATATGTAAATTTTGGTGCAAATCTTTAATTCTTATTTGCTATACCGACACAAATTGGTGCCACAAATAAAGAAACTTGAATAATGTCATTGTCACTCAAGCAGTCAAGAAATGGATGCATTTGGTGACTGAAAAAGTCAAAAGTTTCCCCCTCCCCTACCAGAGTCCAGCCTGGCTGAAATCTAACTTTCTATTTTATTTTACTTCCTCTTACACTTTTTTTTTTTTTTTTTTTTTTTTTGTTGTGTGTGTGTGGCACCAACTCCTCTACTTAAGGTAGATCAATATCTACCTCTTCATGAGAGTACATTTGTGTACTTGTAAAAACTTTCAAAGTGGAATTTAAAGTTATCTAACGTATAGAAGTTTTGGAGGAAATTATTTACAAACAAGAAATAGTCATTTATTTTTTTTCAGTATCGAGTGGTTAACTAAAAGGTTTACAAATAAATGCCTACAATTTTGTGTAAAATATTTCAAATAATTATTCAATTAATAATTAATAGATGCACATATTTTATTTAGGGTGGGTAAAACTAAGTTTTCTTTTCAAATTGTTTTTTTTTTTTTTTTTACTTAATAAATTTGATTTTTACTTACTTATGATAAACCCTCTGATACTGGAAATTGCTAACGAGGTGAAAGAAAATGTATTGATGAGACCTAATGGGGAAGGAAACAGCTATTTCTATTACAACAGTCAAACATAGCTTGAGTAAGACTAGTTGACATGACTGAGGAAACCCCTACTGAAATAGAAAGACAATACACCCACTTTAATGTTTGCACAGGAGAATAAGGATAAAACTTTCAAAATGGAATGTCCAAGCATCAACTGATCTTCTATTTGATTCAGACTCAAAATTAAATCACACATAAATGTATAACACGCCTACATTTATTACACAATCAAAACTGGTATTATTAGATAGTTATGACCAAATTCTACACAACCTAAAATGAGTATATTATTTTATATAGAAAGTATATTTTTAAATCATTATTGATTATATTTTACTAATAGGTCTAAATACAAAAAGAATAATGAAATGTTTAGAATATTGTTTATAAGATTTTCAGTGTACAAATAGTTTTGTAATGGTACCACATGAGAAAGACCTTTTTTTTTTTTTTTTTTTTTTTTTTTTTCCTGATTTGAAAGAGTATACAAGGTGTCAAAAAAGTATATTTTGTATTTTTTGACACACCTTGTATTTTGAAAAAAATTAACATTCCATTCATTGTTCATTTCTATCTTGGTAAATACAGCTTCAAACATGACACACCTTGTATCCTGAAAAAAAATTAGTGTTCTGTTCATTTTTCATTCCTATCTTGGTAAATACAGCTTCAATCTTGATGCTTTTATGACACCTTGTATTCTGAAGAAGAATTAACGTCCCATTCATTTCCATCTTGGTAAATACAGCTTCAAACTTGGCACTTTTATGACACACTTTGTCTTAACTCTTTCCACCAACTGAACAATGGTACCAAAAAATATTTTTTTTTATTTAGATAAGAATAGTTCCAAGACTGAAGTTTGGCAACCAAAAATAGCTCCCAAACTTGTGCAAAATCACCTGAAAACGTGTGTGTAGTGAAGCATGATACAGATTAACCCTGCAAGCTGACAGCAAGGTCATTTTCTCAGTAATGGAGATTCAGTCTCAATTTGTCTGTAACCAAAACTACATCTCTGCTTACGTTACCCAAAATCATCAATGCATAGAATAAAAAACAAACTTATATACACTCTAAACTTTAGTATGCAAACTTAAATGGTCTTTATTGTTTTAAGACAAGTTTTAAAAAATAAATGCCTGTTATTATATATAGTTTATCTTATTTTAATATATATTTAAAGTTATCTAATATATAGTTTTGAGAAAATTATTTACAAACAAGAAATAGTCACTTTTTCAGTATCAAATGGTTAACTATTAAGTTTACAAATAAATGCCTCCAATTTTGTGTAAAATTTGTGTACAATTAATAATTAATAGATGCACACACCATTTCATTTAAGGGGGATAGAACTAAGTTTCCATTTCAAATTGTTTAATTTTTTTACTTCTTTAATAAATTTGATGAGGTGAAAGAAAATGTATGCTGTTAATGTTTCTATTACAACAATCAATCATATCTTGAGCAAGACTAGTTGACATGACTGAGGAAACCACTACTGAAATAGACAATACACCCCATTTAATGTTTGCACAGGAGAATAAGGATAACAATTCAAAATGTTAGGGGAGTATACTCTGAACCTGTAAGTAATGGTAAAATAAATCATATAATCGCAGGGTTCCATCTTTCCAGGCAGCACTTGTCCCCTTCGTCTAAAAAGGGCAGTGCCAGGTTTATTGGTCGGTGCCTGAGGTGCCCCTAAATGGGAATGCCAAAGGGATCATGCACTGGCTTCCCCCATTAACAAATACTTGTGTCGATCCGGCCTGGTGGGAGGTCAGGAAAAGACTTACTCTAGCAGTGATGCTAATAGCTTTTTGATTTAGTGCATCCTGGGACGCACATTTGTTTTAAATGAATCCCCAGGAAAATTTATGGGTCCCAACTAAAGTTTCTTAATAAATTGTAGGATTTTTATTTATGATCTGGGGAAACAACTAAAGCCATCTAACTCCTAGCTTGTAACTTATCCTGTGTAATTAATTTCTAAGAAACTATTGAAATGTATTTACAGTTAGGTGAGGGAAGAAAAAAGAAAAACACTGGGATGCATAGATACGATTTTATTGTGTCCTTTTAGATTTTTGTGCATCAGGGACGCAGTATGGGTACCTATCAGTATCTCTGCTCTGGTTAGATCAAACAAAAATCAACCTATTTTGATCTGATGGTATCCAAAGGATTTTGGCAATGTCAGGACAGCGTATATACAATGACTGTGTTGATGGAGGTGTATGGTGTAATGGTTATCATCATAGGAAATGGATTCGGCAACCCAAGATTAGATACTGAACAAGGCTGTTTGCATTTCACATAGCAAAGGAAAAGGTATGAATCTAACTATTCCCCCTCCAGCTACGTGTAAATAGGGCATATTGTGCTCATTAACCTTGGTATGGTAACCAGTGTAGGAGAAGGAAAACTCAGCTTAAAAAATTGGCCTTGTATCACATCCTACTCATGCAGAGGACTGGGTTTATATATATATATATATATATATATATATACACTGACACACATACAAGGTATGTGTAGGATATGAATAGTTAAGCATCATGGTTTGTGGTCCAGTGTGCTCCAATAGGAATTATATTTCCCATTAACCTTGGTATGGCAACCAGTGTAGGAGAAGGAAAACTCTACTTAAGAAATTGACCTTGCATCACATCCTACTCGTTCAGACAGGTAAATATCTATATGTGTGTGTGTGTGTGTGTATATATATATATACAGACACACACAAGTATTGGCATTCCCCCTCAAGGGGGGAACCTCAGGCACTGGGCAATAAACCCAGCCCTGCCCCTTTAAATCAATGGCCCCCTTGGATCACGCCATTAATTTAACACTGGTCCAGTGGCCAAAGCTACTGGACCCGGCCCTGAAGTGCATTTTCATTGCTGAAGAGTTTGGTCATAAATTGTACTTAATAAGATTTGTTTTGATTGTGTAATCTTTCAATATAGAAATAATAATAAAATCTTTGGTTTAGTGCAAGAAAAAAAATGGACCATATGACCTTTTAGGCACCCCTTTTGCGATCTCGATTCATAAGGACATTTTTTTCATTTACACCGTCAAAATCTGGTTGTTTGTTAACAGACGATTTTTAGAGTTTTTTTTATTTATTATAAAACTAACTCCTAACCTAACCACTAACAAACAACCAGATTTTGACGATGTAAATGAAAAAAATGTCCTTATTAATCGAGATCGCAAAAGGGGTGCCTAAAGGTCATATGGTCCAAAAAATTAACTTTCAATAAAAATTTGGTAGGGATGTACTCTGTTATGGACAATACTGTTTATTCAAGAGATTCCAAATCAAAGATGTCTTGCTTCTTATTTTCTCAACAAACAAAAAAAAAAATATCCTCAAGTCATGCTGAAAACATTGGTTCCTGCTAGATCACTGAAGTTAAGCAGTGACAAGCCTAATCAATACTTAATTAGGTGACCACTTAAACAGCAGGTACTTTAAGCAACCTGGGTCCTTAGTCTATCAAAATGACTTCATTCTGCATTAAATGGCCCTATAAGAATTAAGTGTGTGGTTTTGGCTTTAGTTGCCAAAACTGGTTCTTATAATATATTTGAAGGCTCAGAAAAACCTTCCAACATATGTGAATATATACATAATTAAATCCAAACAAAGAAGTACCATAAAACAACAATACAGACTTTATTGTCTGAGCACATGGAATATAACATATATAACAAGATACAGAGAGGACGAAAGTCCTTGGGAAGTAAAAAAGAGTTCATAATGAATATACAAGTCATTTACTGATGTTGAAGGGCAAAGCCTCCCCCTCCTTAATTGACAGAGACACCACACGTCTAGTCCATCTTTGTGGATGTCAGACCAAGAGAGAGACAGAGAGCTTCCCAGGCTGAGTTTGAATACCCACCTAGTTGTGCCACCTAGTGGCAAAACCCTAGCAGCAAGGTAAGATAACCCTTTTGGACATGTGTCCATCCTAGCAGGGGCAGACAATCGCTACAGCCCAAAAAGGGTTGATATACCATAAAACAAAATAACCAAACCAAAATAAAAAGTAATGAATTTTCTCTTGAATTTTTAAAAATGGTGAAAAATAAAAGATTCTGATTTATAGGCAATGCATAATTTTAACCTTTCAATTTGAAAATTCATTGCAAGGATTGTAGGTATTTATTTGACCTCTCCCTCTGCCCTCCTGCCTCTGACAAAGCCCAAATGTGACACAAGATCAGTTTAATGTCGGTGGCCGATAGAAAGTAAGCTTCCCAAGGAACAGATGCAAAAATTGCTTAGGTTCAGTCAGCATTCCTCTTCGAGGGCACTTCAGGTACTGGGTAATAAAAGGGAATGAATTCTCTTGTCGATTTCAACGCATGAGGGTTCATCGAATGAACAACCCACACTGTTTTGTTAGCCAGCTTTGAAAAAGAGGCTGATCATTGGGGTTCCCGTATGACGTGACCAAGAAGGGACTCCTGATGAGGAAAAGTCCCCCAAACCCTGTGACAAGGAGACTACTCCATCTAGTCCCTACACACATACATCTACATACATATACATCTAGGTTTTCCTTCCTAATGCCAAGTTTACATATACCTACATCTTGTGTTAAAGGTTGGTTCAGTAATAGATTCACATATGCTATTTTCTATCATTTTCTTCATTTTTGTTTAACATTTATGTTGCCTCCAGTAGTTAAAAAAATTAAAGTAACTAGCAAATATATGCAAGTATTTAATTTTTAATGTAATAAGATATTATATTAAATTAGAAAGGCTAATTAAACTAAATAAGAATGCAGATAAAAAGATTTGAAACAGAGGAGGGTATAATCGAAAGAAAGAACAACAGAAACTTACTCTTCCATCACTCCCATCTTTCATTGCAAAATTTTCCTAATTTGACTATTTAGTTAAAATAGGAATTTTAAAGAGGTTTGAATAAAAAATAAAATCATGGAGAATGTGACGTAAATAACTAAGGGAATTGTGACTTTGAGTAGTAATATAGTTTCAGTCACAGAAAAACACATAATCTCCATTATAATAAGATTTTGGATAATTTCCTATAAGTCTAACATAAACAAAGGGGAACCACTCTTGACTGATAAATTATTTATTTATTTTCCCATTAAACTAACCCTAACCCCATCTTTTTTCCTTGTAGATCAATAAATAAATAAATAATTTATCAGTCAAGAGTGGTTCCCCTTTGTTTATGTTAGACTTATAGGAAATAACCAGATTTTGTACTAATGACTACCAAATATTACATAAACATGAACATTATATTGGCCAACTTAGTGTCAATCATATGTTACATAATTATTAGATCCCCTAATACTTATATAAGGTAGTATAGAAACATAATGGCGATTAGTGCAGCTGATGGCCTTGAGAGTGAGTGACGGCGCTTGACCTCACTCTCACCTTGCTTTCCGGGGATAAATCGTGTAAACCGGAAGGCACAGAAGACCCCGTCTTCCGGTTTAAGGATAGTAAGTAAGTCTCAGTCAGTTAGAAGGTAGGAGCCGAGCTCGTAGGATGTAAGTCTCACCTGCGCAGATGTCTGGTTTGGGGATTGAAAATAAAGTAACATCAAAGTAAATCAAAGTCTTGTGTTTATTACCTAAAAACTAACAATGACACAGGGCTTCTGATAAGGAGAAATCCCTAACAGAAACCAGACCTGAAGTCCCCAAGAAAGTCCAGACCTTAGAAGAGACCAGACTAAGTCAAGATAGACGATCAGAATAGCAAAGCTGGCCAGAAGAAAATACGACCAGAAGTAAGAAAAGGGTATACAACACATACTCAAAACACTGTTTCATATAAAATCACCAAAGTTGAATGGCAATGAGCTTGTTCAATTGTTTGATAGGTGAGCAATTTGTAAGATCTTGTATTGTAAATAACCTGAGGCCTGGTGTGCGATTGAGCAAAAGCTTAGTAAATAAAAAAAAACAGCCCAACTGTTTAAAAAATATATATATGAAGGTAAGTCTTAAAAAGATCAGCACAAAAGAAAATAGGCTATTTCCTACAACTCTAACATAAACAAAGGGGAACCACTCTTGACTGATAAATTATTTATTTATCTATTGATCTACTAGGAAAAAAGAAGACAGGGTTAGGGTTAGGGTTATAATTTATCAGTCAAGAGTGGTTCCCCTTTGTTTATGTTGGAGTTATAGGAAATAACCAGAAAAAAGTTTGGCTATAAAAATAAAGAATTTTTTTTTTTAAATTTGGAACAATTTAAAAAAATATTTTTTGTTTAGTATACAGAAGTCTTGCCTCTATTCCTTCAATATGTCAGTTTCAAAAAATTGATATCTTTTATCAATTTTAGAAGAGGGTTGCTGTTTACTATGTAAATAAGTAAGTAAAGTCGTCGGAGCGGCCTAATGTCGGTATCAGCCAATCAGCAAGGGAGTCTATCCCCTTTTCACTAGCGCCAGACCAAGGAGATTGTTATTTGCGTCTGATGTGGAGAGCCACACCTACCACCAGCTCCTTACTTTACCGCACAGATCCCTGTGCTACTCATACGCTGAGTTGGCGAGGAGTGGTATTGAACTAGGAACCTTGTGGTTTCTAGCCGAATGCTCTACCGACTGAGCTAACCCGGCCCCTATGTAAATACTATGTTAAAACGACCAAACTTTCCAATGGGCATATAACAAGTTATATTTTCTTTTGGTTTTATTTCCAAATGGATAATTCCATGTCAAATCATCCAGAAAAATTGTCACCCATACCCTTCAATTTTTCTGAATGTTTTTCTCCGAGTGTTGACTGTTAAAGTAAGTCAATACCCAAAATTTGAGTTTCTAATACCAAAAATTGGCCAAGTTACATCAGTTTTTAGTTCTATAAATTTTGGAGGTTGCATGAAAAATTATGACCTTTTTTAATTTTCTGTGAGATAAGTTCCCTGCTCCTAAAAATTGTTTTAATAAAGCTTTTCCACCTGTGAAAACCAAAAATGTTATCAAAACACTCTCAAAATTAACCAATTTTAAGTTATTAATGATTTCAGATTTTTTCATAGCAAGATAAATAGGTGGAAAAAATGTTGATGTGGCATTGCATCTCTGACAAATTTATTTTATAATTATCCTTTTACACTAGCAAAATAAAATGACGCCCTCAGGGCGATGTAAAAATAGATTTTTTGAAAGATATTGCCTGAGGGGATGGGAACTGAAAATTCAATTTCATAGAGTGTGTATCATAAGTATGTAAAATCGTCAAATTTATTAAAGGAGTAAAAAAAAAAAAGAAAGACAATTTGAAATGGAAACAGTTCCAATAACTTTAAATATTATATTAGAAATAAAACAATCTATATATGAATATATAACACCGGGCATCTATTTATTGAAACAATGAGGATTGTCTAACATTGCATGCTCATATTTTGAGTATATTTATTCTATGTTATGACGTTGGATTATGTGTTGGGTAATGTGACGTAAGCAGTGATGCAGTTTTTGTTACAGACAAAAACCGGAAGCGAATCTCCATTATTAATAGATATATTGAATTTTACATATATTGAACATTATTTATACCAAAAAGATAGTTTGGTTTTTGTTCAGAAACGAAGTTACAACATCAGTTAAAATTTTGCCTTTTGACATGTTTGAATTTTCAGTTTAATTAAATGTTATGGAATTAAAGCAATTGTTGTAAAGCAATACCAATACTACTGTAGTATTTCAACATGTGTTATCAGCACCCTCATCTATGGAAGTGAAACATGGACCTTATACTCCCACCAAGAGCGGTGGCTAAATAACTTCTACCTTCGCTGCCTTAGACGTGTACTGGGCATCACCTGGAGGGACATGATCACTAACACAGCAGTCCTAGAAAGAGCTCAACTCCTCAGCCTGTATTCTCTACTGAGACAACGTTGTCTCCGATGGTTTGGTCATGTACGTCGGATGGATGATGGACGAATCCCGAAAGACATCCTGTATGGAGAGCTAACATCTGGTAAAAGACAGATTGGTCGCCCCCTACTGCGATTCAAGGATGTCTGCAAAAATGATCTCAGGTGCTTTGGCAGAATCTCCATAGAGGACTATACATGTCAGAAGTCACCCTGATACAACATCATGAAGCTAAGAGGTCCATAAGAAAGCAACGGCAACAAAGCATCGGAACATCATCATCTACAGGGACAACCTACAAATGCAAAATCTGTGGTCGAGAATGTTTCTCAAACATAGGACTTCATAGTCACAGGAGGCGCTGCAACTTCAGGGGCACACAAAATCTTTTTTCATAGTCTTTCGAGATTGAATTGCCAATGATGATTTCAACAAAGAAGAGAGAACATTTTGGAGAACAATTAGCTTGGACAGGTAGTTAGTATGGGGAGAGCTGGTGTGCTAAGAATTAAAGTGATAATCAGTTTCACTTGTTGAATAGTGTAGTGAAAGCATATGCAGGGGGGGGGGTAGTTTGGTTTCACTTAGTTTAGTCTAACTATTAGTAATATCTAGTAATATCCACAGAAAGAGATGTCAATACACGAATAGGAAAGGCATGGTCGGCCACAAACAAATTATCAGTCATATGGAAATCCGATCTCACTGACAAGCTAAAGCGACAATTCTTCCAGGCTGTGGTTATATCGGTACTGCTGTATGGTTGCACCACTTGGACCCTAGCAAAGTGCCTTGAGAATAAGCTAGATGGAAGCTGCACAAGAATGCTGCGTGCAGTTTTGAACAAGTCGTGGAAACAGCACCCCACAAGGAAGCAGCTGTATGGCCAACTGCCCCCCATCTCACAAACCATCCAAGTGATATGGACTAGGCATGCAGGGCACTGCTGGAGAAGCAAGGATGAGCTCATAAGCGACGTTCCCCTGTGGAAGCCAACACATGGACATGCTAATGTGGACCACCCACCAAGGCCCTACATTGATCAACTATGCAAGGATGCTGGTTGCTGCGCAGAAGACCTCCCAGGGACAATGAATGATAGGGAAGGTTGGCGAGATATTGTCATGGATATCCGTGCTACTTGCGCGACATGATGAGGATGATGATGATGATGATTCAAACCACTTTGTATGACACATGCCAAATCATGAGAAAAAAGGGAGGTAACTCACTACATCTGAATACATAAAAAGAAATGAAGGAATAAATTATAGTGGGCAACTGTTTTGCTTTGAAATTTGTTTTTATACCTTTATTGATAACTAGAAGCGGCTACTCGGCTTCACCTGGATAGAGGGGGGGGCAAAATAAGCTAGTCTCGCAGATCAATTATAACTGAATTGTAAGTTGGATCCTCACAGGATGACCCATTAGAATGCCTATGTTAAAAGACGTTGTGTTGATGCGGCTTGGTGGGGCATCAGAAAAAATAGTGCACAGTCACTCTGAAAAGAAAAATTAATGTCTCCTATTTAGAATATTAAATGCAAAAAAAAACTTCCATGCTGTTACTATTTAAATTTTATTTTTCAATTATCTTCACGAATATAAATCAAATCTTCATTATTTTTGCTCAAAAAGCCGGATCTAGTCATAGTGAATGTGTATATATATTTACTTTGTCATTAATTGTTTTATTTTCATAGTTTCCTCTGGACATACATATACACACAACTGCCCTTTATATATGTACTAGAAGTGGCTACCCGGCGTCACATGGGTAGAGGGGGGATTTTTAAAAAGTTAGTGTCGCAGATCCATAATTACTTATCACAAGTTAGATCCTCACTGGATGCCCCATAAAATCCCCATGTAAATATATAACAATATAGTAAGAAATTTTAATTGAATAATTTACAATTTAAAAAAAAACAACAATATAAATGAGGTGATTAATTCAATCAATCAACATTATATTTCAATTACTTTCTGTTACTATACAAATTTTAATTTTTAAATAACTTCCCAAATATAAATAAAATCTTCATTATTCTTGCTCAAAAACCAAGCCCTGGTGATAGTGAATGTATATATATATCTACTTTCCTCCGGACATACATATACACAACTGCCCTTTATATATGTATAGATTAGGTTACTGAAGTGAATTGGACTCTAATTCTGAAATATTATTGAAGATTAAACTTTTCTTAGAAGTTTTCTTCAATATTTTGTCAAAAGCAACTGTTTTGTGTATTACTTAGATTTTTCAGACTGTTTTCCTCATCTTTATTGTTATATACATAATGTTTTGGTTGATATATCCACCAGCCTTCCTCAGAGTGAATCAACATCTCCTAAAGGCTTTTTTTACTGTTTAGTTTAATGACACAAAAGTTATACTAAATTATTCCTTACTTTTAGGATTGAGTTATGTTTGAAAAAAAATTTCCTTTTTATTGGTTCTAATTAGTCGTAATTTGCAATTAAGTCAAAAACTGACCTGTCCCTGACTTTACATTCTGCCTATCACTTTCAACCTCTCTATGTATATCTTGATTACCTTGGCCAAAACAACTGTGTATATAACTATAAAGATGACTACTGTCTAATATATGTCTGGAGGAAAAATCTAAATAGTACAAATTATCAATCCTCATCTCAAACAAACAATTTTTTTGTGTTTTGGAATTTTTGAATATAAATCAGAAAATGGGCTAAACTTGCAAATCGGTTGTAAAATTAGGGTGACCCAGAAAAAACAGAACCCAAATTATTTATTTATTTTCCCATTAAACTAAACCCCAACCCTAACCCTAACCCTAAACCATAATCCTTGTGAGACGACCTGCTCTGCACTCTGCTCTTTAGATGTACTCGTCTAGATCCCAACGTTGTGAATTATGTGCCGGCCGAATTTAAGCACGAGTCAGAAATACAGGCTTCACAAGGATTGAAAACAAAACAACAACAACAACAACAAGTGTAAACAAGACACATGGAAGAAGGGTGTGTTGATACTCGCTGGCTGCTACTGTCTACTACCGCTGCTATCCTTACTGGCAAACTTGACACTTCAACGGCGAACTTCACCCTTCGATCCCCGGGTTCTAACTAACTTAGGGCTCGAGTTTAGTTGTATTTATGTCAAATTCCCCTACCCAAACCATCTTCTCCGGACCACACAAATGGCCAGAACTTAAATAAATCGCAGACTTCGAGTCGCCATTAACCCTTAAAATTAAAGCACTCAAATATTTTCCAGACAATCTGTCTACAATATGTTGATCATTAATTTTTTCAAAAGAGAATTTCTCCTAAAAAAATCCTTTTTGCTTTTAATACCTGGGTGCCTAAGATATTATCACCAAGTGGTCCCATTTCATGGTGGCATATAGGTCTCTTTAAACTTTACAACCTAATCTTTTGATTCGTAAAAAGGTCAGCCACCCAACCCTTTTACTTATGCCGGCCTTAACCTACTCTCTTTCTTATTTATTTATTTATTTATTTATTCTGACCATGTTCGTCTTCAACCATAGTATCACATCCTAACCCTAACCCCCCCCCCCCAGTTAAAATTAACAGTTTTATTACAAAATTTGTGGGTTCTGTTTTTTCTGGGTCACATTCATTTTCCGACCAATTTGCAAGTATAGCCAGAAAATGTTAGATTTCTTAAGTTAATATTCTAACAAAACCTCTGGAAGTTTTTTTGTTTCTTGAGTTCTAAAGAAGCCAACTTGAAATTTGTTGAAATTCTTCACAATTTAAAAAAAAGAAATTAAAATATTATTATTATTATTATTATTATTATTATTATTATAATAATACTTTGAGATAAAAACGGATCACCTATCCCAGCCAGGAGACCAGACCCATTGATTAACAAAAATACCTGTCACAGGGTGAAGCCGAAGGAAAATGAAAAGATGGATAAATACCTGGACCTTGGCAGAGAATTGAAAAAGCTGTGAAATGTGAGAGTGAAATGTGAGAGTGAAAGTGATATCAGTTGTAGTTGGTGCACTTGGAATGGTCCCAATAAACTTTAAAAAAAGAATGGAGGATTTGGAAATCAGAGGAAGAATTGAGACCATCCAGACTACTGTACTGCTGCAATCAGCTAGAATACTCAGAAGAGTTCTGGAGACCTGAGGAGACTTGTTGTCACTCATCCTCCAGTGAAATGCCATTAGCTAACGCTGATGTGAAAAACTCAAAAGGAATAATAATAATAATAATAATAATAATAATAATAATGATCTGTTCTTGAGAACGAAACGCATAAAATTCTCTGGGACTTTGAAATAAAAACGGATCACCTTATCCCAGCAAGAAGACCAGACCTAGTGTTGATAAACAAAAAAGAAAGAACTTGTCAACTGGTGGATTTTGCAGTGCCAGCAGATCATAGGGGGAAGCTAAAGGAAAATGAAAAAACGGACAAATATCTGGACCTTGCCAGAGAACTGAAAAAGTTATGGAATATGAAAGTGAAGGTGGTACCAATTGTAGTTGGTGCACTTGGAACTGTCCCAAAAGGATTGGAAAAATGTTTGGAAATCAGAGGAAGGGTTGAAGCCATTCAGAACACTGCACTGCTGCAATCTGCCAGAATACTCAGAAGAGTCCTGGAGACCTGAGGAGACTTGCTGTCACTCAGACTCCAGTGAAAGACCATCAGCTAATGCTGATGTGAAAACTCAAAAAGAGAAAATAATAATAATAATAATAATTGACTTCCGATTGGCCCAACTTACAAGTTTTCTGAATAACAATTTGTTTCTTGGTCAATTTTTTGCTTTGTGTTGCAAGTTAAAATTTGAGGTACAAGCGAGCTTCAGATACGCTTATGTTAATAAGTTCACTAAAAACATTTAAGTTTCCAAATTTATAATACCAAAGAACAACATTAATTATAACAAAAATAAACATCAAAACATATTACAGCACATAATTCATTATTCTATTTCATAATGTTTTTATACAATACAGTGCTATTGTTATGTACCCCTTTCTCGTCGGGTACATAACCAGAGTTCTTATGTGATAGAGAGAAGAGAGTATTAGAGAGATATAGAGAGATACATATAACTTACTTGCTGTTCTCATCTAGTCACCATGTTGAATTCTACTTTGTCTAGTCTTCTCTCCAGCCGTGATGTCTACATCTAGTCTGGTTTCTTTTGTTAGTTCTTCATTACTTCTAAGGGCTTCTTCTGGGCTAACTCTTTTCGTCAAGCAATTAATGAATTACAAGACTTTTATTTTCTTGATCAAGATTTATTTCTGCCCATGTTCCTTTACTGCTTCTGCTGAGTCTGACTGTTTCATCTTTACTTCTAAGGGCTTCTTCTGGGCTAACTCTTTTCGTCATGCAATTAATTAACTACAAGACGTATTTTCTTGCACAAGATTTATTTGCCGTAACTCATCACACGGAGCTGAGTCCAGCCGAAGTAGGACACGTCTGTCTCATTTCACATCTCGGCTGCAACTGACTTAACTAGTCAAATCACGTGATGTGCGAAATTCCCACGTTTACCAACGTCTGGTGTTTTCCCACAGAAACCTACCCACCTACGTGCTGATTTGAAAGCCCTTGTGACGGCCGCCCAAGGCTAGGAAATGAGTAATGACAGAGTCGACTGGTGAAGACGCTTTTATTTTGGTAAATACGGGAGTTGTCACCTATCATCCTGTTTCACAACTGGTCTTCAACGTGAAACTACAATAGAATACAAATAGACTATGTAGTTTCTCTAATATACAACTAATAAAATCGAAAAAGAGGAGGAAAAGTTCCAAGCATGTATTTACCTTCTTGTCGCCTCAAATCCTGCTGCTAAAAGAATTAAAAACCAGCGCCACGCAAACATGTGACTTTTACCGGTGTCAAACGGTGTTTTGTACCCATGCAATAGGATAGCCGGGCAAAGCAAGGGAGATAATTATCTTGCATTTACAGCCCTATTCTACAAGGTGTTGCCAATAATCTATGCTACCACATAGATTATGTAACATTATTTTTCTTATTTAAAATAAAAAGTAACAAAAAAATTAGAGGGTTAGAGTGGGTGCTGGAATTGACTGACGGTATTTCAGTGGGGAAAATTGATTTTATATACGAGGAAACTGAGTAACGAGCGGAGCAAATGTAGATGCGAGGTATAATGGTTAAGAGTCGTAGGAAATGGACTTGTTGACCCAAGTTCAAATCTTAGACGAGGCTGTTTACATTTCACATAGTAATACCCTTGAGAAAGGCATGCATCCACCTGCTCTCCCTCCAGCTATGGGTAAATAGCAGGAAAGACTGGGTGCTTTAACTTTGGTTAGGTAACCAGTCTCGAAGAAGGAAAACTCTGAATTCAAACCTGTTAAAGTCCACCTAAAAAAATTGACCTTGTGTCACATCCTGCATGTGTGGATGGGTTGGGTAAATAAATGAGTGGAACAAATTAAACCCATTAGTCAAGGTACCATTGTACTTATGTTTATAATTTCAGTTTTAATTAATTTCAATTTATAAGCCCAATATTTCAGGCTGAGTGCTTTTTTACTACACATTGTCAGCCTGATATTTCATGTCCTGGGTATGACGTTAAACTGCATCTAGTGGTGAAGTTCCAATTCTGGAGCTCTGGGGAGTGTGGAGTACTCCTTCATTGTCATTACTCACAGGTCTACTTTCATCCAAGGTGGTAGTATCTGTTAGGGTCCCATTTATGTGTTAAATAGATAAAAAAAGGAGTTTTAAAAAGTGTGTTTTAAAAAACAAAATTGAGTTTGAAAAAAATTGAAAACCCTACAAGAATGAATGAAACGAAATGTCTTTGGCATAAAATAACCCAACAAGGGTTGAAATGCCATAAAATCCAACCCACCAACCAATCTGATATTTCAGATTCAGAGAGGTCATATCATACTAATTATAAAAGGCTTTATACAGCAGCCACTCATGACTTTTTCATTAAATTATCGGATAGCTTTAAACAAAGATGTTGGCACTCTAGATCAAAGTTTGATAGATTTTAATGGCATGTCACTCTATCTAGGGTTATTTTATGCCTAGAGGTTAGAGAATCATGTTCATTGTATGTTAATGTTTACATTTTTTGTGTAGTTATTTCTTAATAGTATTTTTTTCTGCACAGTCTTATCGAATAGGAATCCTTTTTATACATTGTACCCTGACAGTCCAGGTCAGAATGTACTTGAGAGTAATGGCAATGAAGGGGTACTATACATTCTCCAGAACTAGAGCCTCACCAGTTTAGTGTCATACCCAGAGTACCTTTTTTTTTGAGGGGTGGGGGTCTTACCTCTCTGCAGAGTGTATTCCCAGCCCCAGCAACCTGGTGATCGAGCACAGTTTGAATGCATTACAGTTTGTGTATGTCTGAAGGTGAAGAGGCAAAATGAGTTTGTGTTTTGTAGTGAGGTTAAAAAAAAAGATAATAAAAATGTTTGGCTGTCTTATTGAATAACAACATTCTACAAAGATTTCAGTTTTTGTATTTCTTTCTGGCTTGGCTTTTAAAATTTGCCATTAAGATTCTTTTTATTCTTAATCCGCACAAACTTTTCTTGTATTTGCATCCTAAAGAAATAAATACCAACAAAACTACATGACTTCTTTGTAAAAGTCAGGCCTCCACATGAAGCAAGAATAACTGAATGTCTTACATCTTGTGTAGGACACATACCATAGAGCAATGATTAGCAAATTCATTGGAGCATATGATCTTTAGGCACCCTTTTTGCGATCTTGATTCATAAGGAAAAATTTTTTTCATTTACACCATCAAAATCCGGTTGTTTGTTAACAGACGATTTTTAGAGTTTTTTAACCCCTAACCTCTAACCCCTAACCCCTAACCCTAACCTCTAACCCCTAACCCTAACCCTAACCCCTAACAAACAACCGAATTTTGACGGTGCAAATGAAAAAAAGTTCCTTATGAATCGAGATCGCAAAAGGGGTGCCTAATTTTTTTCATTTACACCATCAAAATCCGGTCGTTTGTTAACAGACGATTTTTAGAGTTTTTTTTATTATAAAACTAACCCCAACCCTAACCCCTAACCCTAAACCCTAACCCTAACCCTAACCCTAACCCCTAACAAACAACCGGATTTTGACGGTGTAAATGAAAGAAATGTCCTTATGAATCGAGATCGCAAAAGGGGTGCCTAAAGGTCATATGGTCCAATTCATCTTGTAGACCATTGGTAGTAGTGTGAGTAAATTTCAAACTGAGTATTCTATTTTTATTCTTATTTTTTTTTTTTTTTAGATCTAGAATTATCACTCCTCTAACATAATAAATGTGAATGTCAGGGTGTCACATTTTTTCAACTTTATTCCTAGAGGCTATAACCCAACATATTGTACCATTTTGGAATCGAGCCATGAGCAAATTAAAAACATTATGGGCCAAATCTGGCCCTGAAATCTTGGATTACTAAGTTTTAATTACTATGATTATTTCTGGGGAATTTAAAAGAGAAATTCTACCTAATTTTTAGCATCAAAATTTTTTGTACAATAATTTAGAAATTTTATATATGTTCTCAATACATGAAGTATCATTGTTTGGCTGAAGGTCCAATGAAGAATCTTCCATAGGAGCTAGCTTAATTTCCACCCAATAGGGCAGCTTTTAAGCTAGTTCATTAATAATTTTGATGCTAATCGTCATTTCTATGACAGTAAGGAATAAGCTCTTAGGGTTTAACCCTTTTAATATTAATAATAAAGAAATTTATTGCATACAGTGCTCAGGTGTACCACAACTCATCAAAGTCTCATGTATAGTACATAGAATAATGTACTAATGTCAGGAATATAAATAGCATACAGTGATAATATACATATATGTGTGTGCATGCGTGTATATGTGTGGAGGGGGGTATCAGGTATAGTGCCACCGAATTACAGTTAGCATGGAGGCTTTGAAAGATGCAGTGTTTTGGCAGCCTACAATGGATGCAGGCAGTTTATTGCATGCCTCAGCAATTCTGAGCGTTGCCTTGAGGAAGTCAGATTATCTATACCAGCTGATTTGCTAACTAAGCTACCAAAAACAATTGCACATGTGGTGTAGTGGATATAGGTGTTAGATTAATACAATTCTAAGTGACAGTTATCTCTAGGCTGCAGGTTCAATCCTAGTCAAGGCAGTAGTAACATAAAATAATAATTAATAAAGCTTAACAATTGTACCCAGTCATGGTTAGTGGAATGAGAACAGTATACCCCCATGGATTGAATAAAAGATTGGGTTCAAAGTTCCATGAATGTTCCTGATTCCGCAAAGAAATTTCCTAAGCTATGGTGTTTTTGAATTGGCTAACAAAATTGAAGTAATGTGTCATGAAAATTCATTTGTAAAATGTTTATCAATGCAAAATATTTAGAAAACTTGATTTAAATAATGAAATTTATTGTGTACAGTGCTCAGGTGCACCACAACTCATCAAAGTCTCATGTCAAGTACACAGAATAATGTATTAGTGTCAGGAACATGAACAGTTTACAGTAGTAATATGCATGTATGTGTGCGCATGTGTGCATATGTATGTGGAGAGTGGCATCAGGTATAGTGTCGGCGGACTACAGGAAGCATGAAGGCTTTGAAAGATTCAGTGCTTCGGCAGCCTACAACAGACACTGGCAGTTTATTCCATGTCTCCGCAACTCTGAGCGAGAAAAAATGTTTCCAAAAGTCACGTGAGCAGTGCGGTTTTCTGACTTTGTAGGCATGCCCACGTATGTTAGAAAGATGGAGATCAAAAAGGTGCTCAAGGTTGCTGTTGTTAAGATGATTAATGACCTTATGAGTGTTTACCAGGTCAGTTGCCAGATGCCGAAGTTTCAGCGAATCCATTCCCAGGGCAGCGAGACGTTCAGAGTATGGCAGATGCCTGATGGAAGGTATTTGTTTGGTTGCACGTCTCTGTACAGTTTCTTGGAGGTTAATATTCTGGGCAAGATAGGGGTTCCAGACCGGTGATGCAAACTCCAAGTATTGAATTATTTGGATTAATTGGACATATGACACAATGAATATTGAGTTAATACAGTTCTAAGTGACAGTTATCTCTGGGCTGCAGGTTCAATCCTGGACAAGGGCGATAGTAACATAGAATAATAATTAACACAAATTAACACTTTTACCCAGTTATGAAGACTGCTGAGTTCGACAAGAAGGTTCCCGAGTCCGACAAGAAATGCCTGAAGAAGGCAGGAAGCCACATTGGCTAAAACAATGTGTAGATAATAAAGACAAGAACAATAGCCTGAATAATCCAAATAATCCAAATTATCAAGTCTCATCTCAAAAATTCAGATAAATAATGTTGTGGACTACCCTGGTGTACCTAGCGCAGAGAGTGAATGCGCTGGTCCAGGACTATTTATACACGGCTGTCTAAGAGCATCAAGGTGATAACTGAGACTACAAGGATTACGGATTACGTGAACCATCTACCTCATGGTTTTAGCACTCTGATGCGAGTTACTATATGTCTGGCGCACATCTAGTTTCAATGTACTAGTATACTGAATACAGTATGATCCAATATACAACAAATAGTCTCTTCTATTAAGTTTGCTCAGGCAATAAAATATCCTTGTTATCATTTTGGCGTGAATTGTTCTTACATTTATTCTGTATGAGGAAACAATATACTCAACAAATTATCATTCTTCAACATTATTTGTGAGGGCCGCCCAAGCAAGTCGACTGGTGAAGACACTTTTATTTAGGTAAATACGGGAGTTGTCACTTATCCTCCTGTTTCGCAACTGGTCTTCAACGTGAAACTACAATAGAATACAAAGGGCTATGTAGTTTCTTTAATATACAACTAATAAAATCGAAAAGGAGGAGGAAAAGTTCCAAGCATGTATTTACCTTCTTGTCGCCTCAAATCCTGCTGCTAAAAGAATTCAAAACCAGTGCCACGCAAACATGTGACTTTTACCGGTGTCAAACGGTGCCTGTACCCACGCAATAGGATGGCCGAACAAAACAAGGGAGATAATTATCTTGCATTTACATTATCTATAAATATAATCCAAAGACTTCAACTGAAGGAATGGCAGGTAACCTGACAAGAATTATGACTTATCTCCTTT
>CM042157.1:8263541-8336279 GCA_023376005.1 Doryteuthis pealeii
TATATCCTGTTTGCCATTCGTTTTAACTTTCCAATTAAATGAAATTTGTGTGCCTTACACTAAAAGAAAACAAAAAAACTTTGGAATCAAAGAATAGATAGAATTCCAAGGACTTTTTTTTTTAATTAAAAAAAAAACTATTTGAAAACTTGAGAATATTTCACAAATGAGGGATTACCACAAAACCAATTGGCACACTTATGACACACAGTCAAAAAGCATATGCCTTCACATAAATCAGGCTCGTTTTTCCAAACTTAATCATCATAATTCATCATAATGATAATAAATAACAGCCTAGTATCACAAATTGCTACTTGACCGAAATATAAATAGCTAAATTGTAATTTGCCTACAAAGCAATGATTCCTTTTCTCTAATTTATAAAAAAGGTGAGGCAAGATCTTTGAGAAAGACTTGAACCACAGGATGATATAAGACCAAGATGACAAGGTAAGTACTAGTTGTTTAGTTGCCTCTTAAATAAGCATTGGTATTTGGATCATGGAAAACACAAAGAAATTGCCATAAACCCTTTAACTCCATAAACCAATATTAAAACTCAGCTGCTATTTTAAATAGAGAAGATAAGCTCAATATTTTCAGCTCAGAGCATTATATTTGATACTGGACAAATAAAATGACATTCATATCACTTTCGTTAAATAGACAAATGGATAGCAAAAAGATTCTATGTCAAGGAGTAAAATTTGACATGCAGTGGGGCCCTTTTGTAAATATTTATAACTTAAGTATGCGAGTTGAAAAGGATTCAAATGTTTAAGTGGTAAGCTATTGATCTGATTAGCTTTAATTTAGTGTGTCTTGGACGATGATTTGATTTGAATGAGTCCCGGGAAATTTATGTCCCAACTAAAGTTTCTTAATGAATTGTAGAGTTTTTATTATGAACAATTTAACGCTGTCTAACCCTCCTTTTACCCCATACAGTGAAATTTGTTTCCAAGAAAATATTGAAGTGTATTTACGGTTACCTGGAAATGATGGGGGACAAAAAACACTGGGACACAATGGATACGATTTTATGCATCAGTGACGCAGGACACGCATACCTCTCAGCATCTCTGAGTATGTAATATTGAATGTAGCATGTGAAAAGGATTTGTTTCAGGAATAAAAAAAAAAATTAAATTCCAAGTGCAAAGACTCCAAATTGCCAAAAATAGATAACCAGTAGAATTTTGGGATGATACATTTTGCATTTAGAATTCTATAAATTTGAACGACACTGAATTTTTAGGCTGTTCATTGTTTTTTTTGTTTGTTAATTGAACTTAAAAATTAGAAGAAAAAAACTTGGGTCTTATTTCTATCACCAGAGTTTTACTAAGATGCTTATGTAGCTATGAAGGCTTTGCTTAGTCTTGGTATATTAAGCCTAAGGATTTGCTTACGTTATCTCCGTTCCTAGTAATTTGACCCATCTTAAGTACTAAGCAGACTTAACTTTTTGTGATCGGTAAAAGGAATCGGTGACTTTCACATGATTGCCAAGTTTCAAACAAAGGCCTAGCTTAGATTTTGGCACAGGTTTGCAAATAATACAGTACCTAGTGAAGATCAAACTCAATACTTAATAATAATTGGTCTGAGAAATGAGTTAAAACTAACCATTACACAACATATGTAAATAATTGAACCATAAGATGGAAATGCATTTCACTTTTCTTGTCAGCTTCAATAAGCAAAAAGGTTTAACAGAGTGGAATATTTTTCAAATTTCAATCGATAGACATAACTTTACTTAACTTACCAGAAAAATCTTAACAACTTGAAGAGCTGATCAGGGCCAACTTATAAGAGATGCACTGACAATTTGCGAGAGTTTAAATTAAAATTAATCTCAGGTAAGTGCCGAGAGTTTTTAACCAATTTACATAAAAATGTCAATGACTTCTCGTCAGAAGTTTATTTTTTTAAATTGTCATTATGTATCATACATATACAGAAGATGCTGAATAGGGAACCACAGGATGTGTCCCTGATGCATAAAAATCTAAAAGGACGCAAAAAAATTGTATCATTGCATCCGCATGTTTTTTTCTTCACCACCATTTCGCTAACTGTAAATGCATTTCAATATTTTCTGGAAGAAAATTACACTGTATGGGGTACAAGGTAGACTTTAGTTGTTCCATTAGATAAAAAACTCTGCAAGTTTATTAAGAAACTTTTAGTTGGGACCACAAATTTCCGGGGACTCGTCAAATCAAATCCTTGTGTCCAGGAACACGCTAATTAAAAAGCTATTCAGCATTCACTATATATATAAAAATTATATACTTTCGTCATAACTTCTAAGATTGGTTGATCATTCAAAAATTTATTTACCTCTTTCAACTTAAAGTTGCCTTGACTTTAGGCAACTGACCTGGAGAGAGCACTGTCCTATTCCAACCACAAATCAGGTGTGAATGACAATATGGTCACACTTCAAAAAGGATTGATTAACAGATTTAGAGAGAATTAACAAAGGTCTTGAATTAAATTTTAAAAAACAACCAAGGATTATAAATTGAGGTGATTCTTTACTAACCAGTAAAAATATAATTTGTACAACATCTATGCATGCATCTTTCAGTTTTAAATTACACTAAGAAAAGTTTTCTTCATAACCAAAAAAAAATTTAAATTGTTTAAAATTAAGGACAATTTAGAAACTTTTTTTTTTAAATTAAATAAATCACATTTAACAAGATTCAAAAAATCTTTGTTCTTGCACACAGCACATACATCAGTTTTGTTTTGTTTTTCAACTTTAAGGCTTAAGTTCTACTTAAAATTATTCCATTTTTGATGGAAATCAGGAAACAAACTGAAACAGTTGCAAGTAAAAGTCTATTTATGACGGAGATGGAAAGCAGAAAGTAGCTTGCACTTGCACATAAGGTCCTTTTTCTTTGTTTGGAAGAAGAAAAAAATGCACTGCACTACTGTAGCAGAAGTTCTCAAATGCAGTATCGACTACAGCAACACGACTTTGCCTATTGTTTCACAGCCGTGATATAGAAATTATCAGACTAAGGGCCGGTTTTAAAATACCTGCCTAGGTTTTCTTTTATTTTTGGGGGGGGGGGTCTTTCTTTAATGCTGCCCAACCCATGAATGACTGAACCAGAAAACAAAACCTTTACTTAAAATCCGTTATTACTATTGATATTTCTCTCAGTAACAAATACATTTTTTTTTTTAAATCACGAACATAATAATGCATATTACGATTTTTAAATTTGGAACATATTCAACAACAAAGTCAATTTACTAAATTTTTTAAATTCCTATATTAATAGATTTTTTTCTTTTAATTTAAATTTCTAAAACTCTGTATAAATTCAATTTCGCCGTATTTTGGAAGATTTAACAGACTCAATCTTTAAGACACGAGGGTTTGTTCGGAAATGGTGAACGAAATTATAAAAGATTTAAAGGAATTTTATGATATTCGATTTTAAATCTTTAATAAATAATTTTTTAAATCAACAAAATCCAGACTAATCGACTACAACTACTACTTTCTAAAAATAAAAGTCGACGTGTATAGTTAGTTCGGGATTGTAAAGTGAACAGATAAGTAACAATAAATAAATTAGAAAATTTCAGAAATCACACAATAAATATACATTTTAAATTAATCGTTTGATCAACGTAGAAGATAGGCCCTTGTTGTGTCATGTGGTAGATAGAAGCGCCATTTTCGTTGGAGTGACCCAAAGCTGAGAGTAAGGAAAAAATCAAAAGATAGAACAGACGAATACAGACTAGACAGGGCAAATACTTACTGCTGATTGGAGGGAAGGTGGGGTGTCTTCTTCTCTATGCCATAATAAAGATAGGAGTGCGGGGAGCAGTTTCATTCTTTGTCAGCTAAAAATGCTCGTCGCATATTAAAAAAAACATAAAACGAGACGAACTATTCATAAATCTTTTAAAAAAAAGAAGTGTCTTTGCTCAACTCAATAAGGCATTTTCGTGGGTGAAGAAACAGCCGGTGTGGGTAGATTCCTATTGTTTGAGAGAGACCCTTAGGGAAAGAAAGAAAAAAGCTGGGAAGAAAGAATGCAAATCAAATAGAACTCGTCCATGTGAGCGCTCACTTCTTTCTATTTCATTGTGGAAGTAGAAGAGGAGGAATTAGGACAAAATACTAACAATTATGTATTCAGAGGAATTCTTATTTACTTATCATTCGGGTCCCAAACGCCAACTATTTTCTTTGCCTCAAAGGGAATAAGTGCACTTAGGACAAAAAGTCGTTGAAAAATCGATTAAAAACAGCGGATTCATTTTTTTTTTTTTCGTATTTGTTTTTTTTTTAAATAATTGATATTTTCTTCGAATTTACGGAGAAAAAATTTAATGATTATATAGTCAGAAATTATTTAAAAAAATGTATTGTTCTTATTAACTATTATTCTGGACAAAATATATATTTCTAATTTAAAATATTAAGTTAGATTTCCCAACTAAAACAATATTTTGAATTAAATCTATCTTCAGAATAAAGGAGAAAATTAAAATTATAAGAAAGTGGACACTTTGATAAAACAATGATACATTTGTTGGTTTTTATTTATTAAAAGAACATATTTACTGTTAGACTTAACATATTTATAACTTGACTATATTATTGTTTTTTTTTATCTGCTAAAATTAAACAAAGCTAATAAGAAAAACATTTTGTAATTAAAATATAGCAATATTTTTTTAAAGCAAGTAATGATTTGATTTTTTTGCAAACAAATTAACTAGGAATTAGATGAAAATTGTTCTTTTTTTTCTCCATATTCGTTTTTTACAGTTTAGTTTGAGTCTAAGATCAATTAAAAAATAACGAATAATTGAAATTAATAGACGGTCAGCAAAGCATATTTTTTTTTTTTACCGCTAAAATGTTTGATTTTAACCGACGCACAACGGAAATATGAATAATGTTGTGGTAAAGAACCACGTAGAGCTTCTAATTATTATTTTTTTATCTTCATTTTTCCCAGGAAAAATACACTGATCGTTGGGAATCACATCTCCTTGAACAAAAAAATAAATAAAATCGAGAAAATAAAAAAAATGAATAGAAAGATCCGTTTCGTTCTTCCCTCTCATACACTCAGTTAGAGATGACGTTTTAAGAGCAATAATCACTAGCGAATCTTTTTTAAATGGTAGTTCTATGAAATGCAGGACTTTATAACATATTATCTGAATTAACCTTAAGAAAGATAAAAGTGGTCTGGATTAAAAAAAAACAAAAAGACACTGACCTGAAAAAACATTAACAGCCGAAACGGTTGTTGGTCTGCCGCATGTGTCTCTGTTGATAATGCCCGAACATAAGGGAGATAACTCGCTTCGGCCTGAAAAAAAAAAAGATGATTCTTCACAGCAGCGGCGCCAACACTGCAGCAGCAATATACTTTCTTCCCTTTTTCTTTTTAATAATAAAGAAAACCAGCTGTCTACATTTTTTAATGTAAATTGATTTTCGCCTGAAGTTAGTCTGTGTTATTACTAGTTAATACACTCCAGCAATAATGTTACTGTGCTAGAAATGGCTGTCTACATTATTCTGGAGAATCTATCAATAGAGAAAAAAAAAAAAAAAGTCGAAGGCCATACGCTTCATTAAAAAGTATTTAAAATAAAAACGCTGGACTTGAGTGTCATTCAGTCAGTAGAAAAAGAAAGAGAGATTCTTTTGAGAAAATATACTTTTATTAATATAGGTATCAAAAATATAATTGATAACCATTCTAATTTGTAAGTTCTAGAATAAGAAAGGGTTAAATAAAACAGGAGAAATAATGAAATCAAGAGAACAAATGAAATGGGAAAAAAAGAGGAAAATAAAAATAAAAGATGCAAGAAAAGAGTATTGGGTTAAAAAAAAATTATCCAAAAATTTATATTTTACTAATGAAGTTATAAAACAACCCCCCCCCCAAAAAAAAACTAATTTAACAATTTTAAACAAGTTTACAATTTTAGATCTAAAAAGATAATCTTTGTTCAGTTTATTTTCAGGAGGAAAAAAATCATAAATAAAAAGAACTTATCTAATAATTCATGAACTAACTTTTAATTAAGATTATTAATCTTTCCAAAAATATTTGCGGAATAACTAAATAGATAAACGAGAATAAGATTAATATTTTATAAGTACATATCTAAAAATTGACATATCTAAAAAATGGACAGTTGTAAAAACACTGAATGGAAACTAATAGAAACGATCTTAATGAAAGCCCACCCACTTAATGTTGACTGCGTAATAAAGTCTTTATTCTTCCTATTGGATGCATTTCATTCAGTAAAGCCTTACTGACAGTTGATACTTAATCAATGAACAGTAACCGAAATGTACCAATACAAGCAAAATTATTTGGCCTTCACAAAGAAGTCTTCCTTAAAGAAATCACTCCCACATCTGTGAATGTAAGCTAAACCAATTTGCTATGTGCTTATTCTTACAACATAAACCTTTTTGTTCACACACCACACACACACACACACACACACATACATATGCATTAGGGTGGCCTGGATTTAATGGATGACCCTCCTCCATTCATAATACCATAGCAACATGCCTTGAAAATATTACTGCATTTTATGTATTTTAAATTACCATTTAACAAAAAATCAAGTCATTTTTTATTGAAAATGGGCCTGTCAAAAAATTTGGAATCAAAACCGATTAACAACCAAAATTGAAGCGACTATCAGAAGGGTGATTTTCTGCTCCAGCAACAATCAAATGGAGAGTTCCAACATGTAAGTTTATGTGGAAGTATGTCTCTCCAGGACTTGGCCTGGGGATCATCTGAGAAAACACAAGGATAAGTGTCAATGCTTACTGGCACTCAAGTATAGAAAAAAAAAAAAACAGGGAAAGGCTTACTCATGCACGAGTTGACAGCCACAGCTATTAAAAAAAAACAGTATAATATGCTGAGAAGTTCTTTAGCCCAACCAAAACAGAATGCGTCTTTTTTATCTAAGTTTTTTTTATAAGGTTAAAAACTTGAAGAAACAATTTACCTAAGTATGTCAAATTGCAAAATAATTATGTAATTAATAAAATGGATCTGTGAGAAGTTGCTAACCCTTAACACCATTGATGGAACGCCTAAATATATGTATGGCTTCATGGCTCTGAGATCATTCCTTTCTTTGTTAGGCCAAGACCTTCGCACACTTCCATGTTGTATATAATATAATATATATATGTGTGTGTTGCCGTGTTGTCATTGTAGAGTCTACATATGCTTTCTTCAAGGTGTATCTAATCGACTTACACATAAATCTAACCGAAGTTTCTCATTTTATTTCAAAAACTTTACCCATACTTCACACAAAATACAAAAAAATATACATATGAATATATTAATATATATATATATATTATATATATATATATATATATATAAAACATATATACAAATATATATATACATTAGAACTAACTCACCTGTATATACATATATATATATTGTATGTATGGTATCCATGCATTGTATATATATTATATATATATATAATATATATATGTATGTATGCATGTATGGGCTGATTTCAAAAGGCTACATCATTTTGTTTTTTCGTCTTGTTGTTGTGAATCTTCTTACCTGAAATCATAAGCTTATGCTTATCGACACCAGCTGGGTCACATGAAACACCGAATGATCCATTGGATAACATCACTAAAATGTGGTCAGGTGCATTTTAAGGTGTATTCATGATATCTAAAATTATTCTTAATTTCTCCAGTAAGCTCTGAACAGCAGTTGTAGAAGCCCAGTCTGCAAAAATAGCTTTTCTAAAAGATTTTCTGAGTGAAAAAATTAGACATGTGGATTACCTCCTTTGTTGTCAAATTTTACTATAGAGTTGCCCATAGTAACCTAGTATAATGGTAAAAAGCACAAGACTCCACTCTCATTTTTTTTTTTTTTTTTTGCAGAATGTCCAAGAAGCAAACGACTGTATTTAACATATCCTCTGAGGGAATAGAGACATTCATCTCAGAACATTGTGTTCATTGAACACAAGCACAACAAATAATACACAGCTTACAATACTGAAACATACTTGCATATTTGCAGGCATGTTTAATATTCCACACATAACCAACAATAAGGAAACTCCATACCCCACTAAAAGCCATAAAACCCCACACCAATACAACAAACTACAACAACACACCACACTTCTACCCAAGTATAAGTCTCTCAAATTTTCATATCTCTTTGAAACCTCTAAAACTCCATATCATTTCATATCATGTTCGTTAATTTGCTCACAATGAACTATCTTTGTTCATTACTTCGTTTCAGTGAATATTTTCACATATTCCCATAGAGAAAAATACATACATTCAACTACACTCCTTCTTCTACAAAAAGACTTCTACAATACTTAAATTTGTTTGCTCATTAAAAGATTGTTCTCCTATAGATTTACCTTTATTCACTCCTTCTGACTATCTCATTTCTTATGTATTCTTCTTTCTCATCTAAGTCTTACTCTGAGATAAAATCTTATATTTGTATATTCGCCTTTATTTCTACCAACTATAATTTCTTTAAAAGGTATCACGAGAAACATGCCCTTCACTCATGAGCGAGGACCAAAAAAAGATAGGTGCTGGATCTTCAAAACCAAAAGAGAATTGAAGAGGCTCTATCTCACTGTTTGCACACGGACCACATGACAGTAGAAAGCCACACCCACAACCAAGGTAAACAATATTGTCCTTCTGTAGTGACGCTGGAAGTTAGCGCTCTGAAAGCAAAATAAAATGTCCGGACAACAAAACCTTTGCGCATCGGCTCAGCTGCACCTAGAAAGGAAAGAAAAAGAAAAATACTTAACCTAGTTTTCACCATATGCCCAAAAAAGAAGTTTCAACAGTACCTCCTTTTGGGAGCACCCTAATCTGAACTCTACTATAAACAAAGAGTCTCTTTCGACGAAACAGGCAGAGAAGAACCTAAATTGCCCACCAACTGGAACATTCCACGCTTTCATTTAAGAAAATATTTCCCTTACTACAGAAGGTATTAATAGCTTATATTTACTCGTCTAAGATAACCTTGAAGCTTGCTGAATCTTGGATCTTGACATTACCCCTTTGACCCGTTAGCAGCAACTCAATCAACTTATCATTTATTACATGAACATTATAAAAAAAGCATTTCTCTGCAGACATTGCCAGTTTCTTGACGTTTACTGTAATCTTTGTTTCAATACACATACTTATTTGTTAAAATGATGGTCTTTGCTTTTCTTCCTACTACTAATCTGTGACCTTCTTGCTCGTGGCTAAATTACTCAAACCAACCCCCATATATATAACTACCATTCACACTCCCACCACCATCCACATGGTACCCCGACTCTTCACCACCATACTACAATCAATTCCTGTCCTAAAGTCTAACGTTTCCTAGTCTGCAATTCACTCCATCAAGTCTCAGTTCTTAGGAAGCCAAGAAAAGCAATTACGATATGGCTCAGCAAGACCACACACAGGAACTCATCAAGATAGAATGGTTTTGATACCATGGTGATTAATTACTTCTTCAAGGAATTTCAATATTAGACCAACTGTTTGTTCCGAGCTTCGGATGTCTGGCACACACGAGATGGCTGTGGAACCAGGCATCCTGTTCTGCCTTTATACATACATACATATGATAAGGATAAAATTACAACATAAAACAGAAACAACCAAACAAAAAACAGTAGCGATGGTTATAATATGATTATTTATAGCCGACAATTTTGGAGAGAATAAATGCTTAATTGAAGTTTCGTACCTAATTTCTTGGAAAGTTAATTAATAATAAATTCAATATTAATTAGAGTGGGCCATACCCTATTCTAAGATCAAACAAATCGAGAAAAACATCTCCGTAGAATACTCAACTTTCGGCCTCATTAGCCTCATCAGCAGAGCATATAGATAGGAAAGTTATTTGTATATTTGGCCGCAAGCCGGGCAAATCTGAATTTCTATCTTTACCTCTCAGGCCAACAATGAGTTAAACATGGTCTAGGTGCCTGCCACCTCTAACGCTTACGGTGTGGGGCTTTTGACCCCGACCAGTTACAGTAAGTGACATTCCCTACCAACGCAAGTTGTACATCTATTTCCTCTATAAAGGCGTTATGTATCTGTTTTGTATATTCTCTTTGTCTTGTATGTGTTTTCCCCCCTGTCACTTACAAGAATAATCTATTATTATTCATAACTTGTCAGAGTGATTTATGTACACTCATGTACCCACAGTTGGAGGTTACTTTAAGCCTTCCACAATTAATATGACTTCCTTTTTGTTGAATTAGAAAAATCAATACAATGCAATACAGTTTAGAGTTGATTTTGGTTGGACAAGTTTAATGTCATTTCCAGACATCCATTTTTTTTGGGGGGGTCTTTTTTTGCTCAATAGCAATCTTCCATCTTCGAATGAGAGCATGTATTTCTGCCCCTGTAAAACTTCTATTGACTGTTCTTTGAGACACTACTTCACTACAGATTTCACTTCCTCGTCACTGAATAATTTGTTTGCCTCCTTAAACCCTCTTTCATGTGGCCTGAAAAAATGATAGACCTGAAGGCTGCTAAATAAGAGGATGCAGTAAAGTTATCACAAGATGGGGCGATTTTATTCCCTTGTCCCAATGATGCTTGTGTGTGGCGAGCATTGTCAATTCAGGAGGACATTGTCGATTGACAGTCTGCCTCTTACTCGTCGGATTCTTGTCTGAGCTTCGTTAGGGTCTCAATGATGCCTAAGTTTTATTAAAAAAAAAATTACATGAAATAAGAATGGGGCATTACTTTTGCTCACGCTCGTATATTTCATGTTTTCTGAATCCATATGGGCATTCCATGTCACCCACCCTCTTCAATTTTTCTTGAATTTTGTCCAAGTGTGGATAATAAGTTAGCAATCCCAAAATTGAGCTTCCAATTTCAGAAATTGAGAGTTATGCCGAATTTTTAGCTCTTCCAAATTGGGTTGGGTGTTCGCAAAAAATGTCGACTTTTGTAAACCTACTATTATCCATAAAATGAGTTATAGAGCTTCCCTACTCCTAAAAATTTGTTTATAAAAAGTACTTTAAAGTAACAATTTTAAGCTATTCATGACTTCTGATTTTTTCTTTAGTAAGATCAATAACCCAATGTGGCCTGCATCTATGGCAATAATTTTTTCTATCAAATAATGAAATTTATTGTGTACAGGTTCTATCAGGTGCACCACAACTCATCAAGTCTCATGCTCAAGTACACAGAACAATTAGTGTCAGGACAATAGAACAGTTAATACAGAAGTAATACGCATCGTATGTGTGCAGTGTGTGCATATGTATGTGGAGAGTGGCATCAGGTATTAGAGTCAGCGGACTACAGGAAGCATGGAGGCTCTTGAAAATTTCAGTGCTTCGGCCAGCCTAAACAGACCGGGCGCGGGGGCAGTTTATATCCATGTCAAATTCATCCAAGAAAAAAGTAAAATTGTCACCCACCCATTTGGTACAAATAATGTTCAATATATGGAAATGATAACAGCACTGCTCACGTGACTTTCGGAAACATTTTTTCACGCTCAGAATTGTGGAGACATGGAATAAACTGCCCGCGTCTGTTGTAGGCTGCCGAAGCACTGAATCTTTCAAAGCCTCCATGCTTCCTGTAGTCCGCTGACACTATACCTGATGCCACTCTCCACATACATATGCACACACGTGCACACATACATGCGTATTACTTCTGTAAACTGTTCATGTTCCTGACACTACATTGTTCTGTGTACTTGACATGAGACTTTGATGAGTTGTGGTGCACCTGAGCACTGTACACAATAAATTTCATTATTATGATAGAAAAAATTATTGTCATAGATGCAGGGCCACATTGGGTTATTGATCTTACTAAGAAAAAATTCAGAAATCATGAATAGCTTAAAATTGGTTGACTTTAAGACTTTTTTGATAAACCAATTTTAGGAGTAGGGAAGCTCTATAACTCATTTTATGGATAATAGTAGGTTACAAAAGTCGCCATTTTTTGCGACACCCCACCTCAAATTTGGAGAGCTAAAAATCGGCATAACTCTGTCAATTTCTGGAATTGGAAGCTCAAATTTTGGGGATTGGCTAACTTTATCATAATCCACACTTGGACAAAATTTCAGAAAAATTGAAGAGGGTGGGTGACATGGAATTGCCCATATGGATTCAGAAAAACATGAAATATACGAGCGTGAGACAAAAAGTAATGCCATTTTCTTTATTTCATGTTAATTTTTTTTTTTATAAAACTAAGGCATACATTGAGACCCTAACGAAGCTCAGAGCAAGAATCCGACGAGTAAGAGGCAACTTGCCAATCGACAATGTCCTCCTGAATGACAATGCTTGCCACACACATGCATCAGGACAAGGGATAAAATCGCCCCATTCTTGGTGGATAACTTTACTGCATCCTCTTATTTAGCACCTTCAGGCTATCATTTTTTCGGCCACATGAAAGAGGGTTTAGGAGGCAAACATTATTCCAGTGACGAGGAAGTGAAATCTGTAGTGAAGTAGTGTCTCAAAGAACAGTCAATAGAATTTTACAGGGCAGAAATACATGCTCTCATTCGAAGATGGAAGATTGCTATTGAGCAAAAAAAGACCCCCCAAAAAAATGGATGTCTTGGAAATGACATTAAACTTGTCCAACCAAAATACTAACTCACTAACTTGTATTGCATTGTATTGTATTTTTCTAATTCACAAAAAGGAAGTCATATTAATGTTGGAAGGCTTAAAGTAACCTCCCAACGTGGGTACATGAGTGTACATAAATCACTCTGACAAAAGTGTAAAATGATAATAATATTTATTCTGTAAGTGACAGAGAAACACATACAAGACAAAGATATACAAAACAGATACATAACGCTTTATAAGAGGAAATAGATGTACAACTTGCGTTGTAGGGAATGTCACTTACTGGTAACTGGTCGGGGGTCAAAAGCCCCACACCTAAGCGTTAGAGGTGGCAGGCACCTAGACCATGTTTACTCATTGTTGGCCTGAGAGGTAAGAGATAGAAATTCAGATTTCCCGGCTTGCGGCCAAATACCAAATACTTTCTATCTATAGCTCTGCTGATGAGGCCTAATAGGCCGAAATATACATACAGAGATTGATTTTTCTCGATTTGTTTAGCCTTACATTTAAATAGGTATGCCCACCTAATTAATTAATTAATTATTAATTAATTAACTTTCAAAAATTAGGTACGACTTCAATTAAGCATATATTCTCCCAAAAATTGTCGGCTAAAAAAAGCCATATTATAAACACATCGCTAATGTGTATTTACTTATCATATGTATGTATGTATAAAGGCAGAACAATGCTGGCTCCACACCATCTCCAACATCCCCTCGAACAACTTTGTTACTAATATTGAATTCCTTGAAGAGGTAATTATCACCAGTATCAAAACCATTCTCCTGAATTCCTGTGTTCTTCTTGAGCCATATCTGAAGTTTTCTTTATTTCTGCTTCCTAAGAACTAAATTTCAGACTTAGAAACGTAGAATTAGTACAGGAATTGATTGTAGTATGGTGTAAGAGTCGGGGTTACCAGTTTATGGTGGTGGAGTTGATGGGAGTTATATATATTTGAGTAATTTACTCATCACACAATAAGGTCACATGTATTAAGGAAGAAAAACAAAGAACTCATCAATTTAACAAAATAAAATGTGTATTGAAACAAAGATTACAGTAATCAAGAATACTGAGCAATGTCCTGCAGAAAATGCTTTTTTAAATGTTCATGTAATAAGATGATAAGTTATTGAGTTGACTCTAACTGGTAAAGGGTAATGTTCAAAATCAAATCAGCAGTCAAGTTACTTAGAAACAGAGTAAGATATAGCTTATAATACCTTCTGCAGTAAGGAAATATTTCTTATAATGAAAGGCGTGGAATGTTCAGGCAATTTAGTTCTTTCTCTGCTGTTCTTCGAAAAACCTTTGTTTATATAGGTTCAGATAGGCTCCCAAAAAGGGTCTGTTTGATAAACTTCTTTTTAGGCATGATTGGTTGAAAATTATCGTTTAATATTTTTCTTTTTCTTTCTTTCTAGCTGCACTGAGCCGATGCGCAAAGTGTTTATTTTCGACATTTTATTTTTGCTTTCAGAGCGCTAACTTCCAGCTCACTACAGTAGAAGGACAAAAATAATTGTCTTACCTTGGTTTGTGGGTGTGGCTTTCTACGTCATGTGTCCGTTGGTCACATGAGAATTAAGCCTCTTCAGAATTTCTCTTTTGTCTTTGAAGATCCAGCACCTATCTTTTTTTGGTCCTCGCTCATGGAGTGAAAAGGGCATGTTTCTCAGTGATACCATTTTTAAAGAAATTATAGTTGGTAGAATATAAAGGCAATATACACAATTTAATAAGTTTTATTGTCAGAGCAAACTTAATAGAAAAGAAAATACATAAAGAAATGAGATACAAAAGGAGTGAATAAAGGTAAAAAAGTCCTATAGAGATACAATCTTTTAATGAGCAAACAAATTTAATATTAGTCTTGTAGAAGAATGATAGTTGAATGTATTATTTCCTTCTATGGAATAATGTGAAAATAATTCACAACAAGTAATAACAAAGATATTTTATTGCCTGAGCAAATTTAACAGAACATGATATGAAATATATGGATGTATGTAAAGTTTCTAAGAGATATGAAAATTTGTGAGAGACCTTATATACTTGAGAAGAGTTCCTTAATTGTTGGTTATGTGTGAATATTAAACATGCCTGCAAATATGCAAGTATGTTTTCAGGTATTGTAAGCTGTGTATTATTTTGTTGTGTTGTGTTCAATGAAACACAATGTTTTCTGAGGATGAATGTCTCTATTCTCAGAGGGATAGGTTAATACAGGTCTTTGCTTCTTGGACATTCTGCAAAAAAAAAAAAAAAAAAATGAGAGTGAGGTCTTTGTGCCTTTTTACCATTATACTAGGTTACTATGGCAACTCTATAGTAAAATTTGACAAACAAGGGAGGTAATCCCACAGTGTCTAATTTTTTCACTCAGAAAATCTTTTAGAAGCTATTTTTGCAGACTGGGCTGTCTACAACTGCTGTTTTCAGAGCTACTGAGAAATTAGAATATTTTAGATATCATGAAATACACCTTAAAGATGCACCTGACCACATTTTTAGTGATGTTATCCAAGGATCATTCGGTGTTTCAGTGACCCAGCTGGTGTCGATCAAGCATAAGCTTATGATCAGGTAAGAAGATCTCAAACAACAAACAAGACGAAAAAACAAAATGATGTAGCCTTTTTGAAACAGCCCATACATGCATACATACATATATATATATATATATATATATATATATATATATACATGCATGCATACATACATACATATATATATATATGTATATAGCAGGTGAGTCTAGTTCTTAATGTATTATATTTGTATATATGTTTTATATATATATATATATATTATATATATTTATATATATATATATATATGTCTATAATGTATATTTTTTGTATTTTGTGTGAAGTATGGGTAAAGTGTGAAATAAATGAGAAACTCGGATAGATTTTATGTGTTAAGTTCGATTAGATACACCTCTGAAGAAGCATATGTGGACTCTACAACAACACGCACACACACATATATATATATATATATATACACAGGAATGTGCTGAAAGGTTCTTGGCCTAACGAAGAAAGGAATGATCTAGAGCCATGAAGCATACATATATTTAGGGCGTTCCATCATGGTGTAAGGGTTAGCAAGCTAGTCTCACAGATCCATTATTACATTACATATATTCATTTTGCAATTTGACATACTTGGTAAATTGTTTCTCAAGTTTCTTTAACCTTTATAAAAAAAACTTAGATAAAAAGACCATTCTTTTTTTGGTTGGGCTAAGAACTTCTCAGCATATTATACTGTTTTTTTTTTTTTAGCTGTTGGCTGTCAACTCGTGCATGAGTAAGACCATTTCCTGTTCTTTTTTTTTTTTCATACTTGAGTGCCAGTAGCATTTGTATCCTTGTGTTTTCTCAGATGACTCCCCAGGCCAGCCCTGGAGAGACATACTCTTCCACATAAACTACATGTTGGAACTTCTCCACTTTGAATGTTGCTGGACAGAAAATCACCCTTTCTGATAGTCCGCTTCAATTTTTGGTGTTTAATTCGATTTGATTCAAATTTTTTGACAGGCCCATTTTCAATAAAAAATGACTTGATTTTTTTTAATGGTAATTATAAAATACATAAATGCAAGTAATAATTTTCAGGCATGTTGCTATGGTATTATGAATGGAGGAGGGTCATCCATTAAATCCAGCCACCCCTAATGCATATGTATGTGTGTGTGTGTGTGTGTGTGTGTGTGTGAATAAAAAATGGTTTATGTTGTAAGAATAAGCACATAGCAATTGGTTTACATTACATTCACAGATGTGGGAGTGATTTTTAAGGAGACTTCTTTGTGACAGGCCAAATAATTTTGCTTGTATTGGTACATTTTCGGTTACTGTTTCCATTGATTAAGTATCAACTGTCAGTAAGGCTTACTGAATGAAATGCATCCCAATAGGACAGAATAAAGACTTTATTACGCAGTCACATTAAGTGGGTGGGCTTTCATTAAGGATCTTTTACTATTAGTTCCATTCAGTGTTTTTACAACTGTCCATTTTTAGATATGTCAATTTTTAGATATGTACTTATAAAATATTAATCTTATTCTCAGTTATCTCATTCTAGTTATTTCCCAAATTATTTTCTTGGAAAAATTATAATCTTAAAATTAAAGTTAGTTCATGAAATCTATTAGAATAAGTTCTTTTTTATTTATGATTTTTTTTCCTCCTGAAAATAAACTGAACAAAAGATTTATATTTTAGATCTAAATTGTAAATCTTGTTTAAATTGTTAATTTAGTTTTTTTTTTTGGTTGTTTATAACTTCATTTAGTTAAAATATAAATTTTTGGATAATTTTTTTTAACCCAATCTCTTTTCTTGCATTCTTTTATTTTTATTTTCCTCTTTTTTCCCCATTTCATTTGTTCTCTTGATTTCATTATTTCTCCTGTTTTTAATTTAACCCTTTCTTATCTAGAACTTACAAATTTTAAGATGGATTATCAATTATATTTTGATTACCAATATTAATAAATAAAAGTATATTTTCTCAAAAGAATCTCTCTTTCTTTCTACCTTGACTGAATGACACTCAAGTCAGCGTTTTTATTTTAAATACTTTTTAATGAACGTATGCTTCGACTTTTTTTTTTTTTTCTCTATTGATATATTCTCCAGAATTATGTACAGCCATTCTAGCACAGTACATTATTCTGAGTGATTATTACTAGTATAACACAGACTAACTTCAGGCGAAATCATTTACATTAAAAATGTAGACAGCTGGTTTTCTTTATTATTAAAAAGAAAAAGGAAAAGAAAGTATATTGCTGCTGCAGTTGTTGGCGCCGCTGCTGTGAAGAATCATCTTTTTTTTTTCAGGCCGGAAGCGAGTTATCTCCCTTAGTTCGGGCATTATCAACAGAGAAACACATGCGGACAGACCAACAACCGTTTCGGCTGTTAATGTTTTTTCAGGTCAGTGTCTTTTTAGTTTTTTTATCCAACCACTTTATCTTCTTAGGTTTATTCAATAATATTTATAAAAGTCCTGCATTTCATAGACTAACATTTAAAAAAAAGATTCGCTTAGTGATATTGCTCTTTAAAACGTCATCTCTAACTTGAGTTATGAGAGGGAAAACGAACGGATCTTTCTATTTCAATTTTTTTATTTTCTCGATTTTATTTATTTTTTTGTCAAGAGATTGTGATGTCCCAACGATCAGTGTATTTTTTCTGAGGAAAAAATGAAGATAAAAAAATAAATAATTAGAAGCTCTCGTGGTTCTTTACACAACATTATTCATATTTCCAGTTGTAGGCGTCGGTTAAAATCAACATTTTAGCGGGTAAAAAAAAAAAATATTGCTTTGCTTGAGCCGTCTATTAATTTCATTTATTCGTTTATTTTTATTGATCTTAGACTCAAAACTAAACTGTAAAAACGAATATGGAGAAAAAAAATAACATTTTCAATCTAATTCCTAGTTAATTTGTTTGCAAAAAAAATCAAATTCATTACTTGCTTAAAAAAATATTGCATAATTTTAATTTACAAATGTTTTTCTTATTAGCTTTGTTAATTTTACAGATAAAAAAAAAACAATAATATAGTCAAGTTATAAAAATATTTAAGTCTAACAGTAAATTAGTTCTTTTTAAAAATAAAAACAAACAAGATGTATCATTGTTTATCAAAGTGTCCACTCTTCTATATAATTTTAATTTTTCTTCCTTTATTTCTGAAGATAAATTTTAATTCAAAATATTGTTTAGTTGGGAAATCTAACTTAATATTTTAAATTGAAATATATATTTTGTCCAGATAATAGTTAATAAGAACAATACATTTTTTTTTTAATTTCTGACTATATATCATTAAATTTTTCTCCGGTAAATCGAAGAAAATATCAATTTATTTAAAAAAAAAAACAAAACGAAAAAAAAAAAAATGAAGCTTGTTTTTAAATCGTATTTTCAACGACTTTTTGTCTAGTGCACTTTATTTCCTTTGAGGTCAAAGAAAATAGTTTCTTTGGGAAGCCCGAATGATAAGTAAATAAGATTCCTCTGAATAATAATTGTTAGTATTTTGTCCTAATTCCTCCTCTTCTACTTCCACAATGAAATGAGAGAAGAAGTGAGCGCTTCACATGGACGAGTTCTATTTGATTTGCATTCTTTTCTTCCAGCTTTTTTTCTTTCTTTCCTAAGGGTCTCTCTCAAAAATAGGAATCTTACCCACACCGGCTGTTCTTCACCCACGAAAATGCTTATTGAGTTGAGCAAACACTTCTTTTTTTTAAAAGATTTATGAATAGTTCGTCTCGTTTTATGTTTTTTTTATATGCCACGAGCATTTTAGCTGACAAAGAATGAAACTGCTCCCCCACTCCTATCTTTATTATGCAGTAGAGAAAAGAAGACCCCCCACTTCCCTCAATCAGCAGTAAATTTGCCTGTCTTAGTCTGTATTCGTCTGTTCTATCTTTTGATTTTTTCTTACTCTTCAGCTTTTGGGTCACTCCAATCGAAATGGCGCCTTCTTCTCTAACCACATGACAACAACAAGCGGCCTATCTTCTTCGTTCGATCAAAACGATTAATGTTAAAATGATAATTTATTAGTTGGTGATTTTCTGAAATTTTTCTAATTTATTTTATTGTTACTTATCTGTTCACTTTACAAATCCCGAACTATAACACGTCGACTTTTTATTTTTAGAAAAGTAGTAGTTGTAGTCATTATGTCTGGATTTTGTTGAGTTTAAAAATTATTTATTAAAGATTTAAAAAGTCGAATCTCATAAAATTCCTTTAAATATTTTATAATTTCGTTCACCGATTTCCGAACAACCCTCGGTGTCTTAAAGATTTGAGTCTATTAAAATCTTCCCAAAATAACCGTAAAATTGAATTTATCACCGAGTTTTTAGAAAATTTAATTAAAAAAAAAAATCTATCTAATATAGGAATTTTAAAAAATTTAGTAAATTGACTTTTGTTGGTTAAAATATGCTTCCCAAATTTAAAAATCGTATATGCATTATTATGTTCGTGATTTAAAAAAAAAAATGTATTTGTTACCTGAGAGAAAATATCAATAGTAAATAAAACGGATTTAAGTAAAGGTTTTGTTTTCCTGGTTCAGTCATTCATGGGTTGGGCAGCATTAAAGAAAAGACCCCCCCCCCCAAAAAAAAAGAAAACCTAGGCAGGTATTTTAACCGCCCTTAGTCTGATAATTTCTATCAATCACGTGCTGTGAAAATAATAGCAAAGTCGTGTTGGCTGTAGTCGAACTCATTTGAGACTTCTGCTACAGTAGTAGCAGTGCATTTTTCTTCTTCCCAAACAAAGAAAAGGGACCTTCTTGTGCAAGTGCAGCTACTTTCTGCTTTCCACTCGTCATAAATTAGACTTTTACTTGGCAACTGTTTCAGTTTGTTTCCTTGATTTCCATCAAAATGGAATAATTCTTAAGTAGATACTTAAGCCTTAAAGTTGAAAAAACAAAACAAAACTGATGCAATGTGTCTGTGTGCAGAACAAAGATCTTGAAATTTGTAAATGTGATTTATTTAATTTAAAAAAAAAAGTTATCTAAATTGTCTTAATTTTTAAACAAATTTATATTTTTTTTTGTTATGAAGAAAACTTTTCTTTAGTGTAATTTAAACTAAAGATGCATCATAGATGTTATACAAAATTATATTTTTTACTGGTTCTGTAAAAAGAAGTCACCTCAAATTTATAATCCTTGGGTGTTTTTTAAAAAAAAAATTTAATTCAAGACTTTGTATTCTCTCTAAATCTGTATAATCAACCTTTTTGAATTGTGACCATATTGTCATTCACACCTGATTTGTGGTTGGAATAGGACAGTGGCGTCTTCTCCAGGTCAGTTGCCTAAAGTCAAGCAACTTAAGTTGAAAGAGGTAGAAATAAATTTTTAAATCAACCAAAAATCTTAGAAGTTATGACGAAAGTATATATTTTTATATATATAGTGATGCTGATAGCTTTTTAATTTAGCGTGTCCTGGGACACAAGGATTTGATTTGACTGAGTCCCCGGAAAATTTGATGGGTCCCAACTAAAGTTTCTTAATAAATTGCAGAGTTTTTATCTATGAACAACTAAAGTCACCTTGTACCCCATACAGTGTAATTTTCTTCCCAGAAAATATTGAAATGCATTTACAGTTAACTGGAAATGGTGGGTGAAGAAAAAAAAACATGCGGATGCATGGATACAATTTTTTGCGTCCTTTTAGATTTTTATGCATCAGGGACACATCCTGTGTCCCTATCAGCATCTCTGTATATGTATGATACATAAATGACAATTTAAAAATAAACTTCTGAACGAGAAGTCATTGACATTTTCTGTAAATTGTAAAAACTCTCTGCACTTACCTGAGATTAATTTTATTGTAAACTCTCCAAAATTGTCAGTGGCATCTCTCATAATTGCCCTGATTCAGCTCTTCAAGTGTTAAGGATTGCTGGTAAGTTAATAAGTTTATGTCTCTCGATTGAAATTTGAAATATTCCAAAAAACTCTGTTAACCTTTTTGCTTATTGAAGCTGACAAGAGTGAAATCATTTCCATCTTTATGGTTCAAATTAATTTACATATTTGTGTAATGGTTAGTTAACTCATTTCTCAGACCAATTATTATTAAGTATTGAGTTTGATCTTCACTAGGTACCTTATATTTGCAACCTTGTGCCAAATCTAAGCTAGGCTTTGTTTTGAAACTTGGCCAACTCATGGTGAAAGCACCGATTCTCTCACGATCACAAAAGTTAAGTCTGCTTAGTACTTAGATGGGTCATTACTAAGGAACGGTAGATACTGTAAGCAATCCTTAGGCTTATATACCAGACTAAGCAAAGCTTCAATAGCTACATTAGCTATCTTAGTAAAACTCTGGTGATAGAAATAAGACCCAAGTTTTTTTTCTTCTTAATTTTAAGTTCAATTAACAAAAACAAAAAAAAACAATGAAGCAGCCTAAAAATTCAGTGTCGTTCAAATTTAAGAATTCTAAATGCAAAATGTATCATCCCAAAATTCTACTGGTTTTCTTATTTTTGGCAATTTGGAGTCTTTGCACTTGGATTTAATTTTTTTTTTTATTCCTGAAACAAATCCTTCTTCACATGGCTACATTCAATATTACTTACTCAGAGATGCTGAGAGGTACGTGTCCTGCGTCACTGATGCATAAAAATCGTATCCATGTGTCCCAGTGTCTTTTTGTCCCCCCCCCCTCATTTCCAGGTAACCGTAAATACACTTTCAATATTTTCTTGGAAACAAATTTCACTGTATGGGGTACAAAGGAGGGGTTAGACAGCTTTAATTGTTCATAGATAAAAACTCTACAATTCATTAAGAAACTTTAGTTGGGACATAAAATTTCCCAGGGACTCATTCAAATCAAATCCATGCGTCCCAAGACACACTAAATTAAAAAGCTATCAGCATCACTACTTACCACTTAAACATTTGAATCCTTTTCAACTCGCATACTTAAGTTTATAAAATTTACAAAATGCATTCAAATTTTACTCCTTGACATGAGAATCTGTTTGGCTATCCCATTTGTCTATTTAACAAAGGATATGAATGGTCATTTTATTTGTCAGTATCAAATATAATCTCTGAGCTGAAAATATTGGACTTATCTTCTCTATTTAAAATAGCACTGAGTTTTAAGTATTGAGTTTATGGATTTAAAGGGTTATGGCAATTTCTTTTGTTTTTCCAGTGACTCCAAATAACCAATGCTTATTTAAGAGGCAACTAAACAACTAGTGACTTACCTTGTTCAGCTGGTCTTATATCCACCTGAGGTTCAAGTCTTTCTCAAAGATCTTGCCTCACTCTTTTTTATAAATTAGAGAAAAGGAAAATCATTGCTTTGTAGGCAAATTACAATTTAGCTATTTATATTTCGGTTCAATAGCAATTTGTGATCACATAGCTGTTAATTTATTATCATTATGATGATTATGATGATTAAAGTTGTAAAACGAGCTGATTTATGAAGCATGATGCTTTTGAACTGTGTGATCATAAGTGTGCCAATTGGTTTGTTGGTAATCTCATTGTGACAATATTCTCATCAGTTTTCAAATAGTTTTTTTTTTATTAAAAAAAAAAAAAGTCCCTTTGAATTCTATCTTATTCTTTGACCAAAGTTTTTTTTTTTTTTTTAGTGTAAGGCACACAAATTTCATTTAATTGAAAGTTAAAACGAAATGCAAACAGGATAAGCACAAACATATTTTTCTTGAACAATTTGGATGCTGAAGTAAGTTAATTTCTTGTATAAACCTTTTTGGTGTATGTTATGAATTAACTAATAGGGCCAGTTTTTATGACAAACTAACTAAGTACATTTCAATAGTTTCTTAGAAATGAATTACACAGGATAGGTTACAAGGTAGGAGTTAGATGGCTTTCGTTGGGACTCATTCAAATCAAATAGGTGTCCCATGACGCACTAAATCAAAAAGCTATTAGCATCACTGACAGTCATAATTGTATTTTTTAATATTTTTTCTACCTTAAAGTAGAATATTGATTGAAGGTTGGTTATCCTATTACCTTTCTGCTTATTGCCACCATTAAAAAACATGTTGTAGATATCATCAATTTTTTCCCTGTTTATCTCACTCTTCCTTTTTTTAACAATATTGTTATCTCCTTCATTTATTCTTCATTGCATATTGAAAATCAGCAAATGATTGTTTATCAGGTGATCATGTGATTGAATTCTGGATGATTATTCAAAATATCGGAGATATCCTGGGAATTACCTGTCATCTCAAATCTACTTAATAAAATGATCTGTTCCTGTAGTTGGTAGGCTGCTGTTAATTAAAGTGCAAGATTACATGATTCTTGATAGGAGTGTACATGTGTGTCTCATAACACTTATAGAAATGAACTTGATGAGCCAAGTTCAAATCTGGGATGATGCTGTTTACATTTCACTTCGCACTAATGCCCTTAGAAAAGGGCAAAATGCATCTCTTCTCCACTTTTTAAAATTGTAAGGCAGCAGATCTGGTCTAGAAGGAAAATTCAGGAAGAAAATATTAACCCTATATCTCATTCTACCTGTGGTGGAGGGGTTGGGTAAATGCATGATACTTGGTAACTATTAATCTATTTATGAGAAGAAAAACAAATGTTAAATTAACTTTGTATTTAGCAATCTTCTGTAATTCTAAAGTTTCTCCAGAAATTTCTAATAAGTTTATCATTGTTCAACTTTTAAAAATACTCCCTTCTCAGACATACAGACTTTCAAACATGTTGGTGTCTTGGTATTTTGCATAACATGAACTGATGAACTTCAAAATTAAGGTCATAGAAAATGTTCAATTCTGATTATTGATTTGTTTTGGCACAATTGAACACCACAACAAAAAATACTTACAATGTTTCCATTGTCATATTTTAGCAAATAAGTTTCAATGTATATGTTATTGCAGTAAATTACTTTTATATGAAAATATACTGTTAGTATAAGTGTAAAATTATATACATTAAGTAAACAATTCTTTACTTTAAATTACTTACATGTAACTACTTAGTTTCTTTCCTCTAAAAGTTTCACCAGTTGTTTGTATACATTATCTTGTTGATCCTTATGAATCGTTTAGCAATCATCTCCCTGTCATATTTGATATCTTTGATATATTCTTTCCATGTCTTTGATATTCTGATATAAACTTTCACTTTATTCTTCATTGTTTGTTCCATGATTTTCAAGAAAAAAATCCAAATTCAAAAAGTAGACTCTGAAATTGGTTGCAACCTAACTCGTTAAACTTGATTAGCAAATGTTTCACAATACCTAAGGACTAAGATTACTTTGATTCTGAGACTTTCCTTTCACGTTGTTCATCATGCTATCAAATTCTGCATCATAAATGAGTTTTCTAATATCAGGTCCAGTAAATAAGCTTTCTTTCCATTTAGCCTCAGACAAACCTGGAAACTTTTGGCACGACTACATAAAACAAGTTCCATCTTTTTGAAAGGACTTTAACAAACCGTTTCATTAATCTTATCTTAACTGGTAAAAGTAGTAGCACATTATCTTGATTCACCAAGCTGGGTTTGATAATGTTTTGAGAAGTTGTAGGTTTAGATATTCCTTCTAAACCATATTTAGCTTAATTAAGAAAATAATTACTTTAAAGCATAATATGAAAAGCAAGAAAACTTGTGTGAAAAAATTTTACATGATAAAGAATGGTTTTGATTTTTTAATTTAGCACTCAAAACTAAATAAAAACCACCTCAAAATATTTTTAATGAATAAATATATTATAATATTATGTAAACATCTATAATTTGAAACTGGAAAATGTTTCTTGAAATTTGGTACCTGGTAGAGGAAAATTATTTTCTTTTTTGGTTTGGTTGTTTAATGGCATGTAGTAACCTTGTAGATTATTTAATACCAAAGTTATCCTTGTAGAAGAACAGTTGTGGTACTATTTAACCCATAGCTAGTGAGGATGAGGGGGGGTTCATACCTTTTCCAAGTCCTTTAGTCTGAAAGTAAATGTAATAGCACAAATGGATTTTGAACTCCCTACAATGTCACAGTCCAGTATGTTAGCCACTGCTATGGGGATCCCCTTTATGTTTTGGATTCAGCAATTGAAAATACAAAAAAATTCATCTAAAATACATTTTTTTTTTCATTGTATATCTGCGTTAATTATTTAACAACAAAAATTTTAGCTGTATATGTGTTTATAATTGTTAATTAGAATTAGACCACTAAAGGTCATTTACTCTATTATGCACTGACCTTTTTATCCTGTAGGATGAAAGTGATTTTGGGGACCAAATTTTGTGTCAGGAAAAAGTGTCCCGGAAAGATTCAAGAAAATGTGCTTTGATTTTTTTTCATGCTAAAACTAGTGAATTCTATATACCAAGTGTTTAGGCAGGGAAGAAAAAAAGTTGTATTTTTTATCCATTATCAATTAAAGATTGCTAGAGCTATAAACACCATATTTTCTCTGGTTACTAATGGGACACGTGAAGTATGGTTTTAAGATATATTTAAAAAAAAAAATCCAAAACTTTAATAGTTTTTATTGGGAGTTAAGTCTATAATGTAAATATAATGTTGAACTGAATCTTTAGTTTGATTAGCTAAAACTTAGTGTTGACATTTATAGTATGAGCAATGGCCACCTGGAGGATGTAAGTGTTAACCTGTTGATGCTTATTGACTTATAAGTCAGTTTTCAACTAGTATAATTTAATGAGAAAAATAAGGTGTAGAGTAAGGGCTCTTTTGGGGAGGTTTTAGTGATAGATAAAAAAGAAGAAAAAGAATGTAGTTGATTCTCAAAGCAATGAGGTGTTGATTGAACTGTGTAAATCAACAAGAGTTTCCTCTTTCTCCTTAACTTTATTTGTCTATGTCTGAAAAATTGCCCATAGCATATTATACGAATGTATATTACAGTTTTATGTTTTGCCTTCAAAGCATGGAGAGTTGGAAAACTATCCTTTACTCTGAAAACTTATGCTTATGTAGTTTAAGATTTTGTATATGAAAAGTGTGTGAAAACTAAATTTAGTGTGTATTTTTTCCTATACCTTTTGTGATATTGTTGTATACAGTATCCATGCCCAAAGGGAATCTTTTGAAGAAGTGTTAGGGCAAGTAATTTTGTTTCTTTTTATGGTTAATGTCACTGAACTTTTTGGATAGTGTGCACACACACATTAGCATGGATTCCTGTAGTAAATGGTGATTTATTTACATATGGATTGTACTACTTGTTTGTATTTGAGATGAGTGTTAGTTAAGAATGCAGGAGAAATGATGAACTGAAATTCTTTTAAATCCCTTGAATAAACAGAAGAAAATGAAGAAAAGACAAGTTGGGAAGAAAGAAATTGAATGACAGAATAAAGACCTGGTATAATGCAGAGAAGAATGAAGTATAGAAAGTTATGAGACAGATGCTAATAGGTATGCGTCATGTGTCCTCGATGCACAAAAATCTAAAAGGACACAGTAAAATCATATCCATGCTTCCCAGTGTTTTTCTTTTTTCTTCCTTGACCTTTCAAGCTAACCTTAAATACATTATAATAGTTTCTTAGAAATGAATTACACAGGATAGGTTACAAGGTAGGAGTTGGATGGCTTTAGTTGGGGCCTATAAATTTTGCCTGGGACTCATTCAAAGCAAATATGTGCATCACAGGATGCACTAAATCAAAAAGCTATCAGCATCACTGGTGAGAGAAGCTAGTCTGCCTAGCTATCACCTGCAAAAAACACCATATATATATATATATATATATATATATATATATATATATATATATATATGAATTTCTATTTTAGAGAAAAATAAGATATGTGCTGTTTCTATCATATTGGAATTTCTCATTACTCTGTAGGGAGCTCAGGTTTGTAACTGATATATAAAGTCACTTATTGTTTTTATATATAAGTATATATTTTATAAAACAAATAATTTGACAACTGTAAAATAATGTTACAATATTGCACATAAAAATGTAAATTTTCTCCCTCATTTGTTTATTTTTAATGTGTAACCTCACCATAATGATTCACCTTCTCCAAGTAATCAAAGGCATACACATTTTTCAGTTGATCCATTTGGAAAAATGGGTTTACGAGCAGGCTTGTGCACATTGTCAAAGATCATTAATTGCTGTTGGTACTATGTAACCCAATACAATCTGTCACATGTTACTTGAAGAGGAGATTGGTACCACCACAAAGTAATAGCCATTGTCCTAACAAATACCATGAAGGTGAATTATTTGTCATGGTAATCCAACAATCTAATAAACTGTGAAGAAACAACCACAACCATTTTTCTAGAGAAGAGACTGGTTGTCATACCAATGTTAAAGGGCCAGTTTGCACTATTTACCCATAGCTAGAGGGAGAATAGTTGGATGTGTATCTTTCCCAAGGTATTAGCGTTATGTAAAACAAATAGCCAGGATTTAAACATAAGTCTCTATGATGATAACCATTACACTATGCACCGCCAATGTTTTTGTTTTTTTTATTTGTATCAAAATTTATTTTTGTAAATCGTTTTTATCAATATTTATTTTGTAAATCATTTTTATCAATAATTGAATAAAGACCTATGCCCACATAAAAAATGAAAACCAGTCAATATCTATGGCAATAATTTAACTGAACAATTTTCTCAAAGTATGAACTTTTGCTATTTTACTAAATGTGTTATCTTCCAGCATCTCACCATGCCGGTCAGACACAAAGGTCCAGTTTTGGGGCAGCCGCCCATAAACTGAAGCTCATGGGATGGCAGCACAAAAAAATGAGTGGAACCTGTTGTCATTCCCCTATTGGGGCACCTCAGGCACTGGGCAATAAACCCAGTCCTGCTACTTTAAATCAAGGGGGCATATGTTGCTGGGGGATGGGCCCTGGGATCACGCCATTAATTCAATTTTCTAAATTTTAGTGAAAGAAATGCCTCTTTTTGGGGTGGGGTGGGGGAACAATAAAAATGTTAATTTCTTATTTAAATGTTTTGTGGTGTTGACATGATGCTCTTGTAACGTTTTTCACTGCAGTTTCCTTAAGTTGATCTTTCTCTTTACTGATAACACATTCAAGCATTAACTAAGAAAAAAAGAGAAATATTTTATTTAAAAAAATCTTGCTTTAAAGAAAACTTATGCTTTTTGCAATAATATGAACCAATATTACTTTTGGAAAAAGAAAAAAAAATTGTAATGGCCTAGCAAGCTAGGCAAGTGAACTTGTGAGTGATTCTCACTAGGTGCCCCATACTTATGACTTGTTAAGCTAAGTTTAGAAAATAACAAAAATAGATCTGGAAGGAATCAAGAGATAGAATTGGAGATGTTTAATTTTGAGCTTTTGCAGACCAATGGCTCTTCATAGTTCAGTTGAATGCATTTAACCAAAACTTGGTTAAAGCAAAATTAAGATTAAAAAAAATACTAATCAAAAATAGATATTAATAATGATGGACAATGTATCATTAAACATAATAAAGGGTGAATCAAGTTTGAATGTGATTAAAGAACTAACTGGTCATTTTTTTCCACTTGATTTGTCTGTCAAGCCATTAGCTTTTCTGTGGACTTGAGTAAATCTTCAAAATCTTACTTTTCCAGCACATAATTCTGTTCTGTTCAACAATTTATTCATTGGAAAAGTTCTTTTTATGCAATTATTTAGAAAACTAAAAGTGGATTTTAAAAAATATTATTTTGACTTTAGTGTAATTTATTTTATTTTAATAGGGCAAATATAAAATAATTAGTAAATCATATTGATAACTAATGGATATTTGTTTCCCATACTGTATAGATCATCAAGAAGGCGGGGTCCTCCACTGTGTAGTCACTAACCTGCTGGACTGCAATATTGTAGTAAGCAAGTTCAAATTACTGTTCTGCTTTCAGACTAATACCCTTGGGAAAGGTATGAACCCCCTCATCCTCCAGCTATGATTACTGTTCTTCTCCAAATATGGCTTTGGCATTAAATAACTCATGAAAGTTGATATGCCATTAAAACAAAGAAACCAAAACTTTCTCTCCAAGTAACATGTGACAGATTGTATTAGGTTGCATGGTAACAAAAGTAAGGAATGATCCCTGATCTGACTTATTGAATGCCAATATCAAACGGTTCCAATTAGCCTGCTATTTATCTATAGTTTGGGAGAAGTTGAATTATACCTTTTCGTAAATATGTTAAATGGGAAGGTGAATGCAAACCGTCCCTGCCAGAGTTTGATCTCAGTTTGTCATCTCCATTCTTCATATTGCTGTTGTGCCACCCACATTTTCTGATAATAAATATTTTGGCATAAAATGACAGCTTTCTGAAAAATAGAAATTTCTTTTAGTTGAAACTAGACAATCTATGAACCTGTCATAACTGCATTACATATTGAAGCTTCTATTTTGAAAGGAATGAAGAATTCTTATTAACATTTCATAGTTATGTCTATTCTATTGAGAATTTGGATGATTAAAAAAGCAATGTTCGGTACAATTTGAATTAAAAATTGATTTATTCTAAAGTTAAAGCATTTTAAAGGTATTGCTTTTTATATAAATCTCCCTATGATGTTTTTACTGGGTTATAGTTAATATATACAAATATGAGAATTTTAATAGAATTTTCTCTATTGATTTTATATTTACATAAAACTTGTTAAAAAAAGATTAAAACCTGAAAGATTTGTTTTAGATAAATACTCATATTCTATATTCGGAAACTAAGAAAGCAACAGATGTTTATTTCTGTTTGTTTAAAAAAGAGAAAAAAAAAAACAAACTTAGTTAAACAATGTGTTTCTGTTCAAAAGTCAACCTGAAACATACTTTTTGACTGTACTATAAAGTGATTGAGTTAATACTTAAGTAGTACCCACGTGAGGAAATAAAGTTTGATAAATTGGTTTTCATATATTTGTAAAATGATCATCACTGTTAATCTAATCACTAATCACAAAGCCTGTGGATCACTTAACAATGACATGTGGCAAAATCATTTTTGTAACCAATATTTTTCTTAAAACATGGATATTTAATTTAAAAAAAAAAATTTTCTATTTCTTTTTTTTTTCTTTTTACTCACATTAGACTTGTTCATATGGTCCAAGATATTTTACTGTCATGGGCATATTTATTTTGGTAAATAATCTCTCTAGTCGTTTATCTGTAAAGGAAATTTTAAACTCCTTCTCCACTTTTCTCTCCACTCTTTTATGTCATTGAATTTGAGATTCATTGTCCAGGATGCTGATAGATACGCATCTTGTGTCACTGATGCATAAAAATCTAAAAAGACGCAGAAAAATTGTGTCCATGCGTCAGTGTTTTTTCTCCACCATTTCTAGCTAACTGTAAATACATTTCAATATTTTCTTGGAAAAGAATTACACTGTATTGGGTACAAGGTAGGGGTTAGACAGTTTTAGTTGTTCATAGATAAAAACTCTACAATTTATTAAGAAACTTGGCACCCATCAAATTTCCCGGGGACTCCTTCAAATCAAATCCATGCATCCCAGGACACATTAAATTAAAAAGCTATCAGCATCACTGATTGTCTAATAAGTTTAATTTTGAGACACACCTTAAAATGAGTAGAACTTGCATGAAAAAAGTTTTAAATCTAAAGAGGATGAAAATGTTGGCATCTGCAATACTCTTGATATTTAGCTGAACATGAAAGAAGGCAGAATAGATGGGAAAAATGTGAATGTTAATATTGAAATACAAATGCCTTTCAAATAAATAGAAATCAAATGTACAAAAAGCCACATGCAATAAATGTTGTCTCTTCATTTAGAGAGATCATATTGATTCTTTGGCACATTGATCTATTGGTTTAATGATAGACCAATAACCGACCCCATTGCTGGCTGCCAAGACATGATATTGTGTGAGTGGCTTATGTACCTTTGAGTTGAGAATTATGGTGGGAGTGGTGTGTGATTTATAAAGAGAATGAAAGAATGTATCAATAGGAAGAGGAGTTGTCTAAGGAAGAAAATGGATAAAATAGTGATGTGGTAGACTAAATATTTGGGCAAATCATATAAAAGAATAAAGAAATAAATAGATATTGAGGTAGAATGAGAATAATGTAAATGGAGAAATTTTTCCATAGTTAATACTTCTGGCCTTTCAACTTTCTTGCATTCTCATCTACTTTGGTTGTATCTTTCTTAGGAGAATGTATTGCACTAATATTTCACTGAAGTGTTGTTCAAAATGTCATGACTAAATACCCTTTTAAGATTTTTCTTGTAAATCTTATTTGTTTGAAAAGACAAGAAGCACAGAAAACCTATCCCCAAAAGTCTGAGCTGTTTTCTTTATTAATTTGTTTTACCTTTTGTAAAAATGTTCTTTTCTTTTCCTCAAGTTCCCAAACTTTTTGTCTATCCAGTTCAGCTAGAATTGAAAGTTGTTGTACAGAGTAGATTGCAATTTCAATAAGTTATTTTCTGATGAATGCTACCAAAAAAAAAAAAAAAAAAAAAAAAAAAAATATACCATCATGGTTGTTATTAAGTTGTTTGTTAAAGTTTATCTAGTTTTCTGCTTGTTGAGAGTTCAATTCCTGGGTCAGATCTTACATAATGTCATATATTCTGGTCTAATGAAAGAAACAGATAACATTTCAAAGAAGAATTAACTGATAGAAGATATCTTCTAAGCATGAACTTCAAAATGATAATGTTCTATTCTTATGAGATTGATTAAAGGGTTTGGTTCAAAATCTTCAGATGGTTACCAACTATAATGGACATCTGAAGAATACTGGAGGGTACAATGGTTGAAATGTATCTATAATAACAATGAAAATGGACGATAGTCTGGGTACATTAGTGTATAATAATGATTATACCCAATCTCATGAATTCAGACAAAAACAAAACAAGGATTTGTTGACAAAATTCTTTAGTGAAGCAACTTATTTAAAAATGTGGCTTCTATTCATATTGGAATTAAATGGCAAATGAATTCACTAAAATTTGATAATTCATCTTAAGAGGACACCATTCTTTCAAATCCCTGATTCAGCTGTTTTTTGTATGATTATTTCTGTAGATATTGAATTGATCATTAAAGAAACAGAATTTTGTATTGTTTTTGAGTTTTAATCAAATTGCCAATGTCTGAAATGATTTTCTTTTTACTTGCTGTATTCAACAATTTTCCTATTTACAATATTATTTCATGAAATATTAACTTTTGAATAATTAGGCATTGTTTTGAGTTAAACATTCAATCTACTCAGTCATGAAAATGGCCTACAAATTTGTTGGTGAATTATTCCAATGTCTATGTCAAATTAAAAACAGAATCATTTTTCACTTGAGGCTTAAGTTATAAAAAAAAAACCCAGTTCTTTATATTCTGTTTAAGTTTTTGTTAGACTGATATTTAATCGTGTCAAATTGAAATTTTAGTAATACATATGGCTTTCAAGAATTTAATGATGTGAAGAAAGTTTTGATAATTTGTGCTTAGATCACATCAGATATTAATATAAAAGGATGCTGAAAGGTTCTCTACCCAACCAAGAAGAGAATGATCCAGAGTCATGAAACATGTATGCTATTCATCCCAAAGCATTGTTTTTTTTTTTTTTTTTTTAATTTTTGTATTTCAAAAAACTGGAAAAAAAATGAGAAGGCTTAATAGAATTACAGGATAGAAAAAAAAATATATGAATAGAATTCATACTTTTAAAAATTTATATTATAAAAGGAAGTGTCATTGTTTTTGCTATATTTCTTTTCAAGCCAGTTTTGTTTAGGTTAAATTGCATCAAATCATTCATTGAAATTTGTCTTTAACTTTTTAAAATTATGGCAATATTAAAAACAAAACTAGAATTATAGGATTGTTTGGCTTTGCTTAATTTTTAATGGAATTACAACTAAATAAACAAAAAAAAATGTTTAAATTTTAGCCCTAAATGTCATGTTTAATTTGTAATGCAACAGTTTTGTTTTTGAATAGTTGGTTAATAACTTAAGTATTGTGTCTTAACATATCATTTCAAGAAAGCACAAAAGTAGTATCAATGTAAAAAGTATATAAATTACTTCCCCCTTCTCTCTGTAAGACTTAATTGTGTATAAAATCACTAGTTCATAAACCATAAAAATCAAGAACTCTAAGATAAAAAAAGATTTTTGTGTGTCAGTAAAAACTCCCTCTCCCCTAAAACACTTGTTAGAGAAATAAGGAATTAATGAAATCTTGTTTTCAACATATAGAGTAACACTTCCAGCGTCTTTGTTTTTAATAGGTGGCAGGGATTCAATATTCCAAAAATTATTTAGGGTTTTTGACAAATAGAAACAATTTTGCAAACAACAGCTGTAACTTGAATGAGTAATTAAGCAAACATTACTTAGTACGGCTCAAGAACAAATTGTGGGAAAAACCTGCTTGTTGTAGGACTGAGGTTAAAACACTGACCATTGATACCACTGGGAAACTTACAACTATCTCAACCACAAAGCAGACCCTATGATATTCAATCTTAGAGCCTAGGAATGAGATTACCTTCTTTTTTTTTTAAATCAGTGGAGAAGCATGTGCATAAGAATAGATTCTAATTCATTGATTAAGAAATATAAAATTTTGTCATTAAAGGAAAAAAAAGATTTATGTAGAAATTGAACCATTTTGCAGACATGGCCAAACAATAGTTATGCAGCATTATAAGTGAAAAACATAACTATTTAAAAAAAAATAATCCTAATGCAAAAGTGTATAATTTTTCTTATGCTGTATGCATCTTCACTGTATGTATAAAAACAAAATCAGAGTGAAAAAGTTTTCTTGACATCAAAAAATGTAAAAACAAAAAACATAAAGAATTAAAAAAACTTTTGAATAACTTTTATTTAAATCCAGTTGGTAACTTACAGAGTGCAATGATGGAAATTTGAACAATTATTTGGAAACCGTGAAAGAAGATAACAAAAATAGTGAATATAATTCATAAGATGGAGTATTAAAGAAAAAGGTTGCTGAGATAATTGAGGAATGAAAGAAATAAGAAACTGGCAGATGAAGTTCTATATATATATATAATGATGTTAAAATGTTATTTATTAAGTAGGTTTCATGATCAAAATGCTTAACTGTTTAGATGATAGTTTCTTCCTATTTGTTCAAATGGATTCAGGAAAGGACAGTCTGCAAATAAATGTTTTAGAGCAATGAATTTGAAATTTATGGCTATACAGATTTATTGTATTAAAGATTCTACTGAAATCTCTAAAAATGTCATTTTTAAAAGTAAATAAGTTTGGTTATTCAGATTTCTATTTAATATAATACTTTACAAAAAAGACAAAAAAAAATACCCTTAATCAATTAAAAGATACAATTCTCAAGAGCATTTGATTATTAATATGAATCTTTTCAGATAAAATTTTCTTAATTGTTGCCGTTCAATATACTTGAACCAAGCTATTTGTCAGTATTAACTTTCCTATGAATGTGATATAAAAAAAAAAATGATTAAAGTCCACCTGTTCTCTTAGTTTGAAAGAAAAAAGTTGTGTTATTGACCATATAAAAGTTGTTAGGTTCTTGGGTATCAATGAGGGGGTGGAAAGAAGGAAGCATTTAAAATCTTAAGAACACATGTTGAAAATACATGAAAAGTATGTCACTGATATATTTTAATGAAAACTATAAAGTTTGTAACTTGAAGCTTTTTAGGTATTTCAGTTAACTGCTGCTTTTGTTATTGAATAGGTGATTTTAAAGATTATTAGTATGGATTTTATAAATCCACACATATCGGTAGTAATAGGTTACCATAGTCAAAAATACATTAATTCCTTTGTTTAAATATTACAGATGTGAACATGAGGTGATATCTACTTGTATGGTAAAATTTTGAAGTTTACTTGTGAACATTCAGAAGTCAGTCAGATCATTGAAAGTATACTATTTATCAAGTTTAAAGACACTCTGAACAGACTTCAAATGACAAATATTATGTTATCTTTTAAAGTAAAAATTAAGTTTATTTTACTTTTGTGATCAATATGAAATCTTTAAAAAATGATAAACAAAACTCTTAATATAGAATATCTTTTTGTTATTCTGTTCTTAAGAGCATTTATTTAAAAGTTTGGAAAAAATATTAATATGAATCAGTTGTTTACAAAAAAGAAAGTTGGTAGTACTGACCTTCTCCCTTCTTTTCACAACTCTGTACAAAAAGTTGATTTTGGGGAGATTTTTAATTTTCCATTCATCTTTATAATTTAGCAAAATCATTCATATTGTACAATGTATATAGTAACAAGTTTCAACAACTTTAAATAAGTTTAGAAGTGTTTTAACTTTTTACACTTAATATTTATTTGTATTTCCTAGGAAACGATCCACTCCTTAAACATTCTCCATAAATTGTTTTGGTTTCTTTTTTTTCCTCTCCATCTTCATACTTTAAGTTATTTGTTATATAAAGATAAACCTGCTGTATTTTATGATCAGTCCTATTTTATCTGAGCTAATTTATAATGATGAATTGATTTTGGCCAAGATATCATGAGCTTCAGTGTTCCTATCCCTACCAAAAAATTCAGAGAGGGTAAAATAGGTTAGACAAATGAAAACTGCATCTTTGACAAAATCCAAGTCAATTAAGATTGTTACTGTAACTAATCATTACACATTGTGCCAAGTATTTGAAAGATTAACTAAAATAAATAATTTTGAAATGGTTAATTAAAAAATAATTTAAGTTTCATATTATTTAATTCCCTGAAAAATTAATTTGGCATATTTAAAGATACCTTTACAATTTCAATAATGAGTTTTGTATTTCATCGTTTGTGATTACTATTTTGCTAATGTCATTTTTAAAATTTTATTTCTAATTTAAAAAAATATTTAAGTAGGAAATTTAGATTATAGGTTAATAATTGACAAGGTAACTGCAGTCCATTATAAATGCTTATAAGATCATCCACACACATGCACAGTCTCAATTTGATTTGAACCTAGCCAAGAACCTAGATGGAAAGCTTAAACCCATGTGACAAAAATGTAAGTCAATCTAATTGATATGAACTGTACTACATAAATGAAAAATTACTGTATTGAAAGATATAAAGATGTTAATCTTCAGGAGAAAAAAAAACAGCATTCAAAAATCTTAGGTAATTATCTAGGTGACATCTGAGAGGAGATTCTTGGGATTTTTTTGTCCCCAATGAAATTGACAGGACAAGTTTGATCAACAACAACAAAAAAAGTAGGGGGTTATGAATGCATGTACTATGGAGGTAGTATTTGTACAAGCAAAATGCTTTACTTGGGTTTAAATCTTAATAGCATCTTCCTCTGTACCTAAACACACTTTTATATTTTTGTCAGCAGTCATTTTTTAAACACCAAGCCAACTAGTAATGAACCACACAGGATATCCAGTGACATAATTGGGGTCAGTTTCTCTAAACTTATCCTTTTAAATTCCTAATGATATTACAAAATAAATATTCTGGGTATCACTTTTTAATCTAAGAAAGAAAAAGATGCATATTGAATGGCAACAATGATAATGAAATCCTACTTTATTTTTACAACTAAATTCAAAAATTGCATAAAAACTGATTGTTACAGATTTAAAGTGTTTAAGTTCTAATTCAATAGATGTTTGCTTTTAAAACTGTTCACTAACACATTTCAAGTAAATGAAACAAGTGGTTAATGTCAGAATAAAAGTTTTCTTTTTTTATCCCGTGGAGTAAGAGATTAGACAATTTTACTTCTACACTCATCTGTTTCAATAATGTTTACCCGGTTTTAAACTTTCATAAAATAATCTTTTATTCAGTGAAGCAAAATTATTTTAATTTACGTTTTCATTCTTTATTTTTCTGTACTTGTTTGTAAGAGTAAAAAAAAAGTTCATAGTACATTAGGTTAAGTAAATTCAAAATTAATTCAAACTCACTGGTGATCTTACAATATTTATTTGATGGCATTTAGTTTTAATTAACTTCATTAAAAAAGATCTATTATAAAAATCAAAATAGGTATATTTTTGTTTGATTCTGATATTAAAGATAGAAACAAATTTTTTCTTTTAATTTTAAGAAAGATAAAAATGTGACTGAAAAAATATTTATGTGGCTTATGGGAAACTGTCAAAAGTGATTTGTAAAGTTTTGTGCTATAAATTTCTTACTGAATGATGCTTCATGGCTTGGTTGACCAGATAAGGTTAATAGTGATGATATATATATATATATATAAACTATTATTTGAGAATAATCAAGGTTATACAATGGACATGGAAAATAGCCAATATGCTGAAAATATCTCAATCAAGCATTGACAATCATTTGCTCTAGCTGGGTTATTGCTTTGATTTGTGGCTTCAATATAAGAATAAAAAACTGGACTTTTTTCTAATATTCTATTTTGAAACAAAAAAAAAAGAATCTCTACTAAAAGGACAGTCTTTCTTCAAGATGTTATGTTTGAGGGTGTATCAATAAATGTACAGCCACTGACATGTAATTATTAGCTGAAATTTTCATTGTATAATGTTTAATCTAATTAATAATCACCACTAAATTAAGTTCATTGACAAGGAAGGAGCTTATGTTTTAAAATAAATGTTTTGTTCAATCAGTAGGCTGTGGACTTATTGATGTACCTAGATATATAGTGCTATTGAGGGGGAGTTTTCTATTAACAGATCCTTCCAGAACAAGAAACGATTGATTTAAACAAATACTGCTCCACACCCACACATTAATTGATGAAAAGTATCTAGAATTGGTTAAAAGAAAAGGCATAATATTCCATGAGGAAAACCTTAAACCTCAATGTGTCTGGTGAGTAGCTTGGCTTAAATGTTTTGACTATCTGCCATATTTACCAGATATTGCATCTTTTGAGTAGCATTCATTCTGCTATTTGCAGTATTCTGTTAACAAAAAATTTAAATGCTCTTGGAAGACTGCAAAAAAAGTACCCCAAGTAATTATTTGTTTAAAAAGATAACATGTAGGAGGATGGAATTATGAAGTTGCCTAAATGGTAAATATGTTGAATAAAAAGTTGATAATTTTCTACTTAAAAAACCTAAGTAACTTTTCGGTTATCCAATAACATATCACTAAATGTGGTTTGCATCTTCATTTTTTATAGGAATCCTAGAAGAGCAATGTCTTCAGATTATTATTAGACAAGCCAAACAAAAAATAAATCATTGAGTTGAAATTGAATAAGTCAGATTGTTTTCTAAGGATGTTGTAAATATTACAAACTTCTATCTTATTATATTTTGATATGAATCTGTCTCTCTGGTTTAAAAGCAATTCATTCACTTGTTACTATTAAGCACACATCAGTTAAATGTTAAAAAATGTTTGTTTTATTCATAAAAGAAATAAAAAAACATCTGATTGCAAATTCTAAAGATGGCAAAGAAATGCAAAAAATGGCTATTATGAACTAAGATGAGAGAAAAATCTCAACTATGAAGAAAATACCTCTTTGCATTAAAAGAATCTTTAAAACCTTCAGTCTCAACAATGGTTGAATAACTGTATATAAATTGTAACTTAATTTATAAGTAAAAGGTGAGCGTATAACAAAAACTTAGGATAAATTTGACCTGATTGTAATATAATGAATCAAATGTAAAATAAAAAGTTAATAAAGACATGTTTGTTTTATTGAAATAGTTTTGTAATACTTCCCTTTAGCCGTTGCTCTAACTTCTGAGCATCTGAGATAAAAATGCAGTCCCCCACTCCAAACAAAAGAAGCTATCCATATGAATATTAATACTGCTTCAATATAGATTGAATTTCATGCCTATAGGAACTAAATGATTTACCATTAAGTGTTCATGAGTCTCCATAATAAAATAGGTTAATATTATCTGAACTGTTAGCATTCAATGCAAAGAAAAAAAAACCAATTTTCAAGATTAAACCTAATTTGTGAATATGTTTGTAGCACATGAGACATGCCAATATTCTTAAAAATTTTCCATGATTATTCATTTCACTTATATTAAAAACTAAATGAAGAACCTGACAGTGCCCAAGACAAAACACAAATTTGATTTGATTTCTGTATGAATGAGTCCTCTTATTAATTCTCTTAAAAAGAAGTCCCAAGCTGCCTAAAAAAAAGGGGGGTATTTACTTTCTGGGTGAATTTAAAGTTTGTGTTCAATTTTAAGTTAAAATGTTCCAGGCACCTCCATGATTCTCCCCATTTCAGATATCTTTAAAACACTCCTTGAGGTCAAGGGAGTTTAGATGCTAGTTTCCATCAAGATTTTCCCATTAGCCCAGGAGTATGTAGGTAGAATAAGCCCTTTCTCTCATAATTTCTGATCTTCAATGCAGAGGAGGGGACACACTTGCAGATTCCAACTTTATTTGCTTTCTAGACAAATGAGACCTTCCTGATCAATTTTAATCTAAAATGTGTTTGTGCACCCCATGCCAACAAATACTAAAACATTTTGAGGTGAAAGAATTTCACATGCCAAGTTTCATCAAGACTCATTAGTCTAGTATATATATGTCACATTCCATCAGAATATCTTTGTCAGCCTATATATACTTTTCAGTTGACCCTTGTATATAATCTTAAAAGATTTAGTTGGCAACAATAATTTATTTCACTGCTGCTTTACAAATTCAAATTTTGAACTTTTGAATTAAAATTGTTTTACATTTGCTCCATGAAACTGGTTGATCTAAATGAGTTAACCTTTTCTATCTAAAGTAGAATCTGTTTTGTTGGTTTTTTTTAGCTATTGATAGGATTTTATAATTGACTGAAGCTTATTGGCTTATTTTAAGTCATTGACTAAAGTTTGTTTCTTGCAGCTAAAGAAAAGGGGGAAAAAATTCATCATTCAAGAAAATTTAAGTTTAAATTTTATTCTACAATGAGTTTAGATTAGATGACCCATGAACTCATAGGGTTCCCAATGTAACAGTGGTCCATGATATTGATATTAAAAAAAAAATGATTCAGTTGTAAGTAGGGTTGGAAAATGGCCTTATTCTCTAAGAGGATTTTACGTGCTAGTATGTGCCGGTTTGCTGGGTTATGGTTACACAAAAATATAATGGCAATGTTAGTAATATATAGATTGAAGAGAAAAAACATGTAAACAAGACATTGAAATTCTTAGAGAGGAAAAATAAATAATTTCAAGTTTTAGACTATCCTTGTTTGTTTAAGAAACACTTCAATTTCAATTCAAACATTGAAATATTTACCAAACTTAACATATTCTGGTACATAGTCCCCAATGTATGATGTCAAAAAGCAAATGCCTTGCTAAATGAAACTTAATTATTGCTTTACAGGTGCTCCCCATCCACCAAGAAGGATACTTTTAATTTTCATATCAACTAAGTTCTTGATGAAAGAAAACAAGTTCTAAAAGTGTTTATGAGTAATTCATATAAATGCATATGTCCAGAATCATTATTCCTTAAAAACCTTTTGGTGTTTGTAGGGAAAATATACCTGAGAAATATTCTAATAAACAATTGATTCAATTACCTAAGATTTTCCATTGGTACAAAATAAACTGTGTTGCATATAAAGTGTTTACCAAGTTTACCTTTCAGATTTCTATTTAGTTATATGTATAAGTTTTCTTCTTGGTTTAAATTCTATTGCTGACTGATCATCACTAATTAAAATCATTATTCATTTGATATTTACTAAAAACATGAATACAATATTAAAACTCTATCCAAATAGAACTTCACTTTCCATGGACTTTGTATTTTATTTTTTCATAATGCTGCAATGCAAGTGTTAAAATCAATTTCTAAGCTTAGATGAAAAGGGTCTAAACTTAAACTCAAGAACAAAAGTAATTTCTTTTTGAAAAATATAAAAAAAATTCTACAAGTTTGTGGTTGTAATTTTCTATTAAGTATGGACTGTGACATTTGTTAAAATACCTGTCAAAATCTCCATATAATTCTAAATTGTATATCCTCCTTCTTCATGGAAATCTTCATTAATCCTCAAAACTTTCAAGTTAGGGTTTTTTGAAATTGTGTGTATATGTGTGTACATGACTGGATGAAAAGGGGGAAAAAAGACAATTATATTTGTTTGATTTTGAAAGTATTTAGATGACAATTTCTTTTCTACCAATCACTGCAGGTAGAGAGGGTGGCATTATTGCACCATTCAGTGTAGTCAATCAAAATCTCCTCCTAGACTTAATAAATTGATTGATGAACTGTCAGTTTCTTTTTAGCATTTCCTTTCTCTGCACAAAATATTGACACACCCACTATTTGTATTAAAGCTCTTATACTAAATACTTCATCCACCCCAACACAAATTAGTCAATTAGTTGGATTTTTTTTTCCATATATGAAAGTTATAGACATTAACAATCTTTTAGAGGAATACTATTTTCTTTTTGTATATTTTGTAAACATTAAAATAGTTTATAAAAATCAGTGTAAAACGTGAATCAAAATATTTAGCAAGTTTTTCACTTTTTCTTTATATAGACTGAATAATTATGGAAAAGTTATTTCTGGTTGTTTAATAAATTGACAGGCAGAATAATTACAGCCTTGTTAGGAAGGAACAAAATCTCAAGAGAATTTAAAAGTTATGAATTAATAGTTTTATGTAAAATCTACAGGTAAAATTTAGAAAAATTTCTTACCTTATTTGATTTTTAAATAACATTACTTTTTTTCTCATTAACTTGACTTGTATTTTCTTTCATGTTCTAATTTTTAGTTACGTTTTTATTGCAACACATTCAGGTCATTTATGATATTGAGGAATAGTACATCTTAGAGGCAATAATAAAGGATATATCCATTTCTGTCTCCTTTATTAATATCCCTGATATGTGCTGTTAGTCAATTTTGCAGTAATGATTAAAAAAAAACAACAGCAACTAAACTTAAAAGATGAAAGAAAATAAGTCTAAATTAATAATAATAATGATTTCATCTTTAAAAAAAATAAAAAATAAAATAAAACATTATTTTTTTATATAAACAGGGTGTTCTATATTTTAACTTCAAGAGTGAATTTACAATCTCCAAAGGCCAGATTTATACATTATTTGCATTCTGTTCAAATCTGAAGTTCCCTTAGTGAAGCCTTACAGTAAAGTCATGCTGAAAGCACTGGTTCCTGCTAGATCACTGAAGTTAAGCAGTGATAAACCAGTTTAATACTTAATTGATTGACCACTTAAGCAACATCAGGTACTGTAATTAACCCAAGTCCTTTGTTTATCAAAATGACTTGATTTGGCATTAGATGACCCGAAAAGAGTTGATATGCCATAAAACAAAATCAACCCACCAACCTAAGTGAAGCTTTAAAAAAATTAATAAACAACCTATGCCAATTTGCATGGCTGTTCAATATTTGCTTGCAACAAAATTAGTATAGAAAGCTATTTAGATTTTGGTTGAATTCTGAATTGGAACATAAATTGCTTCTGTGTAAGTGGGAATGATTGTAAGCTAAGTTTTTTTGTCATTTGATAGGTAGAGATGCGTCATCTGATAGGTAGAGATGATTTAGGTTGGTTGGAGGCCATAACTTCAGCTTGTAATATTTATGAGGAATAATAACATGCATTTAAAACAAGGCACAATCATTTTTTTCTTCTCCTGCTGATGTCTGCTTGATATTTAGAAAATTCTGAATATGCATTTTAACTTTAAACAGTATTGTTAAATCTGTGTTACCACCACTTTGAACTCTGCATTTGAAATAGAAGTTTGAATAATAAATATTAAGCCCCCTACCCCCCCCGTAAATATAGTGGAAATTAGAATCGGGCTTGATAGTATATTTACACAAAGCCTTGTGTCCTTATAAGTGATAACAGCTGACTATAAGAGTAAGATTTATGGGAGAAGTGCCAGATTTACTTGTACAATTATAGTTTATGGTGGATGATACAATCACTAGTCTACTGGGAATATTATAATGATATGTGAATGCATTTTATTTTATGTTCAGATCATTTGTACGTTTGTACTATTGGCATATTTAGGTTGCTAGGTAACAAGAATTGATTTGATGTTACACCTGCCACTAAATAAAAACAGCCCTTAAACACTCAGTAGCAACAAATCTGATAATTTTAAAATTTCCATTAATTTCTATTAACGACTTACTACATTTTATAAAAATTCCTAAAATAGTTTAAAAAAAAAAAAAAATCATTAAATTCTGTTTCTCTCTCGCTCGTACACTTTCAAAGCATTTTATTAAATAGTGACCAATTGCAGGGATGTTAGAATAAATTTACTTCTAATTGTTTTGTCTGTACATCAAATTTTGCTTGAATACAAAGATAATCTTGTTTTAATGAATTACTCTATTTTCTGTAATTAATATAAAAATTCTAAAGGTACATTCAAGATATATTTATATGATCAGATCAATTTGTTGTAAAGTGAATGAAGTACTATATTATTCTTCTAGCAGTAGGGGTACTTTGTTCTGTATTGTAGAAAATCCCAAACTTTCAAATTCTTATTAAATAGTTTAATAATTGTTTATATATTTTATGATTTTGTTTCTACTGATGCATTGTTACATTTTCTTGTGGTTTTTTCTACTTTGAGATTTGAGTAATTAAAAAAGTTAAATCCAAAAGGCAGCAATTGTTGAGGTATTTCAGATGATAGTAAAAATAAATTATAAATAAAACTAGGCTCCTCTTCTTGGCTCATTAATTTATTTGAAATCTGCTGCTGGTACCATATAACCAGTACAATCTGTCACATAGTAAAGAAATGACTACTGCCAAGTAAATCCCATTGCCCTGTGGATACTAACCATGAAAGAAAAAACTTGATAACCTAATAGGATACAGGAAACAGCTACATTAGACTTAAATGACAATAATTCTTTGGAGAAATCGAGTATCTTATTAATTTATAATTCAAAACATTTTGATTATTGGGAGGGAGGGTATTAAATGATAAATGCATAATATACTTAAAAATGAGAAAATCTAGATTTTCAGTGACAAGTTTTCTATATAATACTGAAAGATATTTTTAACAACTTTTAGACCTTTATATTGAAAAACAAAAACCATGGTATTTTGGAATATATGTTGCCTTAGAAATTTCTGTATTTTTTACTTATTGAAAATAAATTTGAAAATCTTTTAGAACACAAAAGCAAAAAAAAATTAGTTCTTGATTAGATTACATTCCACAAGTAGGTAACTTTGAAAATCTCAAAGAATTATTTTAATAATTGAAACCATGAACATAGTTTCTAGGTAATGTTTTATATTTATTTCACAATAGAATACCAGAAACTTTTTTTCTAGTTGATTTATGTATTTTTCATTTAAACCGAATTTATTAAAAATAAAATCAAGTGCACAACTTATGGAAACAAGACTAAAAATTATGAATGTTTTTCAAAAATTTTTTTAATAACTAAGCACTTATCTTTATAAATTTCCTCCCTTAAATGATTTTTACAATAAAATTGAAGCTTTATTTGAAATATTCCACATACACATAGGATGAGCTTAGTGGCACCACAGCAAAATGTTATTGGGTCCAGATATTCAATGCCATTGGTACCTTAAAAAATAAAGCCATGTTCACAGCAATTTTTGTCTTTTAACTTAAAAAATATTTAAAAGAAGAAAAAAAAAGAAGGAAAATTAACTCATTTTATCATTGCAAAAACTTTCTTGAATTCAAATGTAGTGATTGATTTTTTTTAATTATAAAGATGTTCTACTGCAATGAAATATTGCTAATAATTCTAGTCATCATAATCTGTTATTTGTTTATTTTATCAATTTTACACATTTTTTTGCAAATTTCTAAAAATATGCCACAATGCCCTTAGCATTGCCATCCCTCTGTGTATATATATATAATATATATATATATACACACACTGACATGATTTGATAACAAATACCCACTTTTTTTTCTTTTTGCAGAATATTTCTACAAATCTTCTAATGAATCCTCCTCAGTAGTTTAGATCCAAATATTACAGAACTCCTGTAGCCTGGCGTTTTATCTAACAAGTTTTGGTAAGGTGAGTAAACATTTACATGTATTTTTTAATGAAATCCATCAAACGTTACTGTGTGGAAAAAATACAACTTCAGACTTGAGTAATAAATATTGAATTAACAATTCTATTATGCTGCTCATTCTTTGGCCTTAATATCTGCCATGTTCAGAAATGCTTCAAAATTTTAAATCAAAATGGTCCAAACATTGTTTACAACTTGGGCCAAAATAATATCACTTCCATACAATTTTCTCTTAGGCAGAATTCTTTTAATGATGATTAAAGGATAATTTGTTGCATAATTTAGTTATGAATATTAACTAATATGCTAAAAATTGCTTCTGTTTTTCATGTCCAAAAAAATTAAAACACAGTGCACAGATACTACACTGATATTTGCAGAAGTTTGATGGGTACAATGCAGTCTAATCATAAAACAGCAGAATATTATTTTTTTCAAATCCATGCTTTGCTTAAAATATTTTTAATATTTGCATTCTTTAACATGACACTTGTTTAAATTATTATAAAATTAATTTCTAAACATATTTTAAATAGTAACACATTCTAATCTCTTCAAAAACTTTCAATTTTCCAAATAAAGAATTATAGAAATTACAATAGAGAAAAAGTGATAACAATATAAGGTTGGCATTGTTCATATTATTTAAAAGCTTAGAAACAATGTTTGACGTGAGGAAAAAAAAAAAAAAACAAACCAAAAACCCATTCTAATCACTTAAAAGCATGCTCTCAGAAACCGTTGTAGAATTGGTTACAATATCTTCATCTCTAACTAGAAAGCTTCTTAGATATGAGATAAGCAGTTTTTACATTTTAAAACTGGCTCCTTGCTTAAAAAAAGAAGGATATAAATATCCTTTTTTTATTTGTCTATCATTTCTTTTGCTTTGTGTCTAGAGGATTTGATGACATTGCTCCATGTTGGAAATAGAACTAGGAAAAAAAATACTTCTATATAAGAGATATCATGTGTGCCAGAAACTCTTATGAAATTGCTCAATGAAAAAAAAATGATTAGGAAGTTACTGTCAAGTTTTATACCATTCATCCAATGACTTATGGTTTTTTTAATGCACATTGACGTGTTATTTTAAACATGCAATCAAGTGATAAAAATGCTAGAATAGCTTCAAGATTGAATTTTTACAATAAAAAAATGTTTTGTTTTTGATAATCACTTTCTAACCAAGTGATTTCATCAAACAATTCCTGGCACACTGACACTCCTTTTTATGAGATTTTTCTGGATTACTATTTCCAACTGTTAATCTCATTTTATAAGATTTATGTATTTAATAAATTTCAATTTTGCTATTAACTAAGCACTATTAAATCAAATATTTCTAATCAGAGGTACCCAAACATTTTTTTCAAACTACACAAGAGTGTATTGAATTTTACATTTTCAGAAAAAATAATTGTTGGCATTCAAGATATGTTTTCATAAGGCAAAATAATTTTAGCTTAAAGATTAATAGGTTTATCTTAATTATAAAATTTCCATCTCAAAATGTGTAAAATAGTCAGCTGAGCTATCTAATGATATACTAATATTAATTAGATCACATTAAACCCAATATGATAATTGTAATAAATTTTTGGATGAACCTGGAACGGTATTAAGTGATCATTAACTATGAAAGAATTGATGCTCTTTAAAGAGAAAAAAATAATTAGGATTTTAGAGACTTGGGCTTATCCTGTAACCTGATTTTGATAAGGGTGCTACTTTGTAGTGTGTCAGGGACCAGGAATAACCTGTGGAACCTCTCTTCATTTTAGTTTTCCTTCTCTTAATTGACTTCCATATCAGGGTAAAGAAGTGCACATCTGCTTACTTATTTACCACACCTGGGAAGCAATAGTTCTGGATTCATACTTCGAGGGGGGCTATTTAGTGCTATGTTAAAATGCCAAACAGCCTAGGTCAGGATTTAAACTAGAGTCACTGAGTCATGTCAATAACCGCTATGTTAGAAGCTCTTTTTTATGATTTACATTTGTATTAATTTATTGTCAACACTTACACTTGTGGCAAAGATTGGGTGGTATCCTGTGAGGGCACTGGTGTTCTTTACACTGGGAAATAAGGTTACCCCCCCCCCTTACCTGACAATAATAAAAATAGTATCAGGTTGTCTTAGATGAAAACTGTATTCCATTCTTTTGGAAAAATAAATTAAATATAGTGGACTTCAATCATCAGAAGAAAGTGGAACTTTTTTGAAACTTATAAAAAAGCAATAAATTTTTAAAGTATATTAGAAAAAAAATTCAGCTAACCCCCCTTAACCTACTGTTGTGTGGCTGTGTGTGTGAAATGCACCATGCAATCTGGATTTACATACATATGTAGCTGTGAAAACCATACTCTGGATCCCAGGAACATTAGAAAAACAGAATATTTCAACATTATGAATATTAACAATGGTGCAGGTGTTTATTGAAGGACAGGTACAGCAAAAATCTCTTTGTCCACAGAGTTTCTCACTTAATGCATAAAGTTGAGTATAATTAGTAATTGGTAGGTAAGAGATGAACTTTATAGATTTAACAAGACAAGAGATAAATAAATAATGTCCTATAACATTCTAGTCATTTCCTATAAGAATTTATATTTTCAATGTGAACAATTTTAAAGGTCTATGAATTCTATCTGAAAATAATTACCATGTTTTACAAAAGTAGAGGCTTTTTTTCCTATATGGCAGCATTTTACAGTTTCACTAAGTGGACCACCTAGCCATTAATATCCGCTCTTTGGACACAGTATTATATTTGTATTTTTTTAAATACTTAAATGTGTATCTTGTATGTGAAACAAGGCTAAACTAAAACAAATAAGTTATTGCATCATATATCCTAATATGAACATGCTTATAGCGTTAATGGACATCATTGTAGGAATAAATCGCAACATGGTGACAGAGTTCAAATTTCAGGATGAGGCTGTTAGCATTTCCATTGCACTATATACCCCTTGGAGCAAAAAACAATAGTGCAGTTTGATCCCCACCTGGATGCCCTATAACTTGTGACCTTGTCACAATCGCTACACTGAGCGTAACTGGTTTTGGGTAAATACTCCTTGGGAAAGGTATGAAATCCAACTATTTTTCCCTCCAGATAAACAGTACGACTGGGCTCTTTAACCTTAGTATGGCATCGGTTAAAAGTCTGCTCATGTTAGAGGGGTTGGGTAAATATACTTATCAATCACTTAGTTTGAGACAGAACTTCCCTGTGCTACCTCATATCGTTGATTTAGCAATGGCTGGTATCAAAACCAGGACTTGTGATTTCTAAGCCAAACACTCTACCGGACCTGAGCTACACCACGGCTTTCCACATACTCTAAAATAATTATCCAATATTATTTGTTTCTCCTTTTATAAGTTCATAAGATGTCTAGTCTTAATTCTATATTCCATAGCAACTACAATATTGTAGATATTTAAATAATTCTGTCTAGACAATTAACAATTTTACATCTTCAATCAGCAATGTGCAAGAGAGCTGGTCACGTCTAAGCAAAAACAAAAGCTATCATAAGACAACTAAATAATCTGACCAATCACGTTCTAAGTAGTACACAATATGAAACCCAAATTTTGCCAACTATATTTGAATAAGGATGGGCAACCAAAATAAATAACAAAAGACACACCACCCCAACAGCCCGCAAACAACTATACACGAAACACTCATAACACAAATACACACAAAACGCCTCGCAATTCAACTGCAATCGATAATCTTATTTACAAATGATTTGAGAACACTATGTAAATAATGTCCCATATAACAAACAAGAAACATCCATGTTATCATTTAAGTGATTGAAATTTACAAACTAACAATAATTTTAAATATATAGATTACAGTTTTTATAAAGAATTACTTGTGTGATAAAAATAGTAAAATGTATAACTTTGAAGTGTCAGCTCAACCTTTGTTTTTAGTTTATTAATATTTCATAATTATAACTCTTCAATTTGAATGTGTAGAGATTTAAGATTATAAGTGGATTTACCTAAATAAAGGCGCATAATTTAATAAAATCATTAATACATTATTTTCAAACCACTAATGATCTTTTTAATATTAACAAGGAAAGAAAACTAAACCATTGTGGCCTTTTGTGTGTTTGAATGTGTCATCTATGACAATAACTATTCTGAACCAAAACTCTCAAACCACCGTTTCCTCTTTGGGTGTCTTATCCTATACACTGTGTCCTGTGCCCAAAAACTTAGTAAAATGAAGCTCATTTTTTGCATACCTTTAGAAGGGAACACTAGTTGCTATGCAATTTTTATTTGAAAATGATAGAATTATTAAATCACACTTTTAGGTTAGGTGAAGAAATTGTAATGTATTTGTTTCAATTATTTATAAAAACCATGTTGATACAAAAAATCCTCTTCATCTCATTTTCTACCTTCATGGTGGGATACTAGCTTATTGAAAGCTATTCTGTTTAAAACCTAACTTAAAACGAGAATCATACCAGAAGACTAAAAAAAAAGATAGTTTTTCAATTTTAACAAACTACTTCAAATCTCCTCAAGCGGCTGTTCTATTCCTTTCAGAACATTTAAAAAAAAAAACAAATACTACACAATAATTGTCTTGAGAAATGAGTTCTTTAATAGTAAACATACACATTTGCTGGCTAAATTGAAAAGTGGATTATATTTACTAGGAGGTTAGGCGTTGAAAGCAAGGCACACAATTTACTAGTGCTGGTCAATTTGAAAAATCTGAAAGGTCAAAGTTAGCTTAACGGAATATTTTTGGTGAATTTATATATATGAAATAAAATCTGAACTGGAGAAAATTGAATTTATCATAGAATAATAACTATTAAAGAAAAACTTAGATACATTCACAAGTTTCCCGAGTTATTGAAATCTATAGATTTATTTAGGCAATTATGTGTATTATTCAGCATAGTATCAGCTTTAACTGAAGATGATATTAGGAGCTTTTTAAATGAAGCGGTTTAACTTTTTTTCTAATTCAACATGTCACCTTTGTTTCACATTTAAAGGAAAATATAAGGTCTATAATTATTCATAGTTGTATTTCTTTTACGTAGAATTTAAAAATCTCTTTAAAAGCATATAACAACCCCTACAATAACTAATTTTTAAAAAATCCGATCAATGGATGAGAGAGACTTATTTGAGACAAAAAAATTATTGCATTTTATTTTGTCTTGACCAAATTCATATCTTTTTTTATTGATGACCCACCAAGTTTCATAATTGGAAAATAAAAACTTAATCTTAAATTTTACTTTTTCACTTCTATTTTTCTTTATCATCAAAAATGACTAACTTCCTGCGAAATTAAAACAACTTAAGTGCTTGATATGTGGCCATTAAACTTTTGAAGGTAGATTCTCTTTTACTTTTTTAAAGCCGATAAATTAGTCTACACATAACTCGTTTGTTTTTGTTAATGATTTTAAGTCAAAGTTGGATTTCATGCCTTGTTCACTCATAAAGTCAGATTCTTTAAATGATTGAATGAAGAACTAATTCCATTGGTTAGGCATTTATTAAGGCGTTCATATGAATCTGCTACTCACAAGTGACAGATGGCACCTCCACCTTCGTCCAACTTATTTTCGTTTCTTAATCTGTTCTTCTTTGCTAAAATGACGACTGTAAACTTGGCCGCCATTTTACGTAAATTTTAAACATTGCCTTTGTCATCACCTTTTGTTCTTTCATTTAGACAAAAAAATCTGTCTTTCCAGCTTGAATAACTTTAAAAATAGGAAATCGCAATATATTCCTTTCCACACTTTAAAATGAAGGGTAACATAACAAGGTACACTTTCTTTACGAGACAATAAAAGTAGTGACAGGGCCTGTCCTTTGTTAATTCTCACCTTCAGAGAGGTTGAATTAATGTCTTTATCAGAGACGATTAAAAATAAAAAATCACTATTACTTACTCGGCTGAAAATGATAAGAAGCGTTTTGCTATAAAATGAAAGCAAACCATACACCTTTTTTAAAAAATGGAGAAAAATAATCAACTCTGCAAGCTTTCGTTCATTGTTTTTGTAACAAGTGTATTTGAAGCAAGAAAATAAAAAACCTGATCCTTCACATTCAATAGGGGGTAACGAACCGAAGATACAAACATTTTTCAATTTGAATGCCGCCAAAATGGAATTATCACCAGTGGATCGTCATTTGTTTTTTTGTCTTTTTAGAAAAAATTGCGATTTTTAATAAAATTTGAAGCTGCTTTTCTTTTTGTTTTACAGTCTACTGTATATATAAATATATATCTATATAATACTAGTACACATATATCACCCAACCAAAATGAAGAATGTCTTAGGTCAATCATGAAATTTTAGAGGGAAAATATATCCATCATTGCATTAAAAATGTCTAAGATTACAAACGGAAAAAAGGCGAGGAAGGGAATTGGATAGGCAGACGACGAGACATATTTTATTAGTCTCTCATACTGGAACAAAGATAATATTAGTGATAAGATGTGAAATGAAAAATTGACAAGCTTTGATTCATTGGCCACAGAAACAATGGTGTTTTAAGGGTTTTCAACAAAAGCTCTTCTTGGTTATTTACGCAGCGACATAGAATTCAACATGGCGTTCATTCAGTGAACAAACGAATGGAGGTTGGAAATCTTCTCGTCTCCGCCATTTCAAAACGGTATACATTATTATTTACGTTACCCTATTTAATCTATTGCTTTTCGCCATCGATTTTTTCGTTTTGTTATCTTAGACATTTTTAATGCAATTGCATGGATATATTTTCCTTCTTAAAATTTACAATATTGACTAGAACACTTCTCATATCTGGTTGGTGATTTATATTGTTGTATATATATATATAATATATCATTGATATATATATATTAAAACAAAAAAATGAGAAAAGCATCTTCAAATATTTCATTAAAAAAATCGCCCAATTTTTTCTATAAAAAGACAAAAAAAAACAAATGACGATTCACTGAGTTGATAATTCATTTTGCGCATTAAAATTTAAAAATGTTTTATTTCGGTTCGTTACCCCCTATGGATGTGGAAGGAAGTTTTCTTTTTTTCTTGCTTCAAATTCAAACTTGTTACAAAACCAATGAACGAAGCTTGCCAGAGTTGATTATTTTTCTCCATTTTTTTAAAAAGGTGTATGGTTTTGCTTCATTTTTATGCAAAACGCTCATTATATTAGCCTAAGTAAGTATAGTAAATTTTTATTTTTTAATCGTCTCTGAGTAAAGACAATTATCAACCTTCTGAAGGTGAGAATTAACAAAGGACAGCCCTGAATTCACTAATTTATTGTTCTACGTAAAATGAAGTGTACCTTGTTATTTTACCCTTCATTTTAAATTGGAAAGGGAATATAGTGAGATTTCCTTATTTTTAAAGTTATTCAACTGGAAAAGACAGATTTTTTGTCAAAATAAGACAAAAGGTGATGACAAAGCAATTTTAAATTTACTAAATGGCGGCCAAGTTTACCAGTCGTCATTTAGCAAAGAAGAAAAAGATAGAAACGAAAATAAAGTTGGACGAAGGTGAGTGCCACTTCACTTGTGAGTAGCAGATCTATGACCCTTATAAATGTGAACAATGGAATTTAGTTCTTCATTCAATCATTTAAAGAATCTGACTTTATGATGAACAAGGACAGTGAAATCACTTGACTTAAAATCATTAAACAAAAACAAACGATTATGTGTTAGACTAATTTTATCGCTTTAAAAAGTAAAGAAAAAATCTATTCAAAATTTAATGGCCACATATCAAGCAACTTCAGTTGTTTTAATTTCGCAGGAGTTAGTCATTTTGATGATTTAAAGAAAAAATAGAGTGAAAAAGTAAAATTTAAGATTAATTTTATTTTTCCAATTATGAAACTTGGTGGTCATCAAATAAAAAAAAGATATGAATTTGGTCAAGACAAAATAAAATGCATAATTTTTTTTCTCAATAAGTCTCTTCTCATCCATTTGATCGGATTTTTAAAATTAGTTTATTTGTAAGTTATAGCTTTTAAAGAGATTTTTTAAATTCTAATAAAAAATAACAACTATGAAATTATAGACTTAATTTTCCTTTAAATTGAAATAAAGTACATTTGACATTAAAAAAAAGTTAAACCCTTCTTTAAAAGCTTCCTAATATTACTTCAGTTAAAGCTGATACTATCTGAATAATACCAATAATTGCTAAATAAATCTATAGATTTCAATAACTCGAAACTTGTGAATGTATCTAAGTTTTCTTTAATAGTTATTTCTATGAATAAATATTATCTCCAGTTCAGATTTTATTCATATAATAAATTCACCAAAATATTCCTTAAAAAGCTAACTTTGACCTTTCAGATTTTTCAAATTACCTTGTGTCCTTGTTTCAACCCTAACCTCCTAGTAAAATATATCCATTTTCAATTACCCAAATTATTTTACTATTAAAAAACTCATTTCTCAAGACAATATTTTTAGTATTTGTTTTTTTTTTAATGTCTGAAAGGAATTAAACCACCTTGAGTAATTTGAATAGTTTTAAATTGAAAAAAAACTATCTTTTTTTACTTGGTATGATCTGTTTTAAGTTAGGTTTTAAACAAATAGCTTCAATATACTAGTATCCCACCAATGAAAGGTAGAAAATGAGAAAGAGGATTTTTTATCAAATGGTTTTATAATAATTGAAACAAAACATTACAATTTCTTACCTACACCTAAAAAGTGTGATTAATATTTCTATAATTTTCAATAAAAATTGCAATACAACAGTTGTTTCCCTTCTAAATATGCAAAATAGATTCATTTACTAAGTTTTTGGCACACAGGACCACATGTATAAAGACACCCAATGAGGAAAGGTGGTTCTTGTAGTAGTTTAGGTTCAAATAAGTTATTGTCATGATGACACATCAAACACAAAAAGACACAATGGTTTTAGTTTTCTTCCTTTTAATATAAAAAGATCATTAGTGTTTTGAAATATGGTATTATGATTTTAATTAAATTATGTCCTCTTTATTTAGTCAACCAATTATAATCTTTAATCTCTACACATCAATTGAAGAGTTATAATTATGAATATTAATATAAACTAAAAACAAAGGTTGAGCTGACACTTCCAAAGTTATACATTTTTACTATTTTTATCAACAAGTAAATTCTTTATAAAAACTTAACTATAATTTAAATTATGTTAGTTTTTGTAGAATTTCAATCACTAAATGATACATGGATGTTTTCTGTGTATATGGGACATATTTACATATTATCTCAATCATTTGTAAATAAGATTTCATTGCCAATTTTGTGCACACCTTATTTAAGTATCAGTTGGCAAATTTTTTTATTTACTATGAAATTTGTAGATTTATTTAGTCTTAACTTGTTTTTCTTAACTACCACCCTCTTGACACATTCTGATGAAATAAAATTGTTATTTCAGACAGAATTATTAAATATCTACAATATTGTATTGCTATGAATATAAAATTAAAACTAAGAATCTTATTAACTTATCAAAGGAGAAACAAATAATATTGGATAATTATTTTAAGTATTGAAGGGCCGGTTTAGCTCAGTCGGTAGAGTGTTGGCTAGGAATCACAAGGTTCCTGGTTTGATACCAGCCATTGCTAACTCAACGTATGAGTAGCACAGGGATCTGTCTTCAACTAAGTGATTGATATATATTTACCCAACCCCTCTACATGAGCAGACATTCTTATACCGATGCCATACTAAGGTTAAAGAGCCCAGTCTTACTGTTTACTGGAGGGAAAAATAGTTGGATTCATACCTTTCCCAAGGAGTATTTACCCAAACCCATTCACCTCAGGTAGGATGTGACAAGGTCACAAGTATAGGGCATCCAGTGGGGATCAAACTCACTATTTTTTCCCAAGGGTATTAGTGCAATGTGAAATGCAAACAGCCTCATCCTGAATTTGAACTCTGGTCACCATGTGCATTTATTTCCTACAATGATGTCCATTACGCTATAAGCATGTCATATAGGATATATGATGCCAATAACTTTTTGTTTTAGATTAGCCTTGTTTCAATACAAGATACACATTTAAGTATTTAAAAAAATACAAATATAATACTGTGTCCAATGAGCTGGTATTATGGCTAGGTGGCCACTTAGTGAAACTGTAAATGCTCCAGTTATAGGAAAAAAACCTCTACTTTTGTAAAACATGGTAATTATTTTCAGATAGAATTCATAGAACTTTTTAAATTGTTCACATTGAAAATAAAATCTTATAGGAAATGACTAGAATGTTATAGGACATTTTTATATTCTCTTGTCTTTTAAAATCTATAAATTCATCTCTTACCTACCAATTCTAATTATACTCACTTTTATGCATTAGTGAGAACTCTGTGACAAAGATTTTTGCTGTACCTGTCTTCAATAAAACTGCCATTGTATCATTCATAATTTGAAATATTCTGTTTCTAATGTTCTGGGATGCAGAGTATGGTTTTCAACATATGTATGTACATCCAGATGCAGTGGTGCATTTCACACACACACACACACAGTAGTTAAGGGGTTTAAGCTGAACTTTTTTTTTCTATAACTTTAAAAAAATTTATTTGCTTTTTATAATTTCAAAAAGTTTCACTTTCTTTCTGATGATTGAAGTCCACTATTATTTAATTTATTTTCCAAAGAATGGAATTACAGTTTCACTAAGACAACCTGATTACTATTTTATTAATTTGTCAGGTAGGGGGGGGGGTACCTTATTTCCCAGTGTAAAGAACACAGTGCCCTCAAGGATACACCCAAATCTTTGCCACAAGTGTAGTGTTGACAAATAAATTAATACAAATGTAAAATCATAAAGAAGAGCTCTTAACATAGCGGTTATTGACATGACTCAGTGACTCTAGTTTAAATCCTGGACTAGGCTGTTTGCATTTTACATAGCACTATACCCCCCTCAGAAAAGTATGAATCCAACTATTCTCTCCCCAGGTGTGGGTAAATAGTAAGGCAGATGGCACTCTTTAACCTTGATATGGTAATCAATCTAAGAGAAGGAAAACTAAATGAGAGAGGTTCCACCAGGTTATTCCTGTCCCTGACACACTACAAAGTAGCACCCTTATGACAAAATCAGGTTACAGGATAAGCCCAAGTCTCTAAAATCCTAATTATTTTTTCTCTTTAACAGAGCATCAATTCTTTATAGTTAATGATCACTTAATACCGTTTCAGTTCATCCAAAAATTTATTACAATTATCATATTGGGTTTAATGTGATTCTAATTAATATTTAGTATAATCATTAGATAGCTCAGCTGACTATTTTACACATTTTGAGATTGGAAATTTTATAATTAAGATAAACTATTAATCTTTAAGCTAAAATTATTTTGCCTTATGAAAACATATCTTGAATGCCAACAATTTATTTTTTCTGAAAATGTAAAATTTCAATACACTCTTGTGTTAGTTTGAAAAAAATGTTTGGGTACCTCTGATTAGAAATATTTGATTTAATAGTGCTTAGTATAAGCAAAATTTGAAATTTATTAAATACATAAAATCTATAAAATGAGATTAACAGTTGGAAATAGTATCCAGAAAAATCTCATATAAAGGAGTGTCAGTGTGCCAGGAATTGTTTGATGAAATCCACTTGGTTAGAAAGTGATTATCAAAACAAAACATTTTTATTGTAAAAATCAATCTGAAGCTATTCTAGCATTTTTATCACTTGATTGCATGTTAAATTAACAAGTCAATGTGCATTAAGAAAACCATAAGTCATTGATGAATGGTATAAAACTTGACAGTAACTTCTAATCATTTTTTTTTTCATTGAGCAATTTCATAAGAGTTTCTGGCACACATTGATATCTCTTATATAGAAGTATTTTTTTTCCTAGTTCTATTTCCAACATGGAGCCAATGTCATCAAATCCTCTAGACACAAAGCAAAAGAAATGATAGACAAATAAACAAAGGATATTTATATCCTTTCTTTTTTTAAGCAAGGAGCCAGTTTTAAAATGTAAAAACTGCTTATCTCATATCTAAGAAGCTTTCTAGTTTAGAGATGAAGATATTGTAACCAATTCTACAACGGTTTCTGAGAGCATGCTTTTAAGTGATTAGAATGGGTTTTTGGTTTTTTTTTTTTGGTTTTTCCTCACGTCAAACATTGTTTCTAGCTTTTAAATAATATGAACAATGCCAACCTTATATTGTTATCACTTTTTCTCTATTGTAATTCTATAATTCTTTATTTGGAAATGAAAGTTTTTGAAGAGATTAGAATGTGTTACTATTTAAAATATGTTTAGAAATTAATTTTATAAATAATTTAAACAAGTGTCATGTTAAAGAATGCAAATATTAAAAATATTTTAAGCAAAGCATGGATTTTGAAAAAAATAATATTTCTGCTGTTTTATGATTAGACTGCATTGTACCCATCAAACTTCTGCCAAATATCAGTGTAGTATCTGTGCACTGTGTTTTAATTTTGGACATGAAAACAGAAGCAATTTTTAGCATATTAGTAATATTCATAACTAAATTATGCAACAAATATCCTTTAATCATCATTAAAAGAATTCTGCCTAAGAGAAAATGTATGGAGTGATATTATTTTGGCCCAAGTTGTAACAATGTTTGGACCATTTTGATTTAAAATTTTGAAGCATTTACTGAACATGGCAGATATTTAAGGCCAAAGAATGAGCAGCATAATAGAATTGTTAATTCAATATTTATACTCAAGTCTGAAGTTGTATTTTTTCCAACAGTAACGTTTGATGGATTTCATTAAAAAATACATGTAAATGTTTACTCACCTTACCAAAACTTGTTAGATAAAACGCCAGGCTACAGGAGTTCTGTAATATTTGGATCTAAACTACTGGAGGATTCATTAGAAGATTTGTAGAAATATTCTGCAAAAAGAAAAAAAGTGGGTATTTGTTATCAAATCATGTCAGTGTGTGTATATATATATATATATATATATATCACAGAGGGATGGCAATGACTAAGGGCATTGTGGCAATATTTTTAGAATTTGCAAAAAAATATGTAAAATTGATAAAAATAAACAAATAACAGATTATGATGACTAGAATTATTAGCAATATTTCATTGCAGTAGAACATCTTTATAATTAAAAAAAAATCAATCACTACATTTGAATTCCAAGAAAAGTTTTTGCAATGATAAAATGAGTTTAATTTTCTTCTTTTTTTTTTCTTTTAAATATTTTTTTAAGTTAAAAGACAAAAATTGCTGTGAACATGGCTTTATTTTTTAAGGGTACCAATGGCATTGAATATCTGGCACCATAACATTTTGCTGTGGTGCCACTAAGCTCATCCCTATGTGTATGTGGATATATTTCAAATAAAGCTTCAATTTTATTGTAAAAATCATTTAAGGGAGGAAATTTATAAAGATAGAGTGCTTAGTTATTAAAAAAATTTTTAGAAAACATTCATAATTTCTTTAGTCTTTGTTTCCATAAGTTGTGCACTTGATTTTATTTTTTAATAAAATTCGGTTTAAATGAAAAATACATAAATCACACTAGAAAAAAAGTTTCTGGTATTCTATTGTGAAATAAATATAAAACATTACCTAGAAACTATGTTCATGGTTTCAATTATAAAAATAATTCTTTGAGATTTTCAAGGTTACCTACTTTGGAATGTAATCTAATCAAGAACTAATTTTTTTTTGCTTTTGTGTTCTAAAAGATATTTCAAAAATATTTTCAAATAAGTAAAAAATACAGAAATTTCCAAGGCAACATATATTCCAAAATACCATTGTTTTTGTTTTTCAATATAAAGGTCTAAAAGTTGTTAAAATATCTTTCAGTATTATAAGAAACTTGTCACTGAAAATCTAGATTTTTCTCATTTTTAAGTATATTATAGCATTTATCATTTAATACCCCTCCCCTCCCAATAATCATGTTTTGAATTATAAATTAATAAGATACTGATTTCTCCAAAGAATTATTGTCATTTAAGTCTAATGTAGCTGTTTCCTGTATCCTATTAGGTTATCAAGTATTTTCTTTCATGGTATCTCACAGGGCAATGGGATTTACTTGGCAGTAGTCATTTCTTTACTATGTGACAGATTGTACTGGTTATATGGTACCAGCAGCAGATTTCAATAAATTAATGAGCCAAGAAGAGGAGCCTAGTTTTATTTATAATTTATTTTTACTATCATCTGAAATACCTCAACAATTGCTGCCTTTTGGATTTAACTTTTTTAATTACTCAAATCTCAAAGTAGAAAAAATACCACAAGAAAATGTAAACAATGCATCAGTAGAAAACAAAATCATAAAATATATAAACAATTATTAAATACTTTTAATAAGAATTTGAAAGTTTGGGATTTTCTACAATACAGAACAAAGTACCCCTACTGCTAGAAGAATAATATAGTACTTCATTCACTTTACAACAAATTGATCTGATCATAAATAATCTTGAATGTACCTTTAAGAATTTTTATATTAATTACAGAAAATAGAGTAATTCATTAAAACAAGATTATCTTTGTATTCAAGCAAAATTTGATGTACAGACAAAACAATTAGAAGTAAATTTATTCTAACATCCCTGCAATTGGTCACTATTTTAAAATGCTTTGAAAGTGTACGAGCGAGAGAGAAACAGAATTTAATGATTTTTTTTTTTTTTTAAACTATTTTAGGAATTTTTTATAAAATGTAGTAAGTCGTTAATAGAAATTAAATGGAAATTTTAAAATTATCAGATTTGTTGCTACTGAGTGTTTAAGGGCTGTTTTTATTTAGTGGCAGGTGAATAACATCAAAATCAATTCTTGTTACCTAGCAACCTAAATATGCCAATAGTACAAACGTACAAATGATCTGAACATAAAATAAAATGCATTCACATATCATTATAATATTCCCAGTAGACTAGTGATTGTATCATCCACCATAAAACTATAATTGTACAAGTAAAATCTGGCACTTCTCCCATAAATCTTACTCTTATAGTCAGCTGTTATCACTTATAAGGACACAAGGCTTTGTGTAAAATATACTATCAAGCCCGATTCTAATTTCCACTATATTTACTGGGGGGGGTAGGGGCTTAATAATTTATTATTCAAACTTCTATTTCAAATGCAGAGTTCAAAGTGGTGGTAACACAGATTTAACAATACTGTTTAAAGTTAAAATGCATATTCAGAATTTTCTAAATATCAAGCAGACATCAGCAGGAGAAGAAGAAAAAAATGATTGTGCCTTGTTTTAAATGCATGTTATTATTCCTCATAAATATTACAAGCTGAAGTTATGGCCTCCAACCAACCTAAATCATCTCTACCTATCAGATGACGCATCTCTACCTATCAAATGACAAAAAAACTTAGCTTACAATCATTCCCACTTACACAGAAGCAATTTATGTTCCAATTCAGAATTCAACCAAAATCTAAATAGCTTTCTATACTAATTTGTTGCAAGCAAAATATGAACAGCCATGCAAATTGGCATAGGTTTTTATTAATTTTTTTAAAGCTTCACTTAGGTTGGTGGGTTGATTTTGTTTTATGGCATATCAACTCTTTTCGGTCATCTAATGCCAAATCAAGTCATTTTGATAAACAAAAGACTTGGGTTAATTACAGTACCTGATGTTGCTTAAGTGGTCAATCAATTAAGTATTAAACTGGTTTATCACTGCTTTAACTTCAGTGATCTAGCAGGAACCAGTGCTTTCAGCATGACTTTACTGTAAGGCTTCACTAAGGGAACTTCAGATTTGAACAGAATGCAAATAATGTATAAATCTGGCCTTTGGAGATTGTAAATTCACTCTTGAAGTTAAAATATAGAACACCCTGTTTATATAAAAAAATAATGTTTTATTTTATTTTTTATTTTTAAAGATGAAATCATTATATTATTAATTTAGACTTATTTTCTTTCATCTTTTAAGTTTAGTTGCTGTTGTTTTTTTTTTAATCATTACTGCAAAATTGACTAACAGCACATATCAGGGATATTAATAAAGGAGACAGAAATGGATATATCCTTTATTATTGCCTCTAAGATGTACTATTCCTCAATATCATAAATGACCTGAATGTGTTGCAATAAAAACGTAACTAAAAATTAGAACATGAAAGAAATACAAGTCAAGTTAATGAGAAAAAAATAATGTTATTTAAAAATCAAATAAGGTAAGAAATTTTTCTAAATTTTACCTGTAGATTTTACATAAAACTATTAATTCATAACTTTTAAATTCTCTTGAGATTTTGTTCCTTCCTAACAAGGCTGTAATTATTCTGCCTGTCAATTTATTAAACAACCAGAAATAACTTTTCCATAATTATTTCAGTCTATATAAAGAAAAAGTGAAAAACTTGCTAAATATTTTGATTCACGTTTTACACTGATTTTTATAAACTATTTTAATGTTTACAAAAATATACAAAAAGAAAATAGTATTCCTCTAAAAGATTGTTAATGTCTATAACTTTCATATATAGAAAAAAAAAAAAAAATCCAACTAATTGACTAATTTGTGTTGGGGTGGATGAAGTATTTAGTATAAGAGCTTTAATACAAATAGTGGGTGTGTCAATATTTGTGCAGAGAAAGGAAATGCTAAAAAGAAACTGACAGTTCATCAATCAATTTATTAAGTCTAGGAGGAGATTTTGATTGACTACACTGAATGGTGCAATAATGCCACCCTCTCTACCTGCAGTGATTGGTAGAAAAAGAAATTGTCATCTAAATACTTTCAAAATCAAACAAATATAATTGTCTTTTTTCCCCCTTTTCATCCAGTCATGTACACACATATACACACAATTTCAAAAAAACCCTAACTTGAAAGTTTTGAGGATTAATGAAGATTTCCATGAAGAAGGAGGATATACAATTTAGAATTATATGGAGATTTTGACAGGTATTTTAACAAATGTCACAGTCCATACTTAATAGAAAATTACAACCACAAACTTGTAGAATTTTTTTATATTTTTCAAAAAGAAATTACTTTTGTTCTTGAGTTTAAGTTTAGACCTTTTCATCTAAGCTTAGAAATTGATTTTAACACTTGCATTGCAGCATTATGAAAAAATAAAATACAAAGTCCATGGAAAGTGAAGTTCTATTTGGATAGAGTTTTAATATTGTATTCATGTTTTTAGTAAATATCAAATGAATAATGATTTTAATTAGTGATGATCAGTCAGCAATAGAATTTAAACCAAGAAGAAAACTTATACATATAACTAAATAGAAATCTGAAAGGTAAACTTGGTAAACACTTTATATGCAACACAGTTTATTTTGTACCAATGGAAAATCTTAGGTAATTGAATCAATTGTTTATTAGAATATTTCTCAGGTATATTTTCCCTACAAACACCAAAAGGTTTTTAAGGAATAATGATTCTGGACATATGCATTTATATGAATTACTCATAAACACTTTTAGAACTTGTTTTCTTTCATCAAGAACTTAGTTGATATGAAAATTAAAAGTATCCTTCTTGGTGGATGGGGAGCACCTGTAAAGCAATAATTAAGTTTCATTTAGCAAGGCATTTGCTTTTTGACATCATACATTGGGGACTATGTACCAGAATATGTTAAGTTTGGTAAATATTTCAATGTTTGAATTGAAATTGAAGTGTTCCTTTAAACAAACAAGGAGGATAGTCTAAAACTTGAAATTATTTATTTTTCCTCTCTAAGAATTTCAATGTCTTGTTTACATGTTTTTACTCTTCAATCTATATATTACTAACATTGCCATTATATTTTTGTGTAACCATAACCCAGCAAACCGGCACATACTAGCACTTAAAATCCTCTTAGAGAATAAGGCCATTTTCCAACCCTACTTACAACTGAATAATTTTTTTTTTAATATCAATATCATGGACCACTGTTACATTGGGAACCCTAGGAGTTCATGGGTCATCTAATCTAAACTCATTGTAGAATAAAATTTAAACTTAAATTTTCTTGAATGATGAATTTTTTCCCCCTTTTCTTTAGCTGCAAGAAACAAACTTTAGTCAATGACTTAAAATAAGCCAATAAGCTTCAGTCAATTATAAAATCCTATCAATAGCTCAAAAAACCCAACAAAAACAGATTCTACTTTAGATAGAAAAGGTTAACTCATTTAGATCAACCAGTTTCATGGAGCAAATGTAAAACAATTTTAATTCAAAAGTTCAAAATTTGAATTTGTAAAGCAGCAGTGAAATAAATTATTGTTGCCAACTAAATCTTTTAAGATTATATACAAGGGTCAGCTGAAAAGTATATATAGGCTGACAAAGATATTCTGATGGAATGTGACATATATATGCTAGACTAATGAGTCTTGATGAAACTTGGCATGTGAAATTCTTTCACCTCAAAATGTTTTAGTATTTGTTGCATGGGGTGCACAAACACATTTTAGATTAAAATTGATCAGGAAGGTCTCATTTGTCTAGAAAGCAAATAAAGTTGGAATCTGCAAGTGTGTCCCCTCCTCTGCAGTGAAGATCAGAAATTATGAGAGAAAGGGCTTATTCTACCTACATACTCCTGGGCTAATGGGAAAATCTTGATGGAAACTAGCATGTAAACTCCCTTGACCTCAAGGAGTGTTTTAAAGATATCTGAAATGGGGAGAATGATGGATGTGCCTGGAACATTTTAACTTAAAATTGAACACAAACTTTAAATTCACCCAGAAAGTAAATACCACCCACCCACCCCCTTTTTTAGTCAGCTTGGGACTTCTTTTTAAGAGAATTAATAAGAGGACTCATTCATACAGAAATCAAATCAAATTTGTGTTTTGTCTTGGGCACTGTCAGGTTCTTCATTTAGTTTGTAATCTAAGTGAAATGAATAATCATGGAAAATTTCTAAGAATATTGGCATGTCTCATGTGCTACAAACATATTCACAAATTAGGTTTAATCTTGAAAATTGGGTTTTTTCTTTGCATTGAATGCTAACAGTTCAGATAATATTAACCTATTTTATTATGGAGACTCATGAACACTTAATGGTAAATCTTTTAGTTCCTATAGGCATGAAATTCAATCTATATTGAAGCAGTATTAATATTCATATGGATAGCTTCTTTTGTTTGGAGTGGGGGACTGCATTTTTATCTCAGATGCTCAGAAGTTAGGGCAACAGCTAAAGGGAAGTATTACAAAACTATTTCAATAAAACAAACGTCTTTATTAACTTTTTATTTTACATTTGATTCATTATATTACAATCAGGTCAAATTTATCCTAAGTTTTTGTTATACGCTCACCTTTTACTTATAAATTAAGTTACAATTTATATACAGTTATTCAACCATTGTTGAGACTGAAGGTTTTAAAGATTCTTTTAATGCAAAGAGGTATTTTCTTCATAGTTGAGATTTTTCTCTCATCTTAGTTCATAATAGCCATTTTTTGCATTTCTTTGCCATCTTTAGAATTTGCAATCAGATGTTTTTTTTTTATTTCTTTTATGAATAAAACAAACATTTTTTAACATTTAACTGATGTGTGCTTAATAGTAACAAGTGAATGAATTGCTTTTAAACCAGAGAGACAGATTCATATCAAAATATAATAAGATAGAAGTTTGTAATATTTACAACATCCTTAGAAAACAATCTGACTTATTCACTTTCAACTCAATGATTTCTTTTTTGTTTCATTGCTCTTCTAGGATTCCTTTAAAAATGAAGATGCAAACCACATTTAGTGATATGTTATTGGATAACCGAAAAGTTACTTAGGTTTTTTAAGTAGAAAATGATCAACTTTTTATTCAACATATTTACCATTTAGGCAACTTCATAATTCCATCCTCCTACATGTTATCTTTTTAAACAAATAATTACTTGGGGTACTTTTTTGCAGTCTTCCAAGAGCATTTAAATTTTTTGTTAACAGAATACTGCAAATAGCAGAATGAATGCTACTCAAAAGATGCAATATCTGGTAAATATGGCAGATAGTCAAAACATTTAAGCCAAGCTACTCACCAGACACATTGAGGTTTAAGGTTTTCCTCATGGAATATTATGCCTTTTCTTTTAACCAATTCTAGATACTTTTCATCAATTAATGTGTGGGTGTGGAGCAGTATTTGTTTAAATCAATCGTTTCTTGTTCTGGAAGGATCTGTTAATAGAAAACTCCCCCTCAATAGCACTATATATCTAGGTACATCAATAAGTCCACAGCCTACTGATTGAACAAAACATTTATTTTAAAACATAAGCTCCTTCCTTGTCAATGAACTTAATTTAGTGGTGATTATTAATTAGATTAAACATTATACAATGAAAATTTCAGCTAATAATTACATGTCAGTGGCTGTACATTTATTGATACACCCTCAAACATAACATCTTTGAAGAAAGACTGTCCTTTTAGTAGAGATTCTTTTTTTTTGTTTCAAAAATAGAATATTAGAAAAAAGTCCAGTTTTTTATTCTTATATTGAAGCCACAAATCAAAGCAATAACCCAGCTAGAGCAAATGATTGTCAATGCTTGATTGAGATATTTTCAGCATATTGGCTATTTTCCATGTCCATTGTATAACCTTGATTATTCTCAAATAATAGTTTATATATATATATATATATATCATCACTATTAACCTTATCTGGTCAACCAAGCCATGAAGCATCATTCAGTAAGAAATTTATAGCACAAAACTTTACAAATCACTTTTGACAGTTTCCCATAAGCCACATAAATATTTTTTCAGTCACATTTTTATCTTTCTTAAAATTAAAAGAAAAAATTTGTTTCTATCTTTAATATCAGAATCAAACAAAAATATACCTATTTTGATTTTTATAATAGATCTTTTTTAATGAAGTTAATTAAAACTAAATGCCATCAAATAAATATTGTAAGATCACCAGTGAGTTTGAATTAATTTTGAATTTACTTAACCTAATGTACTATGAACTTTTTTTTACTCTTACAAACAAGTACAGAAAAATAAAGAATGAAAACGTAAATTAAAATAATTTTGCTTCACTGAATAAAAGATTATTTTATGAAAGTTTAAAACCGGGTAAACATTATTGAAACAGATGAGTGTAGAAGTAAAATTGTCTAATCTCTTACTCCACGGGATAAAAAAAGAAAACTTTTATTCTGACATTAACCACTTGTTTCATTTACTTGAAATGTGTTAGTGAACAGTTTTAAAAGCAAACATCTATTGAATTAGAACTTAAACACTTTAAATCTGTAACAATCAGTTTTTATGCAATTTTTGAATTTAGTTGTAAAAATAAAGTAGGATTTCATTATCATTGTTGCCATTCAATATGCATCTTTTTTTCTTTCTTAGATTAAAAAGTGATACCCAGAATATTTATTTTGTAATATCATTAGGAATTTAAAAGGATAAGTTTAGAGAAACTGACCCCAATTATGTCACTGGATATCCTGTGTGGTTCATTACTAGTTGGCTTGGTGTTTAAAAAATGACTGCTGACAAAAATATAAAAGTGTGTTTAGGTACAGAGGAAGATGCTATTAAGATTTAAACCCAAGTAAAGCATTTTGCTTGTACAAATACTACCTCCATAGTACATGCATTCATAACCCCCTACTTTTTTTGTTGTTGTTGATCAAACTTGTCCTGTCAATTTCATTGGGGACAAAAAAATCCCCAAGAATCTCCTCTCAGATGTCACCTAGATAATTACCTAAGATTTTTGAATGCTGTTTTTTTTTTCTCCTGAAGATTAACATCTTTATATCTTTCAATACAGTAATTTTTCATTTATGTAGTACAGTTCATATCAATTAGATTGACTTACATTTTTGTCACATGGGTTTAAGCTTTCCATCTAGGTTCTTGGCTAGGTTCAAATCAAATTGAGACTGTGCATGTGGTGTGGATGATCTTATAAGCATTTATAATGGACTGCAGTTACCTTGTCAATTATTAACCTATAATCTAAATTTCCTACTTAAATATTTTTTTAAATTAGAAATAAAATTTTAAAAATGACATTAGCAAAATAGTAATCACAAACGATGAAATACAAAACTCATTATTGAAATTGTAAAGGTATCTTTAAATATGCCAAATTAATTTTTCAGGGAATTAAATAATATGAAACTTAAATTATTTTTTAATTAACCATTTTCAAAATTATTTATTTTAGTTAATCTTTCAAATACTTGGCACAATGTGTAATGATTAGTTACAGTAACAATCTTAATTGACTTGGATTTTGTCAAAGATGCAGTTTTCATTTGTCTAACCTATTTTACCCTCTCTGAATTTTTTGGTAGGGATAGGAACACTGAAGCTCATGATATCTTGGCCAAAATCAATTCATCATTATAAATTAGCTCAGATAAAATAGGACTGATCATAAAATACAGCAGGTTTATCTTTATATAACAAATAACTTAAAGTATGAAGATGGAGAGGAAAAAAAAAAGAAACCAAAACAATTTATGGAGAATGTTTAAGGAGTGGATCGTTTCCTAGGAAATACAAATAAATATTAAGTGTAAAAAGTTAAAAACACTTCTTCTAAACTTATTTAAAGTTGTTGAAACTTGTTACTATATACATTGTACAATATGAATGATTTTGCTAAATTATAAAGATGAATGGAAAATTAAAAAAAATCTCCCCAAAATCAACTTTTTGTACAGAGTTGTGAAAAGAAGGGAGAAGGTCAGTACTACCAACTTTCTTTTTTGTAAACAACTGATTCATATTAATATTTTTTCCAAACTTTTAAATAAATGCTCTTAAGAACAGAATAACAAAAAGATATTCTATATTAAGAGTTTTGTTTATCATTTTTTAAAGATTTCATATTGATCACAAAAGTAAAATAAACTTAATTTTTACTTTAAAAAGATAACATAATATTTGTCATTTGAAGTCTGTTCAGAGTGTCTTTAAACTTGATAAATAGTATACTTTCAATGATCTGACTGACTTCTGAATGTTCACAAGTAAACTTCAAAATTTTACCATACAAGTAGATATCACCTCATGTTCACATCTGTAATATTTAAACAAAGGAATTAATGTATTTTTGACTATGGTAACCTATTACTACCGATATGGTGTGGATTTATAAAATCCATACTAATAATCTTTAAAATCACCTATTCAATAACAAAAGCAGCAGTTAACTGAAATACCTAAAAAGCTTCAAGTTACAAACTTTATAGTTTTCATTAAAATATATCAGTGACATACTTTTTCATGTATTTTCAACATGTGTTCTTAAGATTTTAAATGCTTCCTTCTTTCCACCCCCTCATTGATACCCAAGAACCTAACAACTTTTATATGGTCAATAACACAACTTTTTTTCTTTCAAACTAAGAGAACAGGTGGACTTTAATCATTTTTTTTTTTTATATCACATTCATAGGAAAAGTTAATACTTTACAAAAAGACTAAAAAAAATACCCTTATCAATTAAAGATAATTCTCAAGAGCATTTGATTATTAATATGAATCTTTTTCAGATAAAATTTTCTTAATTGTTGCCGTTCAATATACTTGAACCAAGCTATTTTGTCAGTATTAACTTTTCCTATGAATTGTGATATAAAAAAAAAATGATTAAAGTCACCTGTTCTCTTAGTTTGAAAGAAAAAAGTTGTGTTAGTTGACCATATAAAGTTGTTAGGTTTTCTTGGGTTATCAATGAGGGGGTGGAAAGAAGGAAGCATTTAAAATCTTAAGAAACACATGTTGAAAAAATACATGAAAAGTATGTCACTGATATATTTAATGAAAACTATAAAGTTTGTAACCTTGAAGCTTTTTAGGTATTTCAGTTAACTGCTGCTTTTGTTAATTGAATAGGTGAATTTTAAAGATATTAGTATGGATTTTATAAATCCACACATATCGGTAGTAATAGGTTCCATAGTCAAAAATACATTAATTCCTTTGTTTAAATATTACAGATGTGAACATGAGGTGATATCTACTTGTATGGTAAAATTTTGAAGTTTACTTGTGAACATTCAGAAAGTCAGTCAGATCATTGAAAGTATACTAATTTATCAAGTTTAAAGACACTCTCTGAACAGACTTCAATGACAAATATTATGTTATCTTTTAAAGTAAAATTAAGTTTATTTTACTTTTTGTGATCATTATGAAAATCTGTTAAAAAATGATAAACAAAACTCTTTAATATAGATATTCTTTTTGTTTTATGTTCTTAAGAGCATTTATTTAAAAGTTTGGAAAAAATATTAATATGATGCAGTTGTTTACACAAAACAAAAGAAAGTTGGTAAGTTACTGACCTTCTCCTTCTTTTCAGCAACTTCTGTAACAAAAGTTGATTTGGTTGGAGATTTTTTTAATTTTTCCATTCATCTTTATATTCTGCAAAAATCAATTCATATTGTACAATGTATATTAGTAACAAGTTTAAAACAACTTTAAATAAGTTTAGAAGTGTTTTTAACTTTTTACACTTAATATTTTATTTGTATTTCCTAGGAAAGCGATTCCACTCCTTAAACATTCTCGCATAAATTGTTTTGGTTTCTTTTTTTTCCTCTCCATCTTCATACTTTAAAGTTATTTGTTATATAAAGACTAAACCTGCTGTATTTTTAATGATCAGTCCTATTTTATCTGAGCTAATTTATAATTGATGAATTGATTTTGGCTCAAGATATCATGAGCTTTCAGTGTTCGCTATCCTACCAAAAATTCAGAGAGGGTAAATATAGGTTAGACAATGAACTGCATCATTTGACAAAATCCAAGCCCCCCCCCTCAATTAAGATTGTTTACTGTAACTAAATCATTACACATTGTGCCAAGTATTTGAAAGATTACTAAAATAAATATTTTGAAATGGTTAATTAAAAATAATTTAAGTTCATATTATTTATTCCCTGAAAAATTAATTTGGCATATTTAAGTACCTTACAATTTCAATAATGATTTTGTATTTGCATCGTTGTGATTACTTTTTGCTAATGTCAATTTTTAAATTTTATTTCTAGATTTAAAAAAATATTAGTAGGAAATTTAGATTTATAGTTAATAATTGCAAGGTAACTGCGAGTCCATTATAAATGCTTATAAGATCATCCACACACATGTTCACCGTCTCAATTTGATTTGACACCTAGGCCAAGAACTATGGATAGCTTAACCCATGTGGACAAAAATGTAAGTCAATCTAATTGATATGAACTGTATCATAAATGAAAAATTACTGTATTGAAGATATAAAGATGCTTAATCTCAGGAGAAAAAAAAACAGCATTCAAAATTCTTCAAGGTATTATCTAGGTGACATCTTGAGAGAGATTCTTGGGGATTTTTTGTCGCCCAATGAAATTGCAGGACAAGTTTGATCAACAACAACAAAAGTAGGGGTTAATGAATGCATGTACTATGGAAGGTAGTATTTGTACAAGCAAAATGCTTTACTTTGGGTTTAAAATCTTAGTAGCATCTTCCTCTGTACCTAAACACACTTTTTATTATTTTTGTCAGCATCATTTTTTTTAAACACCCAAGCCAACTAGTAATGAACCCATACAGGATTCAGTGACATAATTGGGTCAGTTTTTCTCTAACTTATCTTTTAAATTCCTAATGATATTAAGCAAAATAAATTATTCTGGGTATCACTTTTTAATCTAAGAAAGAAAAGATCGCATATTGAATTGGCAACAATGATAATGAAATCCTACTTTATTTTTAACAGACTAAATTCAAAATTGATAAAAACTGATTAGTCTAACGATTTAAAGTGTTTAAGTTCTTAAATTCAATAGATGTTTGCTTTTAAAACTGTTCATAACACATTTCTAAGTAATGAACAAGTGGTTTAATGTCAGAATAGTTTGTCTGTTTTTATCCCGTAGGAGTAAGGAGTGATGTAGACAATTTTATTTCTACACTCATCTGTTTTCAATAATGTTTACCCAACGGTTTTAAACTTTCATAAAAATAATCTTTTATTCCAGTGGTAAGCAAAATTATTCTTAATTTACGTTTTGGCATTCTTTATTTTTTCTGTCTTGTTTGTAAGAGTAAAAAAAAAGTTCATAGTACATTAGGTTAAAGTAAATTTAACAAAATTATTCAACTCACTGGTGGATCTTAACAATATTTATTTGATGGCAATTTAAGGTTTTAATTAACTTTCAATTAAAAAGATGCTATTATAAAAATCAAATAGGTATAATTTTTGTTTTGATTCTGATATTAAAGATAGAAACAATTTTTTCTTTTAATTTTAAAGAAAGATAAAAAATGTGACTGGAAAAAAAATATTAATAAATGTGGCTTATGGGAAACTGTCCAAAGTGGATTTGTAAAGTTTTGTGGCTATAAAATTTCTTACTGAATGATGCTTCATAGGCTTGGTTGACGCAGATAGGTTAATAGTGATGATATATATATATAATATATAGTAAACTATTAATTTGAGAATAATCAAGGTTATACAATGGACATGGAAAATAGCCAATTTATGCTGAAAATATCTCAATCAAGCATTGACAATCCATTTGCTCTAGCTGGGTTTATTGCTTTGATTTGTGGCTTCTATAGGAATAAAACTGGCACTTTTTTCTACATTTTTATTATATGAAAAAAAGAATCCATCTACTAAAGGAATAAAAGTCTTAATAATATAGAATGTTATGTTTGGTGTAATAATAAATGTACAGCCACTGAATGTAATTATTGCGAATTGTCTTGTATAATAGTTTAATTAATTAATAATCACACACTAAAATTAAGTTATCTGACAAGGAAGGAGCTTTATGTTTTAAAATATGTTTTGTCAATTCAGTGGGGGGCTGTGCGACTTATGATGTAAGCCTAGATATATAGTGCTATTCGAGGGGGAGTTTCTATTACAGATCCTTCCAGAACAAGAAAACGATTGATTTAAACAAATACTGCTCCCACCCAACATTAATTGATGGAAAAGTATCTAGAATTGGTTAAAAGAAAGGCATAATATTTCCATGAGGAAAACCTTAAGACCTCAATGTGTTGGTGAGTAGCTTGCTTAATGTTTTGACTATCTGCCATAATTTACAGATATTGCAATGCTTTTGAGTAGCATTCATTCTGCTATTTGCAGTATTCTGTTAACAAAAAATTTAATGTCTTCGGAAGGACTGCAAAAAAGTACCCCAAGTAATTATATTTGTTTAAGATACATGTAGGAGG
>CM042157.1:8336379-8404877 GCA_023376005.1 Doryteuthis pealeii
AGAGAGAGTCATGAATAGTATCCCTTTCAATTACCACTCAAATTATTTACTAATTAAAACCATTTCTCAAGACAATTTTTAGTATTGATTTTTTTTTTTTGATTAATGAAGAATGAATAGTTTAAATTGAAAAACTATCTTTTTTTTTTTACTTGGTATGATCTGATTTAAGTTAGGTTTAAAACATAGCTTCAATATTACTAGTAAGTACGGGCCAAATGAAGGTAGAAATGAGAAAGAGGAGTGCTTTATCAAATGGTTTTATATAATTGAAAAAAACATTACATTTCTTACCTCCCCTAAAAAGTGTGATTAATATTCTATAGTTTTCAATAAAATTGCAATCAACAGTTTTTCCCTCAAAGTATGCAAAATAGACTTCATATTACTAACTTTTGGCACAGGACCACATGTATAAAGACACCCAATGAGAAAGCGTGGTTCTGTAGTAGTTTAGGTTCAAATAATATATGTCATGATGACAATCAAAGCAACAAAAAGGACACATGGTTAGTTTTCTATCCTTTAATTATAAAATAGATCAATTAGTTTTGTTTTTGAAATATGGTATTATGATATTTAAATTAGAGTATATGTCCTCTTTATTTGGTCACAGATTAAATCCTTTAATCTCTACACTCAATTGAAGAGTTATAAATATGATATGTAATTCGCACTTAAGAAAACAAAGGTTGAGCTGAACCTCACCATCCAAAGTTATCACAATTTTTACCTATTTTATCAACAACGTAAATTCTTCATACACTGTACAATATTAATTTATGTTAGTGTGATGTTGTAGAATTCTGCAATTACACTAAAATGATAACATGGATGTTTTCTTTGTGTTATAAGTGGACATAGTTTACATATTATCAGCTTCAATCATTTGTGAAATAAGATTTCATTGCCAATTTGTGCATCACACCTTATTAAGTTAATCAGTTGGCAAATTTTTTTATTTTTCTATGAATTGTAGATTTTATTTAGTCTAACTTTGTTATTTCTTAAACACACCGCCTTCCGGGTGCACATGTGTGCTGTGGGGCGACGGACATTGGATGAATTAATAAAATTGTTATTTCAGACAGAATTATAAATATAATACAATTGTTGTATCTAGTGAATATACAATAAAACTAAGGAATCTATTAACTTATCAAAGGAGTAAAACAAATAATTATTGGAGTACTGACAGTGTGTTATATTGATGGGCCGGGTTTATTGCTACTATCTGGGGTAGAGTGTTGAGCTAGGCAATCACAAGTGATTCTGTTATGATACCAGCCATTGTTGCTACGCTCATACGTATGAGTTAGCAATGGGATCCTGTCTTCAGAACTAATAGTGATTGATATGTAGTATTTACCCAACACCTCTAACATGAGGCATACATGTCTTATACCTGATGCATAAAGATAAAGGTTAAGAGCCAGTCTACTGTTTACTGGGAGGGAAATGTGTGGATTGCAAACTTTCCCAAGAAAGGAGTATTTCTACCCAAAACCCCATTCATCTCTCAAGAAGGATGTGACAAGGTCACAAGTATAGGGCATCCAGTGGGATCAAACTCACCTATTTGTTTCCAGAAGGTATTAGTGCACATGTGAAAATGCAAACAGCCTCATCCGTGAATTTGACTCTGGTCACCATAGTGCATTTATTTCCGGTAAATGATGTCCATTAACCGCTAGTAAAGTGTGGGCAGCATTGTCATATAGGATATATGATGCAATACACTGTTTTGTTTTAGATAGCCTTGTGTTCAATACACAGATACACATTTAATGGTAGTGTTAAAGAGAAACAATAGATACAATATATAAGTTGTATCTTGTTGGTCGTTCATAGAAGGCTGGTATTGATGGCTTAGCGTGCCACTGTTGTGTGGCGCCAGGTCGTAGATGAAATCTGTAAAATGCTCCAGTTATAGTAGTGAAAAAACCTCTACTCTTTGTAGTAACAGGCTTAATGTATTATTGTACAGGACTAGGTCCAGAGTCATAAGAAGCTATGTTTAAATTGCTTCACCGGAATTGAAAAATAAATCTTATAGGAATGACTAGAATGTTATAGACATTTTTATATTCTCGTGTATTTTAAATCTATAAAATTCATCTCTACGCTACCAATTGCTAATTAGTACTTCACTTTTATTGCATTAAGTGCAGAACTCTGTGACAAAGATTTTTTCTGTCTGTCTTCAATAAAACTGCCTTGTAATCAATTCATAATTTGGAAATATTCTGTTTCTAATGTTTCTGGGATGTAACACGAGTATGGTTTCACATATGTAGTAATCCAGATGCAGTGGGCATTTCACAGCCACACACCACACATAGTTAAGGGGTTTAAGCTGAACTTTTTTTTTCTATAAACTTAAAAAAAAACTTTTTTTGATATGCTTTTTATATTTTCAAAAGTTTCACATTTCGTTTCTGAGATTGAAGTCCACTATTATTAATTTATTTTCCAAAGAATGGAATTACAGTTTCACTAAGACAACCTGATTACTATTTATTAATTTGTCAGGTAGGGGGGGGGAGGTACGGGATTATTCCCCAGTGTAAAGAACCAAGTGCCTCAAGGATACACCGCAAATCTTTTGTCCGCCACAAGTGTAGTGTGACAAATAAATTATAAATGTAAAATCATAAAGAAGAGCTTCTAACATAGCGGTATTGACTATGATCGTGACTCTAGTTTAAATCCTGGACTAGGCTGTTTGCATTTTTAACAAGGCACTATCCCCCTCAGAAAAGTATGAATCCAACTATCTTCATCCCAGGTGTGGGTAAATAGTAAGGCAGATGGACTCTTTAACCTTGTAGTAATCAATCTAAGAGAAGGAAAACTAAATGAGAGAGGTTCCACAGGTTATTCTGGTTCCCTGATACCTACAAAGTAGCACCCTATGAAAATCAGGTTACAGGGAAGCCCAAGTTCTAAAATCTAATTTATTTTCTCTTAAACAGAGCATCAAAGATTTTTATAGTTAATGGATCATTTAAACCGTTTCAGTCATTCAAAATTATTACATTATCATATTATGGTTTAATGTGATTCAATTAATATTTAGTCATAATACATTAGATACTAGACTGACTATTTTATCACAATTGAGATTGGAAATTTTATAATTCAAGATAAAACTATTAATCTTTAAGCTTAAAATTATTTTGCCTTATGAAAACATATCTTGAATGCCAACAATTTATTTTTCTTCTGAAATGTAAAATTTTCAAATACACTCTGGTGTAAGTTGGAAAAAAAATGTTTGGGGTACCTCTGATTAGAAATATTTGATGTAATAAGGTGCTTAGTCATAGGCAAAATTTGACCATTATTAAAATACATAAGAAATCTGCTTATAAATGAGATTAACAGTTGCGAATAGTGAGCGAGCAGGAAAATTCATATAAAGAGTGGTCAGTGTGCCGAGGAATTGTTTGATTGAAATCACTTGGTTTAGAAAAGTGATTATGCAAAAAACAAACATTTTTTATTGTAAAATCGAGAAGTCTGAAGCTATTCTAAGGGGCATTTTTATCACTTGATTGCAATGATTAAATTAACAAAGTCTAATGTGCATAACACAATACAGTCCATAGATAATGGTATACATTGTATGTTCGTTTCTTGACAGTAATTATCACTATTTTTTTTTCAGTTGCAGCAATTCATAAGAGTGTCTGGCAAGTCATATGATATTCTTATAATAGAAGTATTTTATTTCCTAGTTCTATTTCCAACATGGAGGCCAATGTCATCAAATCCTCCTAGACAACATAATGCAAAAGGAAATGATAGAGCAATAAACAAAGGATAGTTTTATTATCCTTCTTTTTATAGAGCAAGGGAGCGGGCGAGTTTTAAAATGTAAAAATTAGCTGGACGGTTCTCATATCTAAGAAGGGCTTTCTTAGTTTAGAGATTAAGATATTGTAACCAATTCACGAAAACGGTTTCTGAGAGCAATGCTTTTAAAGTGATTAAGAATGGGTTTTTGGTTTGTTTTTTTTTTATGTATGGTTGTCCTCACGATCAAGTACAGTATGTTTTCTAAGCTTTTAAATATAAACAAATGCAACCCTTATTGTTATCAGACAGAATATATTTCTCATATGATGTGAATTTTCTGATAATATTCTTTATTGGAAATGAAAAAGGTTTTTAGAAGAGATTAAGAATGAGATGTTATATCTTGATTTAAATATGTGTAATGGTAAGTGATAGAAAGCTGTAATTTTATAGGAAGTAATTTAAAACAAAGTGTAGCCTGGTGTTAAGGAGAATGCTAAAATGAGCAAAAATATTTAGCAAAGCATGGATTTGAAAAAAAATAATATTTCTGCTGTTTTAGATTAGACTGCATTGTCCCCATCAAACTTCTGCCAAAATATCAGTGTAGTATCTGTGGCACTGTGTTTTAATTTTTGGACATGAAAACAGAAGCAATTTTTACAAATATTAGTAATGACTTATAAACTAAACTTATGCAACAAATATCTTGTTAATCATCATTAAAAGAATTCTGCTAAGAGAAAAATGGTTAGGAAGTGATATTATTTTGGGCCCAAGTTGTAAAACAGAATGTTTTGGACCATTTTGATTTAAAATTTTGAAGCATTTACTTGACATCGGCAGATATTTAAGGCAAAGAATGATGCGAGCATAATTAGAATTGGTTAATTTCATTTATACTGCAAGTCTGAAGTTGCTATTTTTTCCAAAGCATGTAAACGTTTTGATGGTTATTCATTAAAAATACAATGTGTAATATGTTCTACTCCACCCTTACCGAAAACTGTTAGAGTGAAACGCAGGCTGTACAGGAGTTCTGTAATATTTGATCTAAACTACTGAGGATTCATTAGAAAGATTGTGGTGAGAAAATTCTGCAGAAAGAAAAAAGAAGTGGTTATTTGTTATCATATCATGTCAGTGTGTGTGATATATATAATATATATATGATTACACAGAGGGAATGGCAATGACTAAGGGCGCATTGTGGCAATATTTTTAGATTCTGCAAAAAAATATGTAAATTGATAACGAATAACAAAATAACAGAATATGATGACTAAATTATAGCAATATTTGCATTGCATGGGTAGAACATCTTTATAATTAAAAAAAAAATCAAAATCACTATAACATTTGAAATTCCCAGAAAAGTTTTTGCCATTGATTAAAATGAGTTAAATTTTCCTTCTTTTTTTCTTCTTTAAATAGTTATTTTTATTTTAAGTTAAAAGCAAAAATTGCTGTGACGAATGCTTTATTTTTTAAGGGTACCAATGGCATTGAAATATCTGGCACCAATAACATTTTGCTGTGGTGCCACTAAGTCATCCCTATGTGATGTGGAATATTTCAAGATAAAGCTCTCAATTTTATGTTAAAAATCATTTAAGGAGGAAATTTATAAAGAATATGAGTGCTTAGTTATTAAAAAATTTTAGAAAAACATTTCAAATAATTTCTTTAGTTTTGTTCCATGAACCGTTAGTGCACATTGAATTTTATCTTTTTAATAAAATTCGGTTTAAAAATGAAAAATACATAAATCACAACTGAGAAAAGAACGTTGTCTGGTATTCCTACTGTGAAATAAATATAAAACATTACTAGAAACTATGTTCACACTGGTTTCAATATAAAATAAGTTCTTTGAGAGATTTTTCAAGTAACCGTACTTTGGAATGTATCTAATCAAGAACTACATTTTTTTTGCTTTTGTTGTTCTAAAACAGATATTTCAAATATATTTTCAATAATAAAGAATACAGAAAATTTCTATAGGCAATCATATATTCCAAAATACCAGTTGTTTTTGTTTTTCCAATATAGAAGGTCTAAAGAGTTGTAAAATATATCTTTCAGTATTATAAGAACTTTGTCACTGAATTAGAATTTTTCTTCATTACTCTAAGCTCATTAATTATAAGCATTTATGCATTCTAATACCGCCTCCCCTCCAATAATACAAAATGTTTTGAATTATAAATTAATAAGATAACTGTTTCACAAAAATTAATTGTGCATTATAAAGTCTAAATGTAGCGTTTCTGTATCCTATAGGTTATCAGTATGTTTCTTCATGGTATCAATTCACAGGTAAGAGATGCGGTCGGAGCTGAAGTGGGATGTAGGTACTTGGCATAGCGAGGGTATCCCGATCTATCATATTACTATAGTGAAGCAAGTCTGGTAGGTACGTGGATTATGAAGGTACCCGTACAGCGCAGAGATTTCAATAGAATTGAAGTGAGCCTGCAAGAAGGAGCACGTACGTTATTATTTGTATAGTATTAGTGTTGTTACTAAGCATTACAACAGGTCGCAATATCACTACTATCATATGCGATAACATAGCAGGTCGCGTTTGGGAGTTTAACTTTTAAATTATTCAAATCTCAAGTAGAAAAAATACCACAAGAAAATGTAAACAATGCAATCAGTAAGAAAACAAAATCATAAAAATATAACAATTATTAAATACCTTAATAAGAATTTGAAAGTTATGGATTCTAACTAATACAGAACACAAGTACCACCGTACTGGCTAGATCGTAGAATAATAGTAGTACTTCATTCCGTGTTACAACAGAATTGAGTCTGATCATATAAATAACTTGATATGTACCTTTAAGAATTTTATATTAATACAGAAATAGAGTAAGTTATTAAACAAGATTATCTTTGTATTCAAGCAAATTTGTGTACAACAACAATTAGAGATAATTTATTCTACATCCCTGCAATTGGGTCTATTTTAAAATGCTTTGAAAGTGTACGAGCGAGAGAGAACAGAATTTAAATGATTTTTTTTTTTTTTCACACGCGTGCAGGTGCGACTAATTACTTGAATATTGTCCGTGGTAGGAGATGTGGAATGATAAGGTAGAGACTCAGCTCAGACCATGAGCGCGCCCTGAGACCGGGCTTGCGCCCCCTCAACTATTTTAGGAGTTTTTTATAAATCGTGTAAGAGCATTGAGGCAAGTGCTTATTGATAGATGACCGGATAGTACAGAAGATTGAAAGGCTGTGGCAAGGCATTGCTATAAATTGTTCATACAGATTCGATGCTACTCATGGGGGCTACCGAGTATGTTTTCTAAGAGCTGTTTATTTATCGGCGCAGTGATAACATCAATACAAGTGTTCTTATGGTTGCGAACCGGCGTCAGCTCGCATTTAGCAACGCGTAGAATGTGCCCATATACACTCAGAGCGTAACGAGGTACGAAAGGATCATGACATAAGAATAAAAGATGAGGCATTCACATAACTCATTATAGATATTCCCAGTAGACTATGATTGTATCATCCACCATAACTATAATTGTACAAGTAAAATCTGGCACTGTCTCGCCATAAATCTTACTCTTAATAGTCCAAGCTGTTATCACTTATAAAGGACACAAGGCTTGTGTAAATATACTATCAAGCACCGATTCTAATTTCACTATATACGGGGGGGGGGGTAGGGCTTATAATTTTATTATGTCACCAAACTTCTAATTTCAATGCAGAGTCAAGTGGTGGTAACACAGATTTAACAATACCTGTTTAAAGTTAAAATGCTAATTCAGAATTTTCTAAAATATCAAGCAGACATCAGCAGGAGAAGAAGAAAAAAATGATTGTGCCTTGGTTTTTAAATTGCATGTGTATTATTCTCATAAATATTACAAGCTGAAGTTATGGCCCAACCAACCTAAATCATCTCTACCTAATCGATGACGCTCTCACCATCAAATGACAAAAAAACTAGCTTACAATCATTCCCACTTACACAGAAGCAATTTATGTTCCAAATTCAGAATTCAACCCAAAATCTAAATAGCTTCTTTCTATACTAATTTTGTTGCAAGCAAATATTGAACAGCCATCAAAATTGCATAGGCTGTTTATGTAATGTTTTTTTAAAGCTTCACTTAAGGTTGGTGGGTTGATTTTGTTTTATGGCAATATCAACTCTTTTCGGTCATCTAAGCCAAATCAAGTCATTTTGATAAACAAAGGACTTGGTTAATTACAGTACCTGATGTTGCTTAAGTGGTCAATCAATTAAGTATTTAACGGTTTATCAACTATGACAGCCCTTAACTTCAGTGATCTAGCAGGTAGACCAGTGCTTTCAGCATGACTTAACTGTAAGGCTTCACTAAGGAACTTCAGATTTAACGAATGCATATATAATGTATATAATCTGGCCTTTGGAAGATTGTAAATTCCATCTCTGAAGTTAAATATAGAACACCCGTTTAATAAAAAATAATGTTTTATTTTATTTTTTATTTTTTTTAAAGATGAAATCATTATTATTATTAATTTAGACTTATTTTCTTTCATCTTTAAGTTTAGTTGCTGTTGTTTTTTTTTTAATCATTACTGCAAAATTGACTACAGCACAATATCAGGGGAAAAATATAATAAAGGGAGACAGAAATGATATTCCTTTATTATTGCCTTAGATGTACTATTCCCCTCAATATCATAAATGACGGCTGAATGTGTTGCCATAAAAACTAACTAAAAATTAGAACATGAAAAGAAAATACAAGTCAAGTTAATGAGAAAAAAAGTAATGTTGATTTAAAATCATAAGTAGAATTTTTCTAAATTTTACCTGTAGATTTTACATAAAACTATTAATTCATAACTTTAAAATTCTGCTTTGAGATTTGTTCTTCCTACAAGGCTTGTAATTGATTCTGCCTGTCATTATTAAACAAACCAGAAAATAACTTTCCATAATTATTCAGTCTATATAAAGAAAAAGTGAAACCCACTTGCTAAATAGTTTTTGATTCACGTTCTACACTGATTTTATAAACTATTCTGTAATGTTTACACAATATACAAAGAAAATAGTTATTCTCAAAAGATTGTTAATGTCTAATAACTTTCATAATAGGAAAAAAAAAAAATCCACTAATTGACTAATTTGTGGTTGGGGTGGAATGAAGTATTTAGTCATAAGAGCTTTAATAAAAATAGTGGGTGTGTCAATATTTTGGCAGAGAAAAGGAAATGCTAAAAAGAAACTGACAGTGTCATCCAATCATTTGATTAAGTCTAGGAGGAGGATTTTTGATTGACTACACTGATGGTGCATATAATGCCACCCTCTCTACCTGCAGTGATTGGTAGAAAAACAGAAAATTGTTTCATCTAAATATCTTTCAAAATCAAACAAATATAATTGTGCTTTTTCCCCCCCTTTTCATCCAGTCATTGTACACACATATAGCACACAATCAAAAAACCCAACTTGAAAGTTTTGAGGATTAATGAGATCCATGAACGAAGGAGGATATTACAATTTAGAATTATATGGAGAGTTTTGACAGGTAATTTACAAATTCACAGTCCATACTTAATAGAAAATTAAACCAAAACTTTAGAATTTTTTTTATATTTTTCAAAAAAAAAATTACTTTTGTTCTTGAGTTAAGTTTTAACACCCTTTTCATCTAAGCTTAAAATGATTTTAAACACTTGCCATTGACATTATGAAAAAATAAAATACAAAGTCCATGGCAAAGTGAAGTTTATTTGGAATAGGTTTATAATATTGGTATGTCATGTTTTTAGTAAACTATCAATGAATAATGATTTTAGATTAGTGATGATTCAGTCAGCAATAGAATTAAACCAAAAGAAAACTTATACATTAACTAATAGAAATCTGAAAGGTAAACTTGGCTAAACACTTATATGCAACACAGTTATTTTGTACCAATGGAATTTAGTAATTGAATCAATTGTTGATTAGAATATTTCTCAGGTATAGTTTTCCTCTACAAACACCAAAAGGTTTTTAAGGAATAAGATTCTGGACATAATGCATTTATATGAAATACTCATAAACACTTTTAGAACTTGTTTCTTTCATCAAGAACTTAGTTGATATGAAAATCTAAAAGTATCCTTCTTGTGATGGGGAGCACCTGTAAAGGCGCAATAATTAAGTTCATTTAAGCAAGGCATTTGCTTTTATGACATCACTACATTGGGACTATGTACCCAGAATATGTTTAAGTTTGGTAAATAATTCAATGTTTGAATTGAAATGAAGTGTCTTAAACAAACAAGATAGTCTATAAACTTGAAATTATTTATTTTTCCTCTCCTAAAATTTCAATGTCTTGTTTACATGTTTTTTTCTCTCAATCTATATAATTACTAAACATTGCCATTATTTTTTGTGGTAACCATAGAACCGCAAACCGGCACATACTAGGCACGTAAAATCACTCTTAAGAGAATAAGGCCATTTTCCAAACGCCTACTTACAACTGAATCATTTTTTTTTTAATATCAATCATCATGGACCACTGTTAAGATTGGGAACCCTATGAGGTTCATGGTCATCTAATCTAACTCATTGTAGAATAAAATTAAACTTAAATATTTTCTTGAAATGATGAAATTATTTCCGCCCTTTTCTTTAGCTGCAAGAAACAAACTTTAGTCATTGACTTAAAATAAGCCAATAAGCTCAGTCAATTATAAAATCCTATCAAAGCTATTAAAACCAACAAAACAGATTCTACTTTAGCTAGAAAAGGTTAACCTCATTTAGATTCAACCATTCATGGGAGCAAATGTAAAACAATTTTAATTCAAAAGTTCAAAATTTGATTTGTAAAGCAGCAGTGAAATAAATTATTGTTGCCACTAAATCTTTTAAGATTATAACAAGGTCACTGAAAAGTATATATTAGGCTACAAAGATATTTCTGATGAAGTGACATATATATACTAGACTAATGAGTCTGATGAAACTGGCATGTAAATTCTTTTCACCTCAAAATGTTTCGTATTTGTTGCATGGGGTGCACAAACACATTTTAGATTAAAATTGACTCAGCAAGGGTCTATTTGTCTAGAAAGCAAATAGAAGTTGGAATCTGGCAAGTGGTCCCCTCCCTCTGCATTGAAGATCAGTAAATTATGAAGAAAGGGCTTATTCTACCTACATACTCCGGCAATGGGAAAATCTTGAGGAAACTACGCACTAAACTCCCTTGAACCCTCAAGGAGTGTTGTTAAAGATATCTGTAATGGGGGAATCAATGAGGTGCCGGAACATTTTAAACTTAAAATTGAACACACTTTAAATACCCAGAAAGTAAATAACCCCCCCTTTTTTTTAGCACTTGGGACTTTTTTTAAGAGAATTAATAGAGGACTCATTCAGTACGAAATCAAAATCAAAATTTGTGTTTTGTCTTGGCACGTAAGGGTTCTTCATTTAGTTTTTATATAGAGTGAAATGAATAAATCATGGAAAATTTTTAAGAATATTCGGCATGTCTGCATAGTTACAAACATATTTCACAAATTAGTTTAATCTTGAAAATTGGTTTTTTTTTCTTTGCAATTGAATGCTACAGTTCAGATAATATTAACCCTATTTTATTATGGAGACTCATGAACACTTAATGGTAAATCATTTAGTTCCTATAGGAAATTCAATCTATATTGAAGCAGTATTAATATTCATATGGATAGCTTCTTTTGTTGAGTGGGGGACTGCATTTTTTTCTCAGATGCTCAGAAAGTTAGAAGAACGCTAAGGGAAGTATACAAAACTATTCAATAAAACAAATCATGTCTTTATTAACTTTTATTTTAACATTTGAATTCATTATATTACAATCCAGGTCAGATTATCTAAGTTTTTGTATAAAGGGGCGATCACTTTTACTTATAAATTAGGTACAATTTATATACCAGTTATTCACCATTGTTGAGACTGAAGTTTAAAGGATCTTTTAATGCAAAGAGGTATTTTCTTCATAGTTGAAGCCTTTTTTGCTCATCATTAGTTCATAATAGCCATTTTTGCATTCTTTGCCAACTTTAGAATTTGCAATCAGATGCTTTTTTATTTCTTTTATGATAAAACAACATTATTTTAACATTTAAGCTGATGTGTGCTTAATAGTAACAAGTGAATGATTGTCTTAAACCAGAGAGACAGATTTAATATCAAATATAATAAGATCGAGAAGTTTGTATATTTACAACATCCGTAGAAGAACAATTGACTTATCAATTTCAACTCAATGATTTATTTTTTGTTTGGCTTGTTAATAATAATCTGAGACATTGCTCTTCTAGGATCCTATAAAAATGAAGATGAAACCACATTTAGTGATATGTTATTGATACAAAAGTTAACTTGAGTGGTTCTATCGTTATTAAGCGTTAGAAGAAATGCAGTCAGAGCTATTTAGTTACACTAACATATTGATCATGCCATTTAGGGCAACTGTCATAATTAGATTCTCAGATTCCTCAGCAGAGTGTGGATACGTTGTGGTATTAAACACAATAACTAATCTACGTGTGGGGTAGTAGGCTTTTTTTGGCAGTCTTCCAGGAGCAATTTTAAGTTAATTATGAGTATTAACAGTAATACTCGTGAGGCATGAGAGTCACGATGATGCTAGTGCTCGAGTTGTTGCAGATCTGATCGTCTGCGAGTCGGCACTGTGTAGGCAACGGCATGGATCGCGTGAGTGATATAAGACGCGAGGACGCCGTAGGATAGGATGTTCAGCAATTGAGAAGAGCATAGGTGTGATAGGTGTGGCGGGTCTGGAGAGGTAGATCTGTGCCATACACCCTTAGGAATCGGCGCGAAGTACAGATTATTATGCGGCGGACGAGCGATGAGCGTAACGATACACTGGTTCGGTAGCGGACTGCTGGAGATCGGATAGGCGGAATATGGGCCAATGTTCGGGTAAAGAGTGTGTGACGTAGTAGATGTGAGCACGAGCAACTCCCTTAGCTATGCAGTGTGGTGATTGGAGATCAGAAAATGCAAGTTATAGGAGAATGCTTATTAGTTAATATTAGCGCGGGCTTGAGGCGCGTATCATAAGTAGTACTATCATAGCTAAGCATGAGACGAGCGATCGTTAGGCGCAGATGATTCCGATGCGCAGGAGCGACTATTAGTCTGAGGCAGGCGTCCAAGAGCCTACGCGAGTTCGCTAAACACAGACTTAGAATCAGCGGTCGGTAAGATGCTAGCTCACGTATGGAGAAGTGAGCGCGCGCGGTGGCACAGTGGCTGTGGTGAGAAACGGCCAGGGAGTGCACGGGCTCGCCATTGGGGCGCGGGGATAACCGAATACCTGAATGTTGTATGGGTGCATCACAAAGGTGGGTGAGGAGAGTGGGTGGTTGGACCATGTCATGTCCCGTGCGGCCTGACAGGGGGATCTGGGGTCTTCGTGATGTCCGAGATGGATGCCGTTCTCATCATTCAGTGAAGTGTTGATGGGCGACAGGACACACGCGGAAGCGCCTCGAAGAACAGGACCTTGATAATAGGAATCGCATAAGCATGAGCCAACGGGATCGGTGAGTTGGACTTAAACGGGGCCGGGTGCAGTAGCTGGGCTAGCATTCGGCGTAACGGCGATGACGCATGTAATACGGTTCGTTAACCGCGCTGGAGGTTTGCGCGAGCTGAGGGACGAATAATGCGCGGTGTGACTAAGGACGGTTGACGCGTTCAGAATTATAGCGGAGGTGATTGGTGCTTGGGCGTAGTCGAGGGCAGCCGGCAACTGGGGTTGGATTGTGGAGTTAAAAGAGAAATTGTCGATGGTACTGTAATTAGAAGTTCGCTGTAGGACTGGAGTATACGCGTTCTATGTCAGATGCTGCATTGTGTACTGAGGCGATGGAGTAGATAGATGATACGCAGTGCAATGAATGTCACGAGGCGCGGAGTCAGTGTATTTACCAGAGAGGTTGAGATAGCATCGCATATCATAGGCGGGTAGAGGGCTGGTGGAGAGCGATGGCTAGTGCCTGAGGGTTAGGCCGCCACAGGACGATATGGGTTGAGGCAATATAGGTTTACGGGTACGAAGAGTGTCGGCTTAGAATGTACCGTCGAGAGCGACGACGAGTGAATAAGTAAGTAATGATGGCGACGTGTAGAACTGAAGAGAGGAATGTAGATGCGAGGGCATGGAGGCGTTAGAGCAGGGAGGTTCAGTCATATAATCAGTCAAGGAACGAAAGTGCTTGGCAGATGTGGTATGCGTCTAGTCCGGTGAGAGCTTCTCCTTACGGCAGATTCCGTAGCACGTAGGGCTGAAGAGGCGACACGGCCTTGAAACAGAAGGTACCCACGACGGATCTTGGATTAATTTCGTGACGCCTCGATCAGGAGAGGTGTGACGAGGAGTGGCGGAGGCGATTGCATAAGTTGAGCAGCAAGTGAACTGGGGTTTGTGCGGGACGCAGGAGCATGTTAGTGAGGTAGCAGGAGGAGATAAGAACAAGAACAGGGGTTGCAGGGGCTGGCAGCTGGATATGAGTGCGGCAGGTAACGGAGATGCGGGCCCTGATCAGTATGGAACGGAGCGCTAGGGAGGATCGATAGGCGGTGAGATGCGAGCGCAGTCGAGAGACGGTGCCGAAGACCGCTCAGCACCGTGCTGGACTATGGTGTCAGTATTTAGTTGATCGGAGAGGGACGAGCCATGATCGGCATCGTTCCGCGAATGAGGACTTGGCGGACTGGAGGGTGATAGCAACTCGCGCCATATATCATACAGGTCACGGCGTCGAGACGTGTAGTGTGTGTCGGGAAGGCAGCAGGGATGAGGCTGAGTAGGTAGCATATCTACTCGTGTGAATGTGAGCTGGTAGCTGGCCGGCATGATATCGGGTGGGATGAGAGGTAGTGTAAGTCAGCCAGAGAGCTCAGACAGGACGTTGCCGATGATGTCCTGAGGAGCGGAGGTTCGGATTATAGGCCAACGACGGATGAGAGATCAATAGGAAGGCAGGAAAGTGACAGGGAATGATCTCGACGTAGAGAATAGAATTATGCGATGGTGTGCGTGGATGGATTGCACACACCACACGATTCACTCTTAGTGTCAGGTTGACGTCCAGTATGGCTATGCGGCGGATGTGTGGCGGGGATTTATCGCTGCGTGGGGGACGTTGCGGATCTGGGTCTTGCGAGAGAGTGAGTGTGATTGAGCGGTGAACGATGTATCGTAAGAAGGAGAGAGTCATGGAAGAAGATGCATAGCGGGTTGACATGCCACCGTTGCGACTCTGTGAGTCGGGAACGACAGTGATAGTGAGGCATGCAGGAGAGGCAGTGAGTAGGATAGTAGGTTCGAGACTAATCATGGGAACTGTGTCGCAAGCAGTTCGTCTTGCACTAGGCGTCATCGGTTCTCTGATTACGCGGGCATGTGGGACTATTAGAGTACCCAGAGATGTAGGTGAGTGGCGTGGTAACGAAATGCGTTGTCAGGTGGTAGAGAGAGCTGAGGCTCATTGAGATATGCTTAGGGCTCGGTCAATCTGAGAGCCAGGGGTGAGCGCCGATGCGTAGCTAGCAGGATGGAACGATCGGCTTTGTTGGACCAGTAGGCGACTATCGATGGTCTAGTGATGAGCGTAAGGTAGATGCTCGGGTTCGTATGGGTCGCGAAGTGAGGCGTGTAGTACGCGATAGAGTTGAGCTAAGTGCTGGTTGCAAGGAGAGAGAGTGGCGGAGGCGTGCTCGCGCCGAAAGCTTGGTTGTGGTCTAGTAGATGAATAGGCGGGATGGTATAGCGGAGATATTGGTACGATATTGATAGGAGGTGAATGTGGACCGTCGATTTGTGCAGGCGGCTTTGAAAGTTACGCGCAGACTAAGTATGTCTGCATAGTTATGACTAACACATAGGCGGTCCGGCTCGGAACCTAGTGATCTACTTATGGAATAGGTAGCGATGGTTAGTTATCATCGATGGAGCCAGGAGATGAATCTCAGTATATGGGAGTTGAGTGAGCACTGGTCCTGATTCAGACAGGAGCCTGTGGATCGAGTGTCGAGGAGAAATAGCCGGTATGGTTGTGTCACACGAGCGGATGGAGGGATCGCGGTTCGCCTGAAGGCTCTAGGGGAGTATCGGCAGAGCAACGACACGACTGGTTGCTAGAGTCTTGTACGGGTGAATAATGATCTCGAGCAGACTGAACTTGGATCGTGGACGGGTATAACGAAGCGAATTATGAGATGGATCGGGATCGGGGTGCAGATAGGACTGGTGCGAGGAGGCAGCAGGGCGATGGGATTGTAGTAGGAGCCTAGCCGATGGGTAGTTAGATAGGCGCGAGAGTAACACTGTGTGGATTCGGTGTAGACCTAGTGGGTGGAAATGAGGTGGGTTCACTATTGCACTCGCCGAGATTTAGGAAGGAATAGGCAGGCGCAGGTAGATATCAGGAGTGTCTTGGTTTTACGGGTTACTGGTGGGGGAGTTGGGTAAGCGTATGTTATCGGCGAAGTAAGAAGAGACGATCTTCTGTATGACAAATTTTACGAGAGCGTATATCAAAGTGAGAATGTCAGAAGCATGAGAATACAATGTGTGTTATCGGCGAGACGGCGGGATGATAGCGGTGCTGCGCCTGGAACGTTGGCGGCGGGGAGGGTTCACTGTGAGGGTGGAGATAAAAGACGGATTGAATAGCCGTCATAACATTCAGCGCGTAAGGTGGATAGGAGATGGACAGATCGAGCAGATGATCGTGATGTAGTGAGGCGGGTGACCAGTGGAGATCGGGTGGTCAAGTACGGGAATTCTGTGGCGATTAAGTAGGAAACTGTGCATGTCGAGCGTGGGTTAAGCGTAGCAGCGAGCAGATGGGAGCGTGCGAGGTACTGGAGTTTGTTCTGAGATTAGAGATAGAGAAATCGTCGAATGACGTTCAGATCATTCGAAGAGCGGACGATCTGTATTGCAGGAGTCGCGGATGTCAAGATATAGGATCGTTGATCATGATTTGGCTCCCGGGGCGGAGTATAGTTTCGGAGTGATGTGCCAGTATACATCGCGATGGCGTGTAGTATGACTCGGGAACGATTAGTAGTCGGAGATGGCGGACTCAGTTATGCGAGGTGAATGAGTAAACGTACGTGTTGAGTGTGGTCACGGAGACTCAGTCCGTTTATGAACGAGCTAAGTCAACGCAAACCACGCTACTAATCTTGGAGAGGTCATAGGTGGTGGTAAGCATTGCACGTCGAGAATCGCTAACAAGGCGCAAAGTCTTTATAACCGCTCAGATGATGATGGACTAGAATAGAGGTCCAGCGTGATGATGAGAGCGTGATAAGAGCGCATGAGTGCTGTAGCGGCGTTGCGGTAGTTAGCTCTTACTCCGAACGAGATTATGTAGAAGGGACGAGTATGTAAGTCAGATAACTGAAGTATGGATATCGAGGCTTCGAGTACAGACAGACACGGTGGTGTGCTCGAAGCTGAGTGCGAGGAACAATGAGGTGAGATGGTTATAGGAATGCATAATTTTTCGTGGAAGGACTGTTGTAACTGTGTTGTCGCGGCTTAGGAAGCAGATAAGGACACGATGGCAATGAGACGGTCGTGCTCGCGACTGGATGACGGTTCAAGAGATAGGCGCAGACAAGGAAGCATATTGATGAGGCGCTGAGTGGGACGGTGGGATACCGAGGACGGTACGATGGGAGGGTGGTTATGTGTTGCGGTCTTGGGCGTGTGCGGGGCCGGAGAGCTCGTGTCGACGAGGCGCGGTTGTGTCAAGCTCATGAGTATAGCAGCGTGGCGGTGGTGAACAGACTTAATCTAGCATGGTAGAGGAGGAATATTCGACTGGGCGTGTGAGGCGGTGGCTGGGATCGGACGAGCGAGCCGCCGATTGTCGTCTGGGCTGTAGTGCTGGCTGAACGGTACGGGAGTATATTATGATTAAACATTATGATCCAGTCGTGAAAATTTTGTCAGCTAGATCATTTACATGTCAGTGCTGTACAGTTTTTGATCAATGTGAGGTAGTCCGGACTGACGGATTGAAGACTACTTGTTTTACGGTGAGGTTGCTTTGTTGAAGAAGAGCTGGTCGGCGTGCGCGCCGCTCGTGTTGCAGGTTTATAGATGAGTTCGTTGGAGGCTTTTGTAGTTTTTCTTGGTGATATTTGATAATATAATTGCATTGAATAGATGTTAGAAGAAAAGTACGGTTTGTTTATCATTGATGTAAGACTATTCGTCGTGCATGAGGGGGATCGAGGAAATAGTGCGGACAGATGTGGGAAAGAGATTGTGTCGATGAGATGGCGTGAGTCTCGCGGGGGATTGATATAGTTAGTCTGATGGGTGTGAGTGTATGTCAGTATACAACGGAGATCAATAGCAATGAAAATGTTGTCGGTGGCTAGGATGATCCAAGCTAGAGCTAAAATGATTGTCATAGTGGCTGTAGGATTATGATACTTTTCATCGCTAGTATTGGCATTTTTGCCATGTCCATGGTATGTATAACCTTTATTGCGAGTTAAGAGTATCGGCTGTTCTCGAAGATTAATAGGTAGCCTGTTTTTGATGGAGCGTGTAGGATAGGTATCTAGAGAGATGGACAGGACTGTAAGACATAGCGGCGATTAAGTAGAATCGAGGAGGTGATATGGATGAGATGGGTATGTACATTAGGCTTCATCTGACGTAGTAGTTAATTCGGGCGCAGACGTAAGGAATCGGAAAGTGTGTTTGGACGTCGTAGCAGTTGTGTGAGAGGTGTGGCAAGATATGGGCTGGGAATAACTCAGATTCGGATCTGGTCAATAGCAAGCCCAGGGCCACAATGCAGCAGGTCATTCAGTACCGTAAATTTATTAGCAGCAAATACTTTAACGATGGCGACAAAATGCACCCTTTTGGACAGTTCCCATCAAGGGCATCATAAATATTTTTCAGTCGACATGTTTTTATCTTTCCTAATTAAGAAGAATATAAGCTGATTGTTTTCGTGGCGTCTGGTAATGATCGAGACGAATCTAAACTAGAAAGATATACCTATTTTTATGTTTTATGTGACCATCAGATGTCTGTTTATTGTGTATCTTGTGGAAGGTGATATGGTAAGGAGAAACGTTGAGTACAGCCAGATCAGAAGTAGAAATAATATTGTAAGAACGGTCAAGCTCCTTGAGTTGAGTTTAGAATTTAATTTTTGATTCTTTTACTTATACGTCCTAGGATGGTCATGGATCTGTGGTCAGATGTACTTGATGAACGCTTAGGTTAGTATGGTGTTGTGTTGTTTCGTGAGCGTCATATGGAGCGGGACAGTTACCAGTGTAGGGGTGGTAGTAGTGAAGATATGAAGAGAGTACACGAGATGAAAGTGAACGGTTAGCTGTAGAACATAATTGCTGTGTGGCAATTCTTGTAATGAGAAGGTTATTCTGTTGCGTTGGGGAGCTATCGCCTAGGGGTATAGGAGAGAAGTTGCAGCGTCGTTAAAGTTAACCTCAGAAGCGGTGAGAGTGATTGTTGATTGTGATAAGCTGTATTGAAATCGGATGAGTGTGCGAGAAGTGTAGATTGTACTAGGGGTGGGTCGATATAGATGTGTGCTATTTGAGGATGGCATTTGATGATGGTTCAGCCACTTGTGCGCACGCATTTGAAGGCGTGGGTAGCTTGAGTTATTCAGGTAGCGGCAGATGGTTTGGTACGTGGGAGCGTAGAGGATAAAGAGAGAAGAAGAACTTTTGTTTTGCGGTCTGACAATTTGACTGGTTCTTCGGAAGTGGTGGTTGTATTTGCGGGTAGTCGTTCTTATTAGAGACTTCTGGCAGCTGTTCATGATACTTGAATGTGGTTAGTGAACAGTTTTAAAAGCACATCTTATTTGAATAGAACTTAACACTTTAAATCTGTAAACAATTCAGTTTTTTAGCAATTTTTTTGAATTGAGTTTAAAAATAAAGTAAGGAATCATTATCATGAGGTTGTGGTTCGAGTGGGCACGCGGTTGCCATTCAATATGCATCTTTTCTTTTCTTAGATTAAAAAGTGATACCTCAAGAAATATTTTTTAATTATGTTAATATCATTAGGAATTTAAAAGGATAAGTTTAGATGAGAAACTGATCGCCCAATTAGTGTCACTGGATATCCTGTGGTGTTATCGTTACTGGGATTGGGCTTGGTGTTTATAAAATTGACTGCTTGAGCACAATAAAAAAGTGTGTTTAGGTACAAGCGGGGATAAAATGGGTTATTTGAAGGATTAACTCCAAGTACGCATTTTGCTTGTCACGAATACTTACCCATCGCCATGTACATCTTCATGAACGTGCCGCTCTACTTTTGTTTTGTGATTCAAACTTTGTCCTAGCATCATTCATGGGGACAAAAAATCCATAGAATCTCTCTCAGATGTCAACCGCCTCTAGATATTAACTGAAGATTTTTGAATGCTGTTTTTTTTCCTAGAGATTAACATCTCTTTTCTTCAATAAGTAATTTCATTGTTATGTAGTACAGGTTCATATAATTAGATTTGTCTTCATTTATTGTCAAGCATGGGTTTACAGCGCTTTCCATCTAGGATTCTTGGGTAAGTTCAAATACAATTGAGACTGTGCATGGTGGTGTGTGGTATCTTATAAGCATTTTATGGATGCAGTTTACCCTTTGGTCATATTATAACTATTATACGTAAATTCCTAACTTAATATTTTTTAAATTAGAAATAAATTTAGGAAAATGACAAGTAGCAATAGTAATGCAAACGATCAATATCAAACTATTGAAATTTAAAGGTATCTCAATTGCCGAAATTATCTTTCTAAGGGATAGATATATGAACTTAAATTATTTTTTAATTACCCGTCATGTTCAAAATTATTTTTTTAGTTATATCTTTCAATTACTTGCCAATGTGTAATGATTAGTTACAGTAAAATCTTAATTTGGCCTTGGATTTGTCAAAGATGCAAGTTTTCATTTGTCTAATCGCTATTTTAACCCTCTATGATTTTTTGGTAGGGATAGGAACACTGAAAGCTCATGATACTTGGCCAAAATCAAATTCATTCATTAGTAAATAGCTCAGATAAAATAGACTGATTATAAATATACAGCAGGTTATCTTATATAACAAATAACTTTTAAAGTATGAAGATGGAGAGGAAGAAAAAAGAAACCAAACAATTTATGGAGAATTTTAAAGGAGTGGATCTTTCTAGGAAATACAAATAAATATTAAAAGTGGTATAAAGTTAAAAAACACTTCTAACTTATTTAAAGTTGTGTGAGAACTTGTTACATATACAAGTGGTATTCAATTGAATGATTTTGCTAAAATTATAAAGATTGAATGGAAAATTAAAGAATTGCCCCAAATCACTTTTTGTACAGAGTTTGTGAAAAGAAGGGAGGAGAGCAGTTACCAACTTTCTTTTGTTTTGTAAACAACTGATTCATATTAATATTTTTTCCAAACTTTAAAATAAATCTCTTAAAACAGAATAAACAAAAGAATATTCTATATTAAGATTTTTGTTTATCATTTTTTAAAGATTTCATATTGATCACAAAGTAAAATAACAGTTAATTTTTACTTTAAAAAGATAACATAAATTTGTCATTTGAAGGTCTGTTCAGAGTGTCTGTAAACTTGATATAATGTATACTTTCAAGATCTGACTGATTCTGAATGTTACGAGTAACTTCAAATTTTACCATAGCAAGTAGATATCCCTCATGTTCACATCTGTAATGATTTAAACAAAGAATTAATGTATTTGTGACTATGGTAACCATTACTACCAATATACTGTGTGGATTTAAACAATCATACTAATATCTTTTAAAATCACCTATTCAATACAAAAGCAGCAGTTAACTGAAATACCTAAAAGAGCTTCAAGTTACACTATTAATAGTTTTCATTAAATAGTATCAGTGACATACTTTTCATGATTTTAACATAGTGTTCTTAAGATTTTAATGCTTCCTTCTTTTCCACCCCTCATTGATACCCACAGAACCTAACAATTTTATAATGGTCAATAACACAACTTTTTTTTTCAAACTGAAGAGAACAGGTGGACTTTAATCATATTTTTTTTTATATCACATTCATAGGAAAAGTTAATACTGACAAAATAGCTTTTGGATTCAAAGTATTTGAACGGCAACAATTAAGAAAATTTATCTGAAAAGATTCATATTAATAATCAAATGCTCTGAAGAATGTGTATCTTTTAAATTGATTAAGGGTATTTTTTTTTTAGTCTTTTTGTAAGTATTTAATATTAAATAGAAATCTGAATAACGCCAAACCTTATTTACTTTTAAAATGACAATTTTAGAGATTTCAGTAGAATCTTTAATACAATAAATCTGTATAGCCTATAAACAAATTCATTGCTCTAAAACATTTATTTGCAGACTGTCCTTTCCTGAATCCAATTGAACAAATAGGAAGAAACTATCATTAAACAGTTAAGCATTTTGATCATGAAACCTACTTAATAAATAACATTTTAACCCATCAATTATATATATATATATATAGAACTTCATCTGCCGGTTTCTTATTTCTTTCAATTCCTCATTATCTCAGCAACTTTTCTTTAATACTCCATCTTATGAAATTATACTTCACTATTTTTTTGTTATCTTCTTCAACGGTTTCCAAATAATTGTTCAAATTTCATCATTGCACTCTGTAAGTTACCAACTGGATTTAAATAGTTTTCAAGAAGTTTTTTTTAATTCTTTATGTTTTTTGTTTTTACATTTTTTGATGTCAAGAAACTTTTTCACTCTGATTTTGTTTTTTATACATCACGTGAAGATGCATACAGCATAAAGAAAATTATACAAACTTGCATTAAGGATTATTTTTTTAAATAGTTATGTTTTTCACTTATAATGCTGCATAACTATTGTTTGGCCATGTCTGCAAAATTGGTTTCAATTTCTACATAAATCTTTTTTTCTTAAATGACAAAATTTTATATTTCTTAATCAATGAATTAGAATTATTCTTATGCACATGCTTCTCCACTGATTTAAAAAAAAAAGAGGTAATCTCATTCCTAGGCTCTAAGATTGAATCTATCATAGGTCTGCTTTGTGGTTGAGCTAGTTGTAAGTTTTCCCAGTGGTATCAATGGTCAGTGTTTTAACCTCAGTCCAACGGCCGCAGGTTTTTCCCAATTTGTTCTTGAGACCGTATAAGTAATGTTTGCTTAATTATCATTCAAGTTACAGCTGTTGTTTGCAAAATGTTTCTATTTGTCAAAAACCCTAAATAATTTTTGAATATTGAATCCCTGCCACCTAATTAAACAAAGACGCTGGAAGTGTTACTCTATTATGTTGAAAAGATTTCATTAATTCCTTATTTTTCTCTAACAAGTGTTTTTAGGGGAGGGAGTTTTTAACTTGACACACAAAAAATCTTTTTTATCTTAGATGTCTCTTGATTTTTTATGGTTTATGACTAGTGATTTTATACACAATTAAGTCTTACAGAGAGAAGGGGGGAAGTAATTTATATACTTTTTACTTGATATACTTTTGTGCTTTCTTTGAAATGATATGTTAAGACACAATACTTAAGTTATTAACCAACTATTCAAAACAAAACTGTTGCATTAACAAATTAAACATGACATTTAGGCTAAATTTAAAACATTTTTTTTTGTTTATTTAGTTTGATAATTCCATTAAAAATTAAGCAAAGCCACAATCCTATAATTCTAGTTTTGTTTTTAATAATGCCATAAATTTTAAAAAGTTAAAGACAAATTTCAATGAATGATTTGATGCAATTTAACCTAAACAAAACTGGCTTGAAAAGAATATAGCAAGAACAATGACACTTCCTTTATAATATAAATTTTTAAAGTATGAATTTTATTCATAATTCTTTTTTTTTTCTATCCTGTAATTCTATTAACCTTCTATTTTTTTTCCAGGTTTTTTGAAAATACAAAATTAAAAAAAAAAAAAAAAAACAATGCTTTGGGATGAATAGACATACATGTTTCATGACTCTGGATCATTCTCTTCTGGTTGGGTAGAGAACCTTTCAGCATCCTTTTATATTAATAATCTGATGTGATCTAAGCACAAATTATCAAAACTTTCTTACAATCATTAAATTCTTGAAGCCATAATGTATTTACTGAATTTCAATTTGACACGATTAAATATCAGTCTAACAAACTTAAACAGATATAAAGAACTGGGTTTTTTTTTTTTTATAACTTAAGCCTCAAGTGAATAAATGATTCTGTTTTTTAATTTGACATAGCAACATTGGAATATCCCAAATTTGTAGGCCATTTTCATGACTGAGTAGATTGAATGAATGTTAACTCAAAAACAATGCTAATTATTCCCAAAAGTTAATATTTCAATGATAATAATAGTTGTAAATAGGAAAATTGTGAATACAGCAAGTACAAAAGATCATTCAAGACATTGGCAATTTGATTTAAAACTCAAAAACAATACAATTCTGTTTCTTTAATGATCAATTCAATATCTACAGAAAAGATCATACAAAACAGCTGAATCAGGGATTTGAAAGAATGGGTCCCTTAAGATGAATTATCAAATTTTAGTGAAATTCATTTGCCATTTATTCCAATATGAATAAAGCACATTTTAAATAAGTTGCTTTCACTAAAGAATTTTGTCAACAACCTTGTTTTGTTTTTGCTGGAATTCACTAAATTTGATAATTCATACTTAAGAGGACACCATTCTTTCAAAATCCCTGATTCAGCTGTTTTGTATGATTATTGTCTGTAGATATTGAATTGATCATTAAAGAAACAGAATTTGTATTGTTTTTGAGTTTTATCAATTGCCATGTCTGAAATGATTTCTTTTTACTTGCTGTTTCAACAATTTTGCTCTAATGTGACAATATTATTTCATGAAATATTAGAGTTTGAATAATTAGCATTGTTTGAGTTAACATTCATTTCATCTACTCAGTCATGAAAATGGCTAACAAATTTTTGGTGAATTATTCCAATGTTGTCTATGTAAATTAAAACAGAATCATATTTTCAAACTTGAGGCTTAAGTTTAAAAAAAAAAAAACGCCAGTTCTTATATTCTGTTTAAGTTTTTGTTAGACTGATATTTAATCGTGTCACATGTGCAATTTTTAGTGATACATATGGCTTTCAAGAATTTAATGATGTGAAGAAGTTTTGATAATTTTGCTTAGATCACATCAGATAATTAACATAAAAGGATGCGAAGGGTTCTCTACCACCAAGAAGAGAATGACCAGAGTCATGAAAATGTCATGCATTTCATCCCAAAGCATTGTTTATTTTTTTTTTTTTTTTTAATTTTATTGTAATTTCAAAAAACTGAAAAAATGAGAAGGCTTAATAGAATTACAGGATAGAAAAAAAAATATGATCGAATTCATACTTTTCAAAATTTATATCTAAAGGGCAGTGTCATTGTTTGCAAATTTCTTTTCAAGCCAAGTTTTGTTTTAGGTTAAATTGTCATCAAATCATATCATTGAAATGTCTTACTTTTTAAATTATGGCATATTAAAAACAAAACTAGAATTATAGGATTGTTTGGCTTTGCTTAATTTTTAATGGAATTACAACAATAAACAAAAAAAAAGTTTAAATTTTTAGCCGCTACATGTCATGTTTAATTTGTATGCAACAGTTTTTGTTTTTGCATAGTTGGTTATTAACTTAAGTATTGTTCCTTAACATATCATTTCAAGAAAAGCACTCAAAAGTAGTATCAAATGTAAAAAGTATATAAATTACTTACCCCTCTCTCTGTAAGACTTAATTGTGTTAAGATCACTAGTTCAATAAACCAATAAAATAAGAACTCTAAGATAAAAAAAAGAATTTGTTGCTGTTGATGTGTTTTTATTTCTGGTACGTCCGTGTGTCAGTAGAAAACTCCTCTCCCCTAAAACACTTGTTAGAGATAAAGGAATTAATGAAATCTTGTTTTTCAACATATAGAGTAAACACTCCAGCGTCTTTGTTTTAATAGGTGGCAGGGGATTCAATATTCAATTATTTAGGTTTTTTGACAAATAGAAACAATTTGGCAAAGAACTAGCTGTAAACTTGAATGAGTAAGTTAAGCAAAACAATTACTTAGTACGGCTCAAAACAAATGTGGGAAAACCTGCTGTTGTATGACTGAAAGTGAAAACACGACCCATTGATACCACTGGAAACTTACAATATCTCACCACAAAGCGCCCGTATGATATTCAATCTAGAGCCTAGGAATGAGATTACCTTCTTTTTTTTTTAAATCCGTGAAGAAGCATGTGCATAAAATAGAGTTCTAATTCATTGATTAAGAATATAAAATTTGTCATTAAAGGAAAAAAAAGATTTGTAGAAATTGAACCATTTTGCGACATGGCGCAAACAAAGTTATGAAGCATATAAGTGAAAACATAACTATTTAAAAAAAAATAAAATCCTAAGCAAAAGTGTATAAAATTTTTCTTATGCTGTATGCATCTTCACTGTATTATAAAAACAAAATCACGAGTGAAAAAAGGGTTTCTTTGACATCAAAAAATGTAAAAACAAAAAACATAAGATTAAGAAAAACTTTGAATAATTTATTTAAATTCAGTTGTAACTTACAGAGTGCAAGTGATGGAAAATTTGAACCATTATTTGAAACCGGAAGAAGATAACAAAAAAATAGTTTCGAAAAATAAATAAATTGTTCCCAATTTAAGGGGATGGGGAAAAGGTATTATAAGAAAAAGGTTGCTGAGATATTGAGGAATGACAGAATAAGAAACTGGCAGATGAGTTCTATATATATATATATATAATGAATGTTAATGTTATTTATTAGTAGGTTTCAGATCAATGCTTAACTGTTGATATAGTTTCTTCCTATTTGTTCAAATGGATTCAGGAAAGGAACAGTCTCAATAAATGTTTTAGGAGCAATGAATTTGAAATTTATGGCTATACGATTATTGTTATTAAGATTCTACTGGAAATCTCTAAAATGTCATTTTTAAAAGTATAAGTTTGGTTATTCAGATTTTCTATTTAATATATACTTACAAAAAAGACTAAAAAAACATAGCCTTAAATCAGATAAAAGATACAGTTTTTTTTTTTTTTTCATCTCAGAGCATTTGATTATTAAAAATCTTTTCAGATAAAATTTTCTTATGTTGCCGTTCATTATACTTGAACGCAAGCTAATTTGTCAGTATTAATTTTAACCTATGAATGTGATATAAAAAAAAAAATGATTAAAAGTCCACCTGTCTCTAGTGTGAAGAAAAAAGTTGTGTTATTAGACCATGTAATAAAAGTTTGTTAGGTTCTTGGGTTCATGAGGGTGGAAAGAAGAAGCATTTTAAACAATTCTAAGAACACATGTTGAAATACATGAGTATGTCACTGATATAATTTTAAAATGAAAACTATAACAGTTTGTAACTTGAAGTTTTTAGGTATTTCATTAACTGCTGCTTTTGTTATTGAATAGGGTGATTTTAAAGAATTATTAGTATGGATTTATAAATCCGATCACCATATGGTAGTAATAGGTTACCATAAGTCAAATACATTAATTCTTGTTTAAATATAGCAGATGTGACAGAGGTGATATCTACTTGTATGGTAATAATTTGAAGTTTACTGTGAACATTCAGAAGTCAGTCAGATGCAATTGAAAGTATACTAATTTTATCAAGTTTAAAGACAACTCTTGACAGACTTCAATGACAAATATTTATGTTATCTTTTAAAAGTAAAAAATTAAGTTTTATTTTTACTTTTTGTGATCAATACTGAAATCTTTAAAAAATGATAAACAAAACTCTTAATAGAGATATCTTTTTGTTATTCGTTCTTAGAGAGCATTTTTATTTAAAAGTTGGAAAAAATAATTAATATGAATCAGTTGTTTACAACACAAAAAAAAGAAAGTTTGGTAGTACTGACTCTCCCTCTTTCACAACTCTGGTACAAAAAAGTTGGATTTGGGAGATTTTTTTAGATTTTCCATTCATCTTTATGAATTTAGCAAAATCATTCATATTGTACATGTAATGTACAAGTTTCACAACTTTAAATAAGTTTAGAGAGTGTTTTAACTTTTTACACTAATTTTATTTGTATTTCCTAAGGAAACCGATCCACTCTTAAACATTTCTCCATAAATTGTTTGGTCTTTTTTTTCCGTTCTCCAACTCTTCAACTTTAAGTTATTTGTTATATAAGATAAACGCTGCTGTATTTTATGATCAGTCCTATTTTTACTGAGCTAATTTATAATGAATGAATGATTTTGGCCAAGATATCATGAGCTTCGGTGGTTCTATCGCTACCAAAAAATCAGAGAGGGTAAAATAGGGTTAGACCCAAATGAAAAACTGCATCTTTGACAAAATACCAGTCAATTAAGATTGTTACTGTAACTAATCATTTACACATTGTGCCAGTATTTTGAAAATTAACTAAAATAAATATTGAAAATGGTTAATTAAAAAATAATTTAGTTCATATTAATTTTATTCCCTGAAAATTAATTTGGCATTTTAAAGATTACCTTTACAATTCAATAATGAGTTTGTATTCATCGTTTGTGATTACTTATTTTCAAGTCATTTAAAATTTGTTATTTCTATTTAAAAAAATATTTAAGTAGGAATTTAGATTATAGTTAATAATTGACAAGGTAACTGCAGTCCATATATAATGCTTATAAGATCATCTTCACACGAGCATGCAGCAGTCTTCGAATTTGATTTGAACCTACCAAGAACCTAGATGGAAAGCTTAAACCCATTAGTGACACAAAATGTAGAGTCCAATCTATTGATATGAACTAGTCTACATAAATGAAAAATTACTGTATTGAAAGATATAAAGATGTTAATCTTCAGGAGAAAAAAAAACACATCAAAAAATCTTAGTAATTATTCTAGGTGACATCTGGAGGAGATTCTTGGGATTTTTTGTCCCATGAAATTGACAGGACAAGTTTGATCAAACAACAAAAACAGTAGGGGGTTAGAATGCCATGTACTATGGAGGTAGTATTTGTACAATGCAAAATGCTTTACTTGGTTTAAATCTAATAGGCATCTTCCTCTGTACCTAAAACACACTTATATAATTATTGTCAGCAGTCATTTTTTAAAACACCAAGCCCAACTATGTAATGAACCACACAGGAATATCCAGTGACATAATTGGGGTCAGTTTTCTCTAAAACTTATCCTTTAAATTCTAATGAATTACCAAAATAGGAATATTCTGGGTATCGACTTTTTAATCTAAGAAAGAAAAGATGCATATTGAATGCAAAGATGATAATGAAATCCTAAACTTTATTTACAACTAAAATCAAAAAATTGCATAAAAACGATTTTACAGATTAAAGTGTTTAAGTTCTAATCAATAGATGTTTGCTTTAAAATCTGTTCACTAAACACATTTCAAAGTAATGAAACAAGTAGTTAAAGTCAGATAAAGTTTTTCTCTTTGTTTATCTCGGTGGAGTAGAAGATTAGACAATTTACTTTCTAGCACTCATTATTTCAATAATGTTTACCCGTTTGTAACTTTCATAAAAATAATCTTTATTCAGTGAAGCAAATTATTTTAATTTACGCTTTTCATTCTTATATTTCTGTACTTGTTTGTTAAAGTAAAAAAAAAGTTCAATAGTACATTAGGTTAAGTAAATTCAAAATTAAATTAACTCACTGGTGATCTTACATATTATTTGATCGGCATTTAGAATTAAATTAACTTCATTAAAAAAGATCTATTATAGAAACAAAATAGGTATATTTTGTTTGAATTCTGATATTAAAGTAGAAACAAATTTTTCTTTTAATTTTAAGAAAGATAAAATGATGACTGAAAAAAATATTTTGTGGCCTTATGGAAACTGTCAAAAGTGATTTGGTAAAGTTTTTGTGCATATGATTTTCTACTAGAATGATGCTATCATGCTTGAGTTGACCAATAAAGTAATAGTGATGATATAGTATATATAGTATATAAGAACTATTATTTGAGAATATCAGTTATACAATGGACCATGGAAAATAGCAATATCTGGAAAATATCTCAATCAGCATGACATCATTTCTCTAGTTTTCTGGGTTATGCTTTTGATTTGTGCTTCATATAAGAATAAAAAAACTGGACCTCTTTTCTAATATTCCTATTTTTGAAACAAAAAAAAAAAGAATTCTACTAAAAGGACAGTCTTTTCTCAAGATGTTTATGTTTGAGGGTGTATCATAACTGTATCAGCCACTGACCTGCTAATTCATCTCGCTCCGCAAATTTTATTGTTATGTTTAATCTAATTACATAATCACCAATAAATTAAGTTTAATCTCGCACCACGCGAACGCGCACGTACCTGCTTTTAAATAAATGTTTTGTTCAATCAGTAAGGCTGTGGCTTCATTGAGTACCAGATTATACTAGTGCCTATTGAGGGGGTTTTCTATTACAGAATCTCCAGAACAAAAAAACGAGTTGATTTACAAATACTGCTCACAACCAACACATTAATTGATGAAAAGTATCTAATTGGTTTAAAGAAAAGGCATATATTCCTGAGGAAATAAACCTCAAGTGTCTGGTGAGTAGCTTGGCTTAAATGTTTTGACTATCTGCCATATTACCAGATATGCATCTTTTGAGTAGCATTCATTCTGCTATTTGGCAGTATTCTGTTAACAAAAAATTAATGGCTCTTGGAGACTGCAAACAAAGTACCCAAGTAATTATTTTTAAAACGATAACATGTAGGAGGATGGAATATGAAGTTGCCTAATGGTAAATATTTGAATAAAAAGTTGATAATTTTCTACTTAAAACTAAGTAACTTCGTTATCTCAATAACAATATCACTAATGTGGTTGCGATCTTCATTTTATAGGAAATCCTAGAAGAGCAATGTCTTAGATTATTATTGACAAGCCACAAAAATAAATCATTGAGTTGAAATTGAATAAGTCAGATTGGTTTTCGATAAGGGTATGTTTGTAAATATTACAACTTCTTCTTATTATATTTGATTGAATCGTCTCTCTGGTTAAAAAGTAATTCATTCACTTGTTACTATTAAGCCACTCAGTTAAATGTTTAAAAAATGTTTGTTTTATTCATAAAAGACATAAAAAAACATTGATTGCAAATTCTAAAGAATGGAACAAGAAGAAATGCAAAAATGGCTATTATGAACTAAGATGAAGAAAAATCTCAACTAGAAGACAATACTCTCTTTGCATTAAAAGAATCTTTTAAAACCTTCAGTCTCAACAATGGTTGAATAAACTGTATATAAAATTGTAACTTATTTATAAGTAAAAGGTGAGCGTATAACACTTAGGAATAAATTTGACCTGATTGTATATAATGAATCAAATGTAAATAAAGTTATAAGACATGTTTGTTTTATGAAATAGTTTTTGTAATACTTCCCTTTAGCCGTTGCTCTAACTTCTGAGCATCTGAGATAAAATCAGTCCCCCACTCCAAACAAAAGAAGCTATCCATATGAAATATTAATACTGCTTCAATATAGATTGAATTTCATGCCTATAGAACTAAATGATTTACCATTAAGTGTCATGAGTCTCCATAATAAAAAGGTTATATTATCTGAACTGTTAGCATTCAATGCAAAGAAAAAAAACCAATTTTCAAGATTAAACCTATTTGTGAATATGTGTAGCACATGAGACATGCCAATATTCTTAAAAATTTTCCATGATTATTCATTTCACTTATATTAAAAAAACTAAATGAGAACTGACAGTGCCCAAGACAAACACAAATTTGATTTGATTTCTGTATGAATGAGTCCTCTTATAATTCTCTTAAAAAGAGTCCCAAGCTGACTAAAAAAGGGGGGTATTTACTTTTGGGTGAATTAAAGTTTGTGTTCAATTTTAAGTTAAAATGTTCCGGCACCTCCATCATTCTGCCCCATTTCAGATATCTTTAAAACACTCCTTGAGGTCAAGGGAGTTTAGATGCTAGTTTCCATCAAGATTTCCCATTAGCCAGGAGTATGTAGGTAGAATAAGCCCTTTCTCTCATAATTTCTGATCTTCAATGCAGAGGAGGGACACAACTTGGCAGATTCCAACTTTATTTGCTCTAGACAAATGAGACCTTCCTGATCAATTTTAATCTAAAATGTGTTTGTGCACCCCATGCCAACAAATACTAAAACATTTTGAGGTGAAAGAAATTTCACATGCCAAGTTTCATCAAGACTCATTAGTCTAGTATATATATGTCACATTCCATCAGAATATCTTTTGTCAGCCTATATATACTTTTCAGTTGACCCTTGTATATAATCTTAAAAGATTAGTTGGCAACAATATTTATTTCACTGCTGCTTTACAAATTCAAATTTTGAACTTTTGAAAAAAATTGTTTTACATTTGCTCCATGAAACTGGTTGATCTAAATGAGTTAACCTTTTCTATCTAAAGTAGAATCTGTTTTGTTGGTTTTTTTAGCTATTGATAGGATTTTATAATTGACTGAAGCTATTTGGCTTATTTTAAGTCATTGACTAAAGTTTGTTTCTTGCAGCTAAAGAAAAGGGGAAAAAATTCATCATTCAGAAAATTTAAGTTTAAATTTTATTCTACAATGAGTTTAGATTAGATGACCCATGAACTCATAGGGTCCCAATGTAACAGTGGTCCATGATATTGATATTAAAAAAAAATGATTCAGTTGTAAGTAGGGTTGGAAAATGGCCTTATTTCTAAGAGGATTTTACGTGCTAGTATGTGCCGGTTTGCTGGGTTATGGTTACACAAAATATAATGGCAATGTTAGTAATATATAGATTGAAGAGTAAAAACATGTAAACAAGACATTTGAAATTCTTAAGAGAAAAAATAAATAATTTAAATTTAGACTATCCTTGTTGTTTAAGAAACACTTCAATTTCAATTCAAACATTGAAATATTTACCAAACTTAACATATTCTGGTACATAGTCCCCAATTATGATGTCAAAAAGCAAATGCCTTGCTAAATGAAACTTAATTTTGCTTTAAGGTGCTCCCCATCCACCAAGAAGGATACTTTTAATTTCATATCAACTAAAGTCTTGATGAAAGAAAACAAGTTCTAAAAGTGTTTATGAGTAATTCATATAAATGCATATGTCCAGAATCATTATTCCTTAAAAACCTTTTTGGTGTTTGTAGGAAAATATACCTGAGAAATATTCTAATAAAACAATTGATTCAATTACCTAAGATTTTCCATTGGTACAAAATAAACTGTGTTGCATATAAATTGTTTTACCAAGTTTACCTTTCAATTTCTATTTAGTTATATGTATAAGTTTTCTTCTTGGTTTAAATTCTATTGCTGACTGATCATCACTAATTAAAATCATTATTCATTTGATATTTACTAAAAACATGAATACAATATTAAAACTCTATCCAAATAGAACTTCACTTTCCATGGACTTTGTATTTTATTTTTCATAATGCTGCAATGCAAGTGTTAAAATCAATTTCTAAGCTTAGATGAAAAAGGTCTAAACTTAAACTCAAGAACAAAAATAATTTCTTTTTGAAAAATATAAAAAAAATTCTACAAGTTTGTTGTTGTAATTTTCTATTAAGTATGGACTGTGACATTTGTTTAAAATACCTGTCAAAATCTCCATATAATTCTAAATTGTATATCCTCCTTCTTCATAGAAACCTTCATTAATCCTCAAAACTTTCAAGTTAGGGTTTGTTGAAATTGTATGCATATGTGTGTACATGACTGGATGAAAAGGGGGGAAAAAAGACAATTATATTTGTTTGATTTTGAAAGTATTTAGATGACAATTTCTTTTTCTACCAATCACTGCAGGTAGAGAGGGTGGCATTATTGCACCATTCAGTGTAGTCAATCAAAATCTCCTCCTAGACTTAATAAATTGATTGATGAACTGTCAGTTTCTTTTTAGCATTTCCTTTCTCTGCACAAAATATTGACACACCCACTATTTGTATTAAAGCTCTTATACTAAATACTTCATCCACCCCAACACAAATTAGTCAATTAGTTGGATTTTTTTTTCCATATATGAAAGTTATAGACATTAACAATCTTTTAGAGGAATACTATTTTCTTTTGTATATTTTGTAAACATTAAAATAGTTATAAAAATCAGTGTAAAACGTGAATTCAAATATTTAGCAAGTTTTCATTTTTTCTTTATATAGACTGAATAATTATGGAAAAGTTATTTCTGGTTGTTTAATAAATTGACAGGCAGAATAATTACAGCCTTGTTAGGAAGGAAACAAAATCTCAAGAGAATTTAAAAGTTATGAATTAATAGTTTTTATGTAAAATCTACAGGTAAAATTTAGAAAAATTTCTTACCTTATTTGATTTTTAAATAACATTACTTTTTCTCATTAATTTGACTTGTATTTTCTTTCATGTTCTAATTTTAGTTACGTTTTTATTGCAACACATTCAGGTCATTTATGATATTGAGGAATAGTACATCTTAGAGGCAATAATAAAGGATATGTCCATTTCTGTCTCCTTTATTAATATCCCTGATATGTGCTGTTAGTCAATTTTGCAGTAATGTTAAAAAAAAACAACAGCAACTAAACTTAAAAGATGAAAGAAAATAAGTCTAAATTAATAATAATGATTTCATCTAAAATAAAAAATAAATAAAATAAAACATTATTTTTTTTTATATGAACAGGGGGTGGCTTGGATATTTTCTATATTTTAACTTCAGGAGTGAATTTACAATCTCCAAAGGCCAGATTTATACACTTTGCATTCTATTCAAATCTGAAGTTCCCTTAGTGAAGCCTTACAGTAAAGTCATGCTGAAAGCACTGGTTCCTGCTAGATCACTGAAGTTAAGCAGTGATAAACCTGTTTAATACTTAATTGATTGACCACTTAAGCAACATCAGGTACTGTAATTAACCCAAGTCCTTTGTTTATCAAAATGACTTGATTTGGCATTAGATGACCCAAAAAGAGTTGATATGCCATAAAACAAAATCAACCCACCAACCTAAGTGAAGCTTTAAAAAAATTAATAAACAACCTATGCCAATTTGCATGGCTGTTCAATATTTGCTTGCAACAAAATTAGTATAGAAAGCTATTTAGATTTTGGTTGAATTCTGAATTGGAACATAAATTGCTTCTGTGTAAGTGGGAATGATTGTAAGCTAAGTTTTTTTGTCATTTGATAGGTAGAGATGCGTCATCTGATAGGTAGAGATGATTTAGGTTGGTTGGAGGCCATAACTTCAGCTTGTAATATTTATGAGGAATAATAACATGCATTTAAAACAAGGCACAATCATTTTTTTCTTCTCTCCTGCTGATGTCTGCTTGATATTTAGAAAATTCTGAATATGCATTTTAACTTTAAACAGTATTGTTAAATCTGTGTTACCACCACTTTGAACTCTGCATTTGAAATAGAAGTTTGAATAATAAATTATTAAGCCCCTACCCCCCCCCCGTAAATATAGTGGAAATTAGAATCGGGCTTGATAGTATATTTTACACAAAGCCTTGTGTCCTTATAAGTGATAACAGCTGACTATAAGAGTAAGATTTATGGAGAAGTGCCAGATTTACTTGTACAATTATAGTTTTATGGTGGATGATACAATCACTAGTCTACTGGGAATATTATAATGATATGTGAATGCATTTTATTTTATGTTCTGATCATTTGTACGTTTGTACTATTGGCATATTTAGGTTGCTAGGTAACAAGAATTGATTTTGATGTTATTCACCTGCCACTAAATAAAAACAGCCCTTAAACACTCAGTAGCAACAAATCTGATAATTTTAAAATTTCCATTTAATTTCTATTAACGACTTACTACATTTTATAAAAATTCCTAAAATAGTTTAAAAAAAAAAAATCATTAAATTCTGTTTCTCTCTCGCTCGTACACTTTCAAAGCATTTTAAAATAGTGACCAATTGCAGGGATGTTAGAATAAATTTACTTCTAATTGTTTTGTCTGTACATCAAATTTTGCTTGAATACAAAGATAATCTTGTTTTAATGAATTACTCGATTTTCTATAATTAATATAAAAATTCTTAAAGGTACAATCAAGATTATTTACATGATCAGATCAATTTGTTGTAAAGTGAATGAAGTGCTATATTATTCTTCTAGCAGTAGGGGTACTTTGTTCTGTATTGTAGAAAATCCCAAACTTTCAAATTCTTATTAAAAGTATTTAATAATTGTTTATATATTTTATGATTTTGTTTTCTACTGATGCATTGTTTACATTTTCTTGTGTATTTTTTTCTACTTTGAGATTTGAGTAATTAAAAAAGTTAAATCCAAAAGGCAGCAATTGTTGAGGTATTTCAGATGATAGTAAAAATAAATTATAAATAAAACTAGGCTCCTCTTCTTGGCTCATTAATTTATTGAAATCTGCTGCTGGTACCATATAACCAGTACAATCTGTCACATAGTAAAGAAATGACTACTGCCAAGTAAATCCCATTGCCCTGTGAGATACCATGAAAGAAAATACTTGATAACCTAATAGGATACAGGAAACAGCTACATTAGACTTAAATGACAATAATTCTTTGGAGAAATCAGTATCTTATTAATTTATAATTCAAAACATTTGATTATTGGGAGGGGAGGGGTATTAAATGATAAATGCTATAATATACTTAAAAATGAGAAAAATCTAGATTTTCAGTGACAAGTTTCTTATAATACTGAAAGATATTTTAACAACTTTTAGACCTTTATATTGAAAAAACAAAAACAATGGTATTTTGGAATATATGTTGCCTTAGAAATTTCTGTATTTTTTACTTATTTGAAAATATTTTTGAAATATCTTTTAGAACACAAAAGCAAAAAAAAATTAGTTCTTGATTAGATTACATTCCAAAGTAGGTAACCTTGAAAATCTCAAAGAATTATTTTTATAATTGAAACCATGAACATAGTTTCTAGGTAATGTTTTATATTTATTTCACAATAGAATACCAGAAACTTTTTTTCTAGTGTGATTTATGTATTTTTCATTTAAACCGAATTTTATTAAAAAATAAAATAAAGTGCACAACTTATGGAAACAAAGACTAAAGAAATTATGAATGTTTTCTAAAATTTTTTTTAATAACTAAGCACTCTATCTTTATAAATTTCCTCCCTTAAATGATTTTTACAATAAAATTGAAGCTTTATTTGAAATATATCCACATACACATAGGGATGAGCTTAGTGGCACCACAGCAAAATGTTATGGTGCCAGATATTCAATGCCATTGGTACCCTTAAAAAATAAAGCCATGTTCACAGCAATTTTTGTCTTTTAACTTAAAAAAAAATATTTAAAAGAAGAAAAAAAAAGAAGGAAAATTAACTCATTTTATCATTGCAAAAACTTTTCTTGGAATTCAAATGTAGTGATTGATTTTTTTTTAATTATAAAGATGTTCTACTGCAATGAAATATTGCTAATAATTCTAGTCATCATAATCTGTTATTTGTTTATTTTTATCAATTTTACATAATTTTTTTGCAAATTCTAAAAATATTGCCACAATGCCCTTAGTCATTGCCATCCCTCTGTGATATATATATATATATATATATATACACACACACACACTGACATGATTTGATAACAAATACCCACTTTTTTCTTTTTGCAGAATATTTCTACAAATCTTCTAATGAATCCTCCAGTAGTTTAGATCCAAATATTACAGAACTCCTGTAGCCTGGCGTTTTATCTAACAAGTTTTGGTAAGGTGAGTAAACATTTACATGTATTTTTTAATGAAATCCATCAAACGTTACTGTTGGAAAAAAATACAACTTCAGACTTGAGTAATAAATATTGAATTAACAATTCTATTATGCTGCTCATTCTTTGGCCTTAAATATCTGCCATGTTCAGTAAATGCTTCAAAATTTTAAATCAAAATGGTCCAAACATTGTTTACAACTTGGGCCAAAATAATATCACTCCATACATTTTCTCTTAGGCAGAATTCTTTTAATGATGATTAAAGGATATTTGTTGCATAATTTAGTTATGAATATTACTAATATGCTAAAAATTGCTTCTGTTTTCATGTCCAAAAATTAAAACACAGTGCACAGATACTACACTGATATTTGGCAGAAGTTTGATGGGTACAATGCAGTCTAATCATAAAACAGCAGAAATATTATTTTTTTCAAATCCATGCTTTGCTTAAAATATTTTTAATATTTGCATTCTTTAACATGACACTTGTTTAAATTATTTATAAAATTAATTTCTAAACATATTTTAAATAGTAACACATTCTAATCTCTTCAAAAACTTTCATTTTCCAAATAAAGAATTATAGAAATTACAATAGAGAAAAAGTGATAACAATATAAGGTTGGCATTGTTCATATTTAAAAGCTAGAAACAATGTTTGACGTGAGGAAAAACCAAAAAAAAAAACAAACCAAAAACCCATTCTAATCACTTAAAAGCATGCTCTCAGAAACCGTTGTAGAATTGGTTACAATATCTTCATCTCTAAACTAGAAAGCTTCTTAGATATGAGATAAGCAGTTTTTACATTTTAAAACTGGCTCCTTGCTTAAAAAAAGAAAGGATATAAATATCCTTTGTTTATTTGTCTATCATTTCTTTTGCTTTGTGTCTAGAGGATTTGATGACATTGGCTCCATGTTGGAAATAGAACTAGGAAAAAAAATACTTCTATATAAGAGATATCAATGTGTGCCAGAAACTCTTATGAAATTGCTCAATGAAAAAAAAAATGATTAGAAGTTACTGTCAAGTTTTATACCATTCATCAATGACTTATGGATTTCTTAATGCACATTGACTTGTTAATTTAACATGCAATCAAGTGATAAAAATGCTAGAATAGCTTCAAGATTGATTTTTACAATAAAAAATGTTTTGTTTTTGATAATCACTTTCTAACCAAGTGATTTCATCAAACAATTCCTGGCACACTGACACTCCTTTATATGAGATTTTTCTGGATACTATTTCCAACTGTTAATCTCATTTTATAAGATTTTATGTATTTAATAAATTTCAAATTTTGCTTATACTAAGCACTATTAAATCAAATATTTCTAATCAGAGGTACCCCAAACATTTTTTCAAACTAACACAAGAGTGTATTGAAATTTTACATTTTCAGAAAAAATAAATTGTTGGCATTCAAGATATGTTTTCATAAGGCAAAATAATTTTAGCTTAAAGATTAATAGTTTATCTTAATTATAAAATTTCCAATCTCAAAATGTGTAAAATAGTCAGCTGAGCTATCTAATGATTATACTAAATATTAATTAGAATCACATTAAACCCAATATGATAATTGTAATAAATTTTTGGATGAACTGAAACGGTATTAAGTGATCATTAACTATAAAGAATTGATGCTCTGTTAAAGAGAAAAAATAATTAGGATTTTAGAGACTTGGGCTTATCCTGTAACCTGATTTTGTCATAAGGGTGCTACTTTGTAGTGTGTCAGGGACAGGAATAACCTGGTGGAACCTCTCTCATTTAGTTTTCCTTCTCTTAGATTGATTACCATATCAAGGTTAAAGAGTGCCATCTGCCTTACTATTTACCCACACCTGGGGAGAGAATAGTTGGATTCATACTTTTCTGAGGGGGGTATAGTGCTATGTAAAAATACAAACAGCCTAGTCCAGGATTTAAACTAGAGTCACTGAGTCATGTCAATAACCGCTATGTTAAGAGCTCTTCTTTATGATTTTACATTTGTATTAATTTATTTGTCAACACTACACTTGTGGCAAAGATTTGGGTGTATCCTTGAGGGCACTGTGTTCTTTACACTGTGAAATAAGGTACCCCCCCCCCTACCTGACAAATTAATAAAATAGTAATCAGGTTGTCTTAGTGAAACTGTAATTCCATTCTTTGGAAAATAAATTAAATAATAGTGGACTTCAATCATCAGAAAGAAAGTGAAACTTTTTGAAATTATAAAAAGCAAATAAATTTTTTTAAAGTTATAGAAAAAAAAAGTTCAGCTTAAACCCCTTAACTACTGTGTGTGTGTGTGTGTGAAATGCACCACTGCATCTGGATGTACATACATATGTTGAAAACCATACTCTGCATCCCAGAACATTAGAAACAGAATATTTCAAATTATGAATGATACAATGGCAGTTTTATTGAAGACAGGTACAGCAAAAATCTTTGTCACAGAGTTCTCACTAATGCATAAAAGTGAGTATAATTAGAATTGGTAGGTAAGAGATGAATTTATAGATTTTAAAAGACAAGAGAATATAAAAATGTCCTTAAAACATTCTAGTCATTTCCTATAAGTTTTTATTTTCAATGTGAACAATTTAAAAAGTTCTATGAATTCTATCTGAAAAGAATTACCATGTTTTACAAAAGTAGAGGTTTTTTTTCCTATAACTGGAGCATTTACAGTTTCACTAAGTGGCCACCTAGACATAATACCAGCTCATTGGACACAGTATTATATTTGTATTTTTTTAAATACTTAAATGTGTATCTTGTATTGAAACAAGGCTAATCTAAAACAAAAAGTTATTGGCATCATATATCCTATATGACATGCTTATAGCGTAATGGACATCATTGTAAGAAATAAATGGACATGGTGACCAGAGTTCAAATTCAGGATGAGGCTGTTTTCATTTCACATTGCACTAATACCCTTGGAAAAAAATAGCGAGTTTGATCCCCACTGGATGCCCTATACTTGTGACCTTGTCACATCCTACCTGAGGTGAATGGGTTTGGGTAAATACTCCTTGGGAAAGGTATGAATCCAACTATTTTTCCCTCCAGTAAACAGTAAGACTGGGCTCTTTAACCTTGGTATGGCATCGGTATAAGAATGTTTGCTCATGTAGAGGGGTTGGGTAAATACATATCAATCACTTAGTTGAAGACAGATCCCTGTGCTACTCATACATTGAGTTAGCGATGGCTGGTATCAAACCAGGAACCTAGTGATTCCTAGCCAACGCTCTACCGACTGAGCTAAACCGGCCCTTCAATACTTAAAATAATTATCCAATATTATTTTTTTCTCCTTTGATAAGTTAATAAGATTCTTAGTTTTAATTTTATATTCATAGCAATACAATATTGTAGATATTTAATAATTCTGTCTGAAATAACAATTTTATTTCATCAGAATGTGTCAAGAGGGTGGTAGTTAAGAAAAACAAAGTTAAGACTAAATAAATCTACAAATTTCATAGTAAAATAAAAAAATTTGCCAACTGATACTTAATAAGGTGTGCACAAAATTGGCAATGAAATCTTATTTACAAATGATTGAGATAATATGTAAATATGTCCCATATAACACAAGAAAACATCCATGTATCATTTAGTGATTGAAATTCTACAAAACTAACATAATTTAAATTATAGTTAAGTTTTTATTAAGAATTTACTTGTTGATAAAAATAGTAAAAATGTATAACTTTGGAAGTGTCAGCTCAACCTTTGTTTTTAGTTTATATTAATATTCATAATTATAACTCTTCAATTGATGTGTAGAGATTAAAGATTATAATTGGTTGACTAAATAAAGAGGACATAATTTAATTAAAATTATAATACCATATTTCAAAACACTAATGATCTTTTTATATTAAAAGGAAAGAAAACTAAACCATTGTGTCCTTTTTGTGTTTGATGTGTCATCATGACAATAACTTATTTGAACCTAAACTACTACAAGAACCACCTTTCCTCATTGGGTGTCTTTATACATGTGGTCCTGTGCCAAAAACTTAGTAAATGAATCTATTTTGCATATTTAGAAGGGAAACAACTGTTGTATTGCAATTTTTATTGAAAATTATAGAAATATTAATCACACTTTTTAGGTGTAGGTAAGAAATTGTAATGTTTTGTTTCAATTATTATAAAACCATTTGATAAAAAATCCTCTTTCTCATTTTCTACCTTTCATTGGTGGGATACTAGTATATTGAAGCTATTTGTTTTAAAACCTAACTTAAAACAGATCATACCAAGTAAAAAAAAGATAGTTTTTCAATTTAAAACTATTCAAATTACTCAAGGTGGTTTAATTCCTTTCAGACATAAAAAAAAAAAAACAAATACTAAAAATATTGTCTTGAGAAATGAGTTTTTAATAGTAAAATAATTTGGGTAATTGGAAAATGGATATATTTTACTAGGAGGTTAGGGTTGAAACAAGGACACAAGGTAATTTGAAAAATCTGAAAGGTCAAAGTTAGCTTTTAAGGAATATTTTGGTGAATTTATTATATGAATAAAATCTGAACTGGAGATAATATTTATTCATAGAAATAACTATTAAAGAAAACTATTAGATACATTCACAAGTTTCGAGTTATTGAAATCTATAGATTTATTTAGCAATTATTGGTATTATTCAGATAGTATCAGCTTTAACTGAAGTAATATTAGGAAGCTTTTAAAGAAGGGTTTAACTTTTTTTAATGTCAAATGTACTTTATTTTAATTTAAAGGAAAATTAAGTCTATAATTTCATAGTTATTTTTTATTAGAATTTAAAAAATCTCTTTAAAAGCTATAACTTACAAATAAACTAATTTTAAAAATCCGATCAAATGGATGAGAAGAGACTTATTGAGAAAAAAATTATGCATTTTATTTTGTCTTGACCAAATTCATATCTTTTTTTTATTTGATGACCACCAAGTTTCATAATTGGAAAAATAAAATTAATCTTAAATTTTACTTTTTCACTCTATTTTTTCTTTATCATCAAAATGACTAACTCCTGCGAAATTAAAACAACTGAAGTTGCTTGATATGTGGCCATTAAATTTTGAATAGATTTTTCTTTTACTTTTTAAAGCGATAAAATTAGTCTACACATAATCGTTTGTTTTTGTTTAATGATTTTAAGTCAAGTGGATTTTCACTGTCCTTGTTCATCATAAAGTCAGATTCTTTAAATGATTGAATGAAGAACTAATTCCATTGTTCAGCATTTATAAGGGTCATAGATCTGCTACTCACAAGTGAAGTGGCACTCACCTTCGTCCAACTTTATTTTCGTTTCTAATCTTTTCTTCTTTGCTAAATGACGACTGGTAAACTTGGCCGCCATTTACGTAAATTTAAAATTGCTTTGTCATCACCTTTTTGTCTTCATTTTGAAAAAAAAATCTGTCTTTTCCAGTTGAATAACTTTAAAATAAGGAAATCTAAAATATATTCCTTTCCAATTTAAAATGAAGGGTAAAATAACAAGGTACACTTCATTTTACGTAGACAATAAATTAGTGAACAGGGCTGTCCTTTGTTAATTCTCACCTTCAGAAGGTTGATAATTGTCTTTACTCAGAGACGATTAAAAAATAAAAATTTACTATACTTACTCGGCTAATATAATGAGCGTTTTGCATAAAATGAAAGCAAACCATACACCTTTTTTAAAAAATGGAGAAAAATAATCAACTCTGCAAGCTTTCGTTCATTGTTTTGTAACAAGTTGTATTTGAAGCAAGAAAATAAAAACCTGTCCTTCACATTCAATAGGGGGTAACGAACCGAAATAAACATTTTTAATTTTAATGCGCAAAATGAATTATCAACTCAGTGAATCGTCATTTGTTTTTTTTGTCTTTTTAGAAAAAATTGCGATTTTTTAATAAAATTTGAAGCTGCTTTTCTTTTTTGTTTTAATATATATATAAATATATATATATATATATATATACACATATATCACCAACCAAAAATGAGAAGTGTCTAGTCAATATTGTAAATTTTAGAGGAAAATATATCCATCATTGCATTAAAAATGTCTAAGATTACAAAACGAAAAAAATCGATGGCAAAAGCAATAGATATAAACGTAAATAATAATTATACCGTTTGAATGGCGAGACGAGAAATTTCCAACCTCCTTCGTTGTTCACTGAATGAACGCCATGTTGAATTATGTCGCTGCGTAATACCAAGAAGAAAGCTTTTGTTGAAACCCATTAAAACATCCATTGTTTCTGTGCCAATGAATCAAAGCTTGTCAATTTTTCCATTTCACATCTTTCACAATTTTATCTTTTCAGTATGAGAGCTAAAATGTCTCGTCGTCTCCTATCCATTCCCTTCCTCGCCTTTTTTACACCATTCTCTCTATACTACTACTACGTTTATGATTACGAACAATAACGCTAAAGAGTAAGACCAACCTCAAAGCTTTTTTTAAGTTTCATCGAACTTTGATTTTTGTTGATTATTGATAGAAATATTTTAAACAAAACCGACATTTAAAGAAATGTGGGAAAACAAGAGAACCACACTCACGTAAACTGTATCAAATTTTTGCAATATAGTTTTCATTCATGGTGAGTGTGGTCGTTATGCCTGTCTCCTCGTTCATTAATAGTAGAATCCATTATTGGCAAATATGTCATTTCTTGTTGCTGAATTGTTTGCAGTTGGGAAATAGGTCGTAATAAAAATTGGTAAATAATAGTATACTACAGTATATACTACAAAATATGATCATGGTTTGACAATGGTAAAAAAATATTAAGTATTTTTGTTCTGACCATGAAACACCCATTTGTATTATGCATTATATTCACTTCTCGATTACCATGACTATAATAATGAAGACTAGAAAAGTCAAACACTAGAGAAAAAGGTGTTTTGGTTGGACGCAATTTAAATACTTTTCCCATATAAATAGATTTGGTCTTTTATTTTAAAAGAAAAGAAAAAATTAAATTTTTTTTTTTTTCACACTAAAAAAATAAATTGATTTAAACAAAAAAAAGTCTTGTCTTGTTTTAACAAAATAAACATTAAAAAATTGGATTGTAAAATTTTGCATTAAAGAATGAAAAGTCGAATTCTTGAAAAAATAAAATTGTTAATTTTGGGAAATACTTAAGAATTGATAATTTTTTATTTGCTTTTTCTTACAAAAATACATAATTTTACAGAGAAGTCTGACAACAGGGATTTATGATTTGTTTACAACAATGTAATGCCTAAAATTGTATTAAAATAAATAAAATAAATCCATAAGAACAAAATAGCCATCTGTTGTTGTATCAATTTTTAAGATCTGTTGCCAGACTTACCTTTTATTTCAGTCACGCTTTAAATCCAAGAGAGAAAATTAAATTTCCTCCTGTGTGTGTGTGTGTGCATATTTTTAATGGTAATTATTAGACGAGGAGAGCCTCGATATTTTTTGTGTGAGTGAAAAGATGATGGAGGGAGTTTTTAAATTTGATTGTAGTAGTAGCAGCAATAACAAAGTACATTTTTTTGATATTTTTTCAATTGTTATCATCCTCAACATTTTTTGTTTCTAATTTTTCATTTAATTCAAATTCTTCTTTCATGTTATCCATAAAATCTCGCGTTACCCATGTGGCTGATATTTTTCTGTAGTTCAACGTCTCAATAATATGCTGCACTCTTTCTTGACTAATGGCTAACTTGTGTGCAATTTCTTTTTGCTTAATTTGCCGATTTTCTTGAATCATGGCATCCACTCTTCTTTGATTCTCCTCGTGTGTTACTGTAATCGGTCGTCCTGATCTATGCTCATCAAATACACTCATTTTGCCTCTACTGCAGTTTTTGGCACATCGAACCCACTTGCGGACATTTTTAACATCCATACAACCATCGCCATAAATTGCTTTCATACGTCTGTAAATTTCAATTGGTGCACAACCTTCTAGTGTCAAAAATTCTATTACTGATCGCTGCTTTATACGTAACTCGGACTTAGTACCCATGACTAACAAACTCTTATTACTCAAAGCCATTCACACAGTGAAATGACTCTAAGCACGTTTGGACATGACTTTAATGCATGTTCAAACATATTTATCTTCACTATAGTATAAACGATTCTATGCGGTAGTAGACTCTATTTATCAATAAACTCTCTCGTAATTTTCTTGTTAGCTAGTATCATTAACCGTTTGTTGATACAATCAAATAAACAGAGAAAGTGGAAATTCAATCACCACAAAACAAGTAAATAATTTTGATCACTGTGAAAGCTAGAAAATTGGCAAATCGTCATTTTTGCTAAGAACCCCCCATATCGTCCTGCTCTTTGGTGATGCGCAACGCATTAAATGGAGGACTGGACGTCTTCATTTGGCGAAATGTTTGTCTACAGTTCATTTTATTCGCCATCTTTATCTTAATTTTTAGTAATAAATTTTATTCTATTGTCGGCAGTTTTTATGTGTCTAACAATTTATTAAATCTGGTGTTATACGCTATGGTATAACTTTAATAGTCTAGGTTTATCTTTTCTCTCTCCTGTTCGAAACAGCTGACGACTAGTCCAACTGCTACTACTATCCGAAGTCTTCCCTTTTTCGAAATAAAAGTTAAATAAATTGTATAACCTCTTTATTTGACCTTTTTACAAATAAGATTTTTTAAATGCCATTTTTGTCTCTTTCAATTGCACATTTCTTTTTTTTCTTTTTCGATAAGAATTGATTTTTTCTTCTCCGGCTTCATTGTTCCGCACTGGACAACTGCTGTGAACATAACAAAAACATCAGGTGGTGCAGCGATCTTTTCAATAAATATTCTTCTTTCCCTTAATTCATTCAGGATTGCATAAAGAAATTAATGTATTTTCATTTTTTTTATTATGTTTGTCTTCACCGAACAAAATATAATATTTGATATATTTTTTCAATATTGGTTTATCTCTTTAAACTATTCTTTTTATGACTGGTGGAATTTCTTGTAAAGGTCTACTAATAATTAATAAAGAGCTGTTCATAATTTTCCTTTCTTAATTAATATCTTTTTAAAAATCTTTTTTATAAATCAATTGAATGGATTCAACAAACATTTTCCATTAACCTTTCAAAGAAGATATAATTATACAATTCGATTGTGGTTGCTTTGTAAGTTGTGTTATTATTAAGAGTAACACATGTGTAGATCGGATTTCTGTACATTCCCCCACCCCCCAAATGTGTCTGCATGTGTCTATGTTGTCAGTGAAACTTTTTGGTCGCCACCAGTTGAGCCATAATAATAATAGTTTTTTTTTATTAACTCAATTTAATATTAAAGATAAAATAAAACTGCTAAAAAAGAAAAGAAAAAAGGGCATTTTTGTTTAATGGTTTTTAAAACCGTCAACGTTAATATTATATTCATTCGTTTATTTTTTTTTTAATCCATCACTCCATTAAATTTTAAGTTGTAGTAAATAAGTTTTTATAGTTAAAGGAATTTAAAATTTTAATCAATAGGAAGTTTTTCTTTTTATAAAAATGAGGATTAATTTAATAAAGTTTGACTTCAGTTTAAAAGAAGAAAAAAAAAGGAAAAAAAAAAAGGAAACAATACACAGTAGTAGGATGACATAAAGTCCTAAAACAAACTTCTAAACTGGGTTAGTTGTGTAAAAATAGGTCAGCCTCTTTTACCTTAGCCATATGTTTACACTAACATTGAGACTACAAATAAAACACTTGGAAAGAAAAAGATTTGAAGAGTGAATATATAGATAAAATTATCAGGAAGAAAATGTTATTGATTGTATGACCATAGTTCTTAAATGTTAGAAAAGTTTTTTGTTTTGTTTTATATATCAAAAGAAAAGAAGCTTTTAACTTTATCAGTAATTTCACATTTGAATGCAACTGAATAATAAAAATAGAAAAGTGAAAGTATTAAACTATCTGTTGTGGGTGGGGAGAAATTGTTTTAAGAGACAAACATCAACAAAAATAATAAAAATTAAAGGTCGTGCCAAGAAAAAACAAAACAAAAAACAAAGCTCCAAAACGAAATAAATTTCACTTTGGAAAAAGGTGGAAAAGTTATTGTGATTTGTTAATGGGAAAATGCAAGTAAATAGCAATTTAGTGAGAAAGAAGTCCTCAATGAAAATTAAAAACATTACTTTGATTGAAACATTTTTGTTTTATTCGTAAATATAGCCACCCCCATTTTCATTTTGTAATTAAATTCAATAATCATATAGGACAAAATTATTTATTTAATTAAATTTGCTGTGCTTTTCAAGTGCATCATAATCGGTCAAAAAATGAGTATAAAAGTGCAAACCTATCATTTATTTCAATGGCAATGAGAAAATATTATGGAAGAAGGGGAGGAGGAAAGTGTCTGGTTGTTGCGTGGCAACTTTGTTGTAAAACCGACTGAAGACAAGTAGGCTAAAAACTTGTGATTTAAAAATATTTTTCTAGTTTACTAAAATTTCAAAATTAACTTTATTTTAGGGAAAAAATCAGTTGAGTAATAAAAATCAAAAACGTAATGATTTTTTTATATTTTTCATGTTTTCATTTTTAGTTGGAAAAAAGAAGAAAAAAAAAGACTAAAAAAGACAATTTATTTACTCTTTCTTTTCACCTGAATTTCTCCACATTTTATTTCCCCGATTGATAGAAATTGTGAATTTTTAAAATATCTTTCTTTTTAATAAATAATTTTGTACGGGAAAGTATTTATTTAAAATAGACGAAGACGAGTTGATAGATTAATTTCCCCCGTAATAATTATAAATCTTTCTTTTTGGTTGTGTCCTTCACCTTCGTGTTTGTTCGTGTTCGCCATGTTGACAGTGTAGCAGACGACTAGAGATCCGTCACAATAATCGTAATCATTGAACAAAAAAGAAAAAAAAGAAAAAAAAAAGAGACAGAAGAGTAACGTGTGAGAAGGCAAACTTGGCTCGGCAACAAATGAATGAGAGACAAAGAGAATGTTATAATGGAGAGAAAAAGGTTGATGGCTGCTTTTATCTCGACGACTAGAATGACGTATGCGTTGTTATTAAACAAACATTTTTTTTCAACCTTCCTTTTTTCTTTCTTCTTTCATTCCATTTTAACAAATATTTTATCAAAAAAATATATTTTCCACATAAATTAATTTTTTTTCATGTCTTTTATATATAATATATTTATACATATGAAAGAAAGAAAAGATAAATATTTTTCTCAGTAAGTACCCACAATGCTTTGCACAATGTGATCTTAATGTTGCTTCCTCTTTTCGTTGGACATGTTTTGAGAATGTTTACATTTTGTTTGGCGGGTAACTGAATCAGAATTGTTTACTTTTCTCAGTTTTTTTATTTAGTAAATATGTAAACCTATTTAAGTGAACTTTTCTATTTTATCGATCATATCAGAGCGCGAAACGAGTAATATTTCTTAATTATATATTGGAGAAATAAAATGATTAAAAAAAACAAAAAAAAAAAACAACGAAAATAAAAAAAACCCCGATAAAACATTGAAATGAATGCCGACCGGACACTAAAAGAAACAAAAGCTTGTATACATTTAAAACCTCTTAGCATTTTTTCTTCAATCCTACAAACAACTGCCCTGTTTGGTTGCAGGTTGTTAGTCTGCCTTGGAGAAGAAGAGTAATAATCAATATGACGTGGACTGAGGGTTATCGTTAAATTTTTAACAGTTTTTGTACCATTACTAGATCTGTGCATAATATACCCCATACTTTATGGCAGAAATAAATAACTCGTACACGAAATTTAAAAAAAAAAAACAAAACCTTATGCAAATGATATATTTAAACTCTGTAAAGGGCTTTTTTTTCCTTAGATATAAAAACAACAAAAAAACATTAGTATATCTAGCTTTGACACCCCCTATCAATTTACTTTTTTTAAAAAGTCATTTTTTTTCTAGTTCGAAGTAAAAGGATTCCGAATTATTTATGTCAGATCACGAGAGATAATTTTGATTTTTTGATTTTTAAGAGAAGAATCCTCATTATTTTTAATCTAATAACATTTTTCAATTTAAAAAAAAAAAATTCTCTTTTGTCTCTTTAATCTACTACATATTATTTATACAGTTCTGATTTTTAATGTGATGTAAATCCTAAAGGGGCACTAATAGTAAAAGCTATTAATTTAGACACGTTTTAAACATCTTTCCAAGTTAAAAAGCATAAACAGTATTTCAAATTATTTATAAATCATATTGTGGTTACTGTAAAAGCAAAGGTATTCATGAAGATTTAAACCTAAATAATTTATAAACATTTGTATTCTGAACTTTTGTATTAAACCTTTCGTATTGGTCAAACATTTAAAAGATAAAGATGGTAAGATTTAAATGATAAAAAAAAAATGTTTTTGAGGTTATGAACAATGTATCTCTCACATGTCTGCACACACACACACACACACATATATATAATGTGTGAATAAAAACAAAGTATTCCGAAAAAGAAAGATGAATTTATTCTTGATGGTGAAGTCGCCGTTTAAACGTTTCGGTTTATATTTAACCCTCATCAGGACAATACAATAGGAATGACAAATTTGGATGTTTTTTCCTATTGTATTGTCCTGATGAAGGTTTAATATAACCGAAACGTTTAAACGGCGACTTCACCATCAAGAATAAATTTTTTTTTTTTTTTTTTTTTTTTGAATACTTTGTTTTTCTATTTTTCTACATATTGTTGGATTTATTTCCATATTTTACTCGTGTGTGTGTGTGTGTACAATAAATAAAAAATCTATTTATCATTTTATCCCTGTTGTACCCAGACTCAAATTTTTGGCTCTGAAGACAACTCGATCGGCCTGTTGGCTGGGGCATTAGAATACACTGACTGCACCTCTACACAGGGATAAGACTCTCCCAATGGGAACACCTGTTGGCTGTGGGTGGCAACCTGTGATGCTTAAGGATGGGACCCAGGTGGCTGAGCAGTCCATGAGAGGCTCCCTTCGATCAATCGGCTGGTCATGTCAAGTCCTAGTACCTATATGATTGCCCCAATCCTTTTTATCATGGGTGCTAGAAGGTGGTGGTTGAGGGTCTTAATGTCCTGGGGATGATGTTAAACTCTATCTGATGGTGAGGTTCCAGTTTTGAGGGTTTGGTGAATGTGTAGCACCCCTTTATCACCATTGCTCCCTGGTCCACTCTGACCCGGAGTGCTAGTACCTGTTAGGGTCCCATGTATGGTTTAAATAGAAAAAAAATGTTTTAAAAAAACTTTCTACCACACTCGCTTATAACAAACTTGAACTTTACCCTATAAACTTATCCCTTAAACTGATTTCCAATCCTCTTAGCAACAAACAACCTACTGTCAAAATAAAATAAAAAATCCTTAAAAAAAAAAGAAAAAAAAGAAGCATAACAATAAATTTGACCATCCCTCACAACCTACCACTTGGCATAAAATAATCCTGGATGGGTTGATCCTATTAAAATCAATCAAACAATTGTTTGGTTGGTTAACCTTATGTCTTTATATAGTGAAATCAAATGAATTTAGAAAGTACTGTATTTGACGGCATATAGGACACACTTTCCCCAAAAAACTTTTGCTTGAAAAAATTGCCCTGCATCTAATACATCGTAGGTGAAGTTTGAGATCTCCTGTAGGCCTAGGCTAATCATCTCTATGATGCTCACTAACCCTCAGTACTTTTACTTACCCTAAACTCCATGCATCCTTATTTTATTGCTGCCAAATTGTTTTGTTTCTGCTTGTGTAATGCACAGCTAGACTGTTTTCAACAATATATGCTTAAATACACTAAAAACTTTTTTTTCCCTGAATCTGACCTGCTGAAATATGCCGTCAAATACGGTATATAAAAACATTTCCATTATTCCCTTTTTTTAAATTTTTATTTTTTATTTTAAAGAAAACATAAATGCATATCTATGAAGAAAAAAGTCAACAGTATTTAAATGTTTGATAACTTTGGATATTAGACATGGTCAGATGAAATATTTGCATCATGAATTTTTTCTGAGTCTGTCAATTTTTAAGTGGCTTGACTCAAATCTCTAAAGAGCATATAGATTCAGGATTAATCTGCTGATCCCCATAAAACATTCTTAACAGAAACAGATCAAATGAAGATATAAAATTCAACAAATATTGTTAGTATTCAGCTGTTTTGCTACTTAAGAGATTAAAAGATTTTTCTCTTTGTCTCTCTTGACCTGTGGATGAAGTACAGCACATCTGAGAGACACAATTTAAAGCAGATTTAGATTTCTATATCAATGTGATGAGACAAAGACAACGGTCATGATATTAGATTAGTTGCTTATTAGCTTTATTTTTCATATCTCTCATAATGTTTGGCATATATACAAAGTGTGTCAAAAAGTATCGAGATTTTTTTTGTACTTTTTGACACACATAGTATTCTGAAAAAAATTAACGTTTCATTCATTCTTCCTTTCTAACTTGGTAAATTCAGCTTTAAACTTGGTACTTTTTTTGACACACCTTGTACTCTGAAAAAAATTGATGTTCATTCATTCTTCATTTCTATCTTGGTAAATACAGCTTTAAACTTGGTACTTTTTTGACACACCTTGTATTCTGAAAAAAATTGATGTTTCATTCATTCTTCATTTCCATCTGGTAAATACACTCTGAAAAAAAATGAATGTTCATTCATTCATCTTCATTTCATTTCTATTTTGGTAAATACAGCTTCAATCTCAATACTTTTTTGACACGCCTTGTATTTGAAAAAAATTGATCTTCATTCACTCTTCATTTCTAACTTGGTAAATACAGCTTTAAACTTGGTACTTTTTTGACACACCTTGTACTCTGAAAAAAAAAAAATGAATGTTCCATTCATTCATTCTTCATTTCATTTCTATCTTGGTAAATACAGCTTCAATCTCAATACTTTTTTGACACGCCTTGTACAGTAGGACAATGGATGGTTTCACTTATCTTGGTTGGTTGGAATAGCAAAACCTATGTTATTTTTGTACTTAAAATTAGTGTTTTTCCTGAGTTAACAGACCATTTTTCACCCAAAGTGTGATGTTTATGTATCATAGAATTTTGCTATAATCAATTCTATATGCTTATTTTAGTTTTTAGCCATTGCCTACTGTTTGATATTTGTTTACTGTTTGTTTAACTCTTAAAGTCCTATACCCCCTCATTCCACCTGGCTGAAAGTCTCCTTCGTTTTCTTAATCTGACCCGAATAATAGCCTTTGTTTAAATGTAATATTAAACATATTTAGAAGTCTTTTATTTTAAGGGAAATAACAGGTAAGTTTAGATGCAAAGGTCATTTTTTAACCATTTTATATATATAATATATATATATATATATATATATATAGGAAGCGCGTGGTGTAATGATTAAAGTCATGGGAAATGGACTCGTCGCCCCGAGGTCAAATCCTGGACATGGTAATTGCATTACACTTAGCGCTAATACCCTTGGGAAAGGTATGAATCCTACTCTCCCTCCAGCTATGGGCAGGCAGCTGGGCAGACTGGGTTCTTTAACCATGACTAGGTAACCAGTCTAGGAGAAGGAACACTCTGAATTCAAACCTGTTAAACTCCGCTTAAGAAATTGACCTTGTGTTGTATCCTGCTTGTGCGGAGGAGTTGGTAAATATATATATCCTTATAGGAATGCTCTGGAATTAGAAACTTCTCAACAGGATGTTAAGAGTTAAGGGCCAGTTAAGCTCAGTTGGTAGAATGTTTGACTATGAACCACAAGGTTTCGGGTTCAATACTGGCCCTCGTCAACTCAGCGTATAAGTAGCACAGGGATTTGTGTGGTAAAAGTACGGAGCTGATGTTAGGTGTGGCGCTTCACTTTAGATGCCAAAACAATCTCCTTGGTCTAGTGCTAGTGAAAAGGGGGATAGACTCCCTCATTGTCTGGCTGATACCGACTTTAGGCCACTCTGACGACTTTACTGTTTGGTAGACGAGAAACCTAAATTATGGTCAAGTCATGCTGAAAGCACTGGTTCCTGCTAGATCAACAAAGTTAAGCAGCGATGAGCCTGTCCAATACTTAATTACTTAACCACTTAAGTAACAGCATGTACTGTAATTAACCTGGGTCCTTTGTTTATGAAAATGGCTCAGTTCAGCACTAAATGACCTGAAAAGGGTTAATATGCCGTAAAACCAACCAACCGAGAAACCTAAACTATTTTAAAGTCAATCATTTTGGAATGAAACAATTTAACAATCTTCGCTTTCAAATGAGTTAACTAAAATTTTATTCTCTATTTATCTAAAATTTACTGGTTTATGTTTTAGTTATGTCCTAATGTTTCAATTTTGTCTGCATAAAACGTCCAAGAAAAAAAAAAAAAAAAATGTATTTTCAGAAAGCTGTCCAAAACGTTAAATCATTAATAGCAGCATGGATATCCATGACAATCTCTTGCCAACCACCCCTATTGGTCATCGCCCCTGGAGGTCCTCTGTGCAGCATCTAGGATCCACACAGGAATGATCAACGTACGTCCTTGCTGGACAGCCCACACTGGCGTATCCATGTGCAGGTTTCTACAGCAGAATAACACTTATGAGTTTGTCTTTGCTTCTCCAACAGTGTCCAGAATGTCTTGTCAGTCTTAGTTGGATGGTTTGTGTGATGGGGGGCAAGTGATCGTACAACTGCTTTCTCATGGGGTGTTGTTTAACACTGCAGAATTCTTGTGCAACTCTCATCTAGTTTATTCTCTAGGCCAAGGTTTTTCAAAATGGTCTACATAAACCCCCAACAACTATGGTTTGTAAGTATTTGGGGGTCTACAAGGAATCTATGGAAACTACTAAGCCTTCTTAGTAATTAGAAGAAATTAATTCAAAAGGAACAAGATTTTTTTTTAACACAGAAAGGAAATGGGACTGTCAATATCTGGTCAAATCTGTTTTGAGTCACAGGAAACACCAATTTAATTGAAAAATGATGAATGTTCATTCAACCGAAACGTTGTTTCTATTTTTTTCTCTGTAGGAAATCAGCTATCATAAAAAAAGTGGACATTATTGTCAATGGAGAAAAAATAAAAACAAAACAAGAGGATAAATCTGGGTTTCTCAAAGTGGTCCACATATACCTCATGGGGTCTTGCAAAATTCAGGGTGTCTGTGAGTCTACAAGGGGTCTATGCAACAATTCAGGCTGTGTGTGAGTTACAAGGGGTCTCAAGGGGTCTATGCAACAATTCAGGGGCTGGAACAATTCAGGGTGTCTGTGAGTCTACAAAGGGGTCTATGGCAACAATTCAGGGTGTCTGTAGACAAGGGGTCTATGCAACAATTCAGGGTGTCTGTGAGTCTACAAGGGGTCATGCAACAATTCAGGGTGTCTGTGTGTACAAGGGTCTATGCAACAATTCAGGGTGCCTGTGAGTCTACAAGGGGTCTATGCAACAATTCAGGGTGTTGTGAGTCACAAGGGGTCTATGCAACAATCAGGGTGCCTGTGAGTCTACAAGGGGTCTATGCAAACTCAAGGGTCTATCAAGGGTGAGTCTACAAGGGGTCTAATGCAAAAATTCAGGGTGTGTGAGTCTACAGGGGTCTATCAATTAGGGTGCCTGTGGTCAGGGGTCTATGCACAATTCAGGGTGCCTGTGAGTCTACAAGGGGTCTATGCAACAATTCAGGGTGCCTGTGATCTACAAGGGGTCTATGCAACAATTCAGGGTGCTGTGAGTCTACAAGGGGTCTATGCAACAATTCAGGGTGCCTGTGAGTCTACAAGGGGTCTATGCAACAATTCAGGGTGTCTGTGAGTCTACAAGGGGTCTATGCAACAATTCAGGGTGTCTGTGAGTCTACAAGGGGTCCTATGGCAAACTACTAGCTTCTTAGTTAATTAGAAAATTAAATTAATTCCACAAGAATCCTGGAGAACATGCTCATGTTGATATATTTCCAAAAGTTTAAGCCAATACTTATCAAAAGTACTTCATATCTCATCAACATAGGTGATTCATCGAAAGTTGCTTGTATAGCAATTATCTTAAGTTTAGATATTATATGTATATTTGTTACATGTTATGCTTTTATTTAACTGGGTATTTAATTACTTACAGTTTGCATAACGTTTGTGCAAGGATTCATTAATTATGTAATTGGTTGCACACAACAACTGCAAGGTGGACTGGGGTATATAAGGAGGGAGTCTATGATAGGTCAGTCAAATTTTTGTAGGGGTCTACGGACTTAAAAGTTTGAGAACCCTGCTCTAGGCGTTCATTTTAAAAATAACTAGCTTTTTACTGTGTCAAATAGGACAACATGGCCTCTTCATTAAATTTTTTTTTTTTTTAAACATGGATTTACTAAAAATGTCCCAATTTGTCTATGAACTCTTTATTTAAGCAGTCAATTTTTCTCGTGAATGGAAAGAGCCTGTTAATACATACTACACAAGCAGAAGATTTTCTTTCTAACATCCTCACTGTTGACCAGTTTTTTTTGAATTTAACGGCTGACTGTATCCTCATAAAAAAAGTGTCTTTGTATGAGGTGTTTAAAGACGGGCCAAGTTTCGATTAAACGAGCCACACCGGAAGCATGCATCACGTGTTTCTGGAGCTAAAATGAGCCATCCTCCCTTTCGGCATCCCATTTTATAGACACTTTAAGGAGCCGTACACTCCCCCCAACCCCTTTTTGGCGATGGTGCTGCTGTAGGGAGGTCCTTTGTGGAGAGGGTTAAATTGATTTTCTGACGCATCCGGCACGAATTCCCTCGTTACCACCAGCATTTTCCACTGTAGCTAGAAAATCCGGTATGGACCTAGGTATGAACTAACTCTATCTGTTGCTGGAGGCTTCGGTTCTGGAGTTCTTTGGCGGATGGAGTACTTTTGTTGTCATTACTAGGGCGGTTTAGCTTTCAGTCCGGTAGACGCGTCCGATTAGGTGTCACAAGTTCTGGTTCGAATACAGTATCGCCAACATCCAGCGATGAGTAGCACAAGATCTTGGTGCGTAAAGTGGGGAGGCTGATGGTAAGGGTGTGGTGCTCCACTTTCAAGACGCAATCAAACAATCTCTTGGTCTAGCGTAGTTAAACGCGGATAGACCTCCCATCCGGCATGTCTGGTGGATACCGACTCTAAGCCACCACCACGAATTTTTACTTACTCCCAGGTCCACTGTAAGTTGAAGTGGTTGTACCTGTGAAGTCAAATACATCATTTGAGAAATTATCAGATCAGAATAGTTGAAGCCATATAATTGTGCGGAAAATATTAGTATTTGATAAGGATATCTGAAACTATAAAACTTCGTGCAAACAAATGATTATTTAATAATAAGGATAATTATTGGAGACGATTTAGTTGCTTGAAAATAGATGGATTTTCTCATTGAATAACCCAACAACCTTTGCTATGCCGTTAAACTGCCGTATAAGTTTATTTTAGAGTTTGAGTGACAGGAAGTCTTTTGTGGTCTCCAAGACTTTTCTAATTATTCTAGCCGATTTTTGTAGTGATGTGATCGGGATGGTTTCAATTCTTCCACTAATCTTCAGTTAATCTTTTTTCCATGTTCCTGGAGATTGCTCCAAGGGGTCAAAATACCATTGGTATCACAGTCCCTCTTCATGCTTCTACAGCATTTTTCAGTTTCTCAGGCAAGGGTCCAGATATATCTCTAGTTTTTTGCACCTGCAAATCTACTAATTCTTGTTATAGAACAAAAGCTGGTCTAGATTGGGTTTTCCGTTTGTATCTCAACACACACAACGCACACGCAACACACACCCACACACACACACAAATATATATATATGTTATATAAGGGAGTATGGGTTAAGTTGGGAATGGATCGTCGCCCCGAGTTCAAACGCTGGATGTGGTAAATTGCATTCACTTTGCGTTAATACCAATGGATTACCCAATTCTAGGACCAGCTTTTGTTCTAATTAACAGATTAGTAGATTTTGCGTGCAAAAAACTAGAGATTATATCTGGAACCTTGCTGAGTAACTGAAATGCTGTAAAAGATGAAGGAGACTGTGATACCAATGGTATTTTGACCCCTTGGAGCAATCTCCAGGAACATGGAAAAAAGAAAGTATTAACTGAAGATTAGTGGAAGAATTGAAACCATCCCGATCACATCACTACAAAATCGTGCTAGAATAATTAGAAAAGTCCTTGGAACCACAAAGATTCTGTCACTCAAACTCTAAAATACTTAAATACGGCAAGTTTTAACGGCATAGCAAAGGTTGTTGGTTATTCATGAGAAAATCCATCTATTTTCAAGCAACTAAATCGTCTCCAATAATTATCCTTATTATTAAATAATCATTTGTTTGCACGAAGTTTTATAGTTTCAGATATCCTTAATCAAAATACTAATATTTTTCCGCACAATTATATGGCTCAACTATTCTGATCTGATAATTTCTCAAATGATGTATTTGACTTCACAGGTACAACCACTTCAACTTACAGTGGACCTGGGAGTAAGTAAAAATTCGTGGTGGTGGCTTAGAGTCGGTATCCACCAGACAGCGAGGGAGTCTATCCGCTTTTAACTAGCGCTAGACCAAGGAGATTGTTTATTGCGTCTGAAGTGGAGCACCACACCTACCATCAGCTCCCCACTTTACCGCACAGATCTCTGTGCTACTCATCCGCTGAGTTGGCGAGTACTGGTATCGAACCAGGAACCTTGTGACACCTAATCGGACGCTCTACCGACTGAGCTAAACCGGCCCTAGTAATGACAACAAATGGGTACTCCACTCGCCAAAGAACTCCAGAACCGAAGCCTCAGCAACAGATAGAGTTTAGTGTCATACCTAGGTCATACCGGATTTTCTAGCTACAGTGGAAATGCTGGTGTAACGAGGAATTCGTGCCGGATGGTCAGAAAATCAATTAACCCTCTCACAAGGACCTCCCTACAGGCAGCAACATCGCAAAAAGGGGGGGGGGAGCTGTACGGCTCCTAAAGTGTCTTTATAAAATGGAATGCCGCAGGAGATGGGTCATTTAGCTCCAGAACAACGTGATGCATGCTTCGGTGTGGCTCGTTATCCGGATCTTTTTGTCCCGTTTAAACCCGTCATACCAAAGCACACTTTTTATGGGATTAACAGTGCAAGCGTATTTCAAAAACACTGTAACAGTGAGGATGTTAGAAAGAAAATCTCTTTTCTGTGTATGTATGTATTTACAGTCTTCCTACGAGAAAAATGTGCTGCTTAAATAAAAGAGTTCATGACAAATTTGGGACATTTTTAAGTAATCCATGTTTAAAAAAAAATTTAAATGAAAGAGGCCATGGTTTGTCCTATTTGACACAGGTGAAAAGCTAGTTATTTAAAATGAACGCCTAGAGCAGGGGTTCTCAACTTTTAAGTCCGTAGACCCTACAAAATTTGACTGACCTATCCTAGACTCCCTCCTTATAATACCCCAGCTCCACCTTGCAGTTGTTTTTGTTGCAACCAATTCATAATTAAATGAATTCTGCACAACGTTTATGTCCTGTTTAATTTGTATAAACCATAAAATTAAACAGTAAAGGATAAGCTAACATGTAAAAACAGAGCTGCCAATATTATATATATAATATATGAGATCACATTTTTTAATGTGATGGGGTGAAAGCTGATGACTTTTGATAAAGTTTGGTTAACTTTTTGAAATATATAATAGAAGCATGTTAATACAGATATATAGATAGGATATAATCTCTAATTTACTAAGAAGGCTTAGTAGTTTGCCCATAAGCCCCTTGTAGAACTCACAGACACTGATTGTTGCATAGACCTTGTTGACTCACAGACAACCCTTGAATTGGTTGCATAGAACCCCTGTAGACTCACAGACACCTGAATTGTTGCATAGACCCCTTGTAGACTCACAGGCACTGAATTGTTGCATAGACCCCTTGTAGACTCACAGGCACCCTGCCCATTGTTTGCATAGACAACTTGTAGAAACTCACAGGCCCTGAAATTGTTGCATAGAACCCTTATTGTAGAAATAAGAACTGAATTGGGTTTGCATATAGATAATAGTAGAGCGACACCTGAATTGTTGCTTAGACCCTTTGTAGATAAGATAATTGTTGCATAGCCCCTGATAGATACAGAGGATAGATTATAGAGCCCCTTGTAGACTCACAGCACCCTGATTGTTTGCATAGACCCTTGTTAACTCCAAGCACCCTGAATTGTTGCATAGACCCCTTGTAGACTCACGACACCTGAATTGTTGCATAGACCCCTTGTAGACTCACAGGCACCACTGAAATTGTTTGCATAATAGATACAAGACACCCTGAATTGTTGCATAAGCCCCTTGTAACTCCAGACACCCTGAATTGTTGAATAGATATAGATATATCACAGACACCCTGAAATTGTTGCCTAGACCCCTTGTAAGACTCACAGAGCACCCCTGAATTGTTGCATAGACCCTTGTAGATCAAACACAGCCTGAATTGTTGCATAGACCTTGTGACTCAACACACAGCCTGAATAATAGTTTGCATAGACCCCCTTGTAGACTCACAAACAGCTGAATTGTTGGCATAGACCCTTGAGACTCCCAGACACCCTGAATCGTTTGCATCGACCCTATGAAGGTATATGTGGACCCTTTGAGAAACCCAGATTTATCTCTGTTTTTGTTTTTTTATTTTTCTCATTGACAATAATGTCCACTTTTTTTATGATAGCTGATTTTCCTACGAGAAAAATTAGAACACGTTTCGGTTGAATGAACATTCCATCATTTTTCATTAATTGGTGTTTCCTGTGACCAAAAACAGATTGGACCAGTATTGACAGTCCCATTTCTTTCTGTGTTAAAAAAAAATCCTTGTTTCCTTTTGAATTAATTTCCTTCTAATTACTAAGAAGGCTTAAGTAGTTTCCATAGATTCCTTGTATGACGCCCAAATACTTTACAAACCATAGTTGTTGGGGGGTTTATGTAGACCAATTTTGAAAACCTTGGCCCTAGGAGAATAAATAGATGAGAGTTTGGCACAAGAATTCTGCACGTGTTTAAACAAAACACCCCATGAGAAAGCAGTTGTACGATACTTGCCCCCATCCAACACACCATCAACTACGACTGACAAGACATTCTTGGACACTGGTTGGAGAAGCAAAGAACAAACTCATAGTGTTTATTCTGCTGTGAACCTGCACTGGATAGCCAGTGTGGGCTGTTCAGCAAGGCGTACGTTGGAGTCATTCCTTGTGGATCCTAGATGCTGCACGAGGGACTCCAGGGGCGATGACACATAGGGGTGGTTGGCAAGAGATTGTCATGGATATCCATGCTTGCTATTAATGATTTAACGTTTTGGCAGCTTTCTGAAATCACATTTTTTTTTTTTTCCTTTGACGTTTTATGCAGACAAAATTGAAACATTAGGACATAACTAAAACATAAACCAGTAATTTAGATAAATGTAGAATAAAAACTTTTAGTTAACTCATTGAAAGCGAAGATTGTTAAATTGTTTTCTTCCAATAATGAATTGACTTTATAAATAGTTTTTAGGTTTCTTCGGTTGGTTGGTTTTACGCATATTAAACCCTTTTCCAGGTATTTTAGTGCTGAACTGAGCCATTTTCATAAACAAAGGACCCAGGTTATTACAAGTCCCTGCTGTTACTTAAGTGGTTTAAGTATTAAGTATTGGACAGGCTCATCGCTGCTTAAGCTTTGTTGATCTAGGGGAACCAGTGCTTTCCAGTATGACTTTTGAACCATAATTTAGGTTTCTCGTCTACCAACAGTAAAAGTCGTCAGAAGTGGCCTAAGTCGGTATCAGCCAAGACAATCGAGGGAGTCTATCCGCCTTTACAGCAATAACCAAGGAGAATTGTTTTGGCATCGCTAAGTTGAAGCGCCAGCACTAACATCAAGCTCCGTACTTTTACCACACAAATCCTTGCTACTGTATACGCTGAGTTACCGCAGGGCCAGTATTTGAACCGAAACCTTGTGGTTCTAGTCACACATTCTACCAACTGAAGCTTAACTGGCCCTTAACTCTTAACATCCTGTTGAGAAGTTTTTCTAATTTCAGAGCATTCTTATACAGGATTATATATTTCCAACTCCTCCGCACAAGCAGGATACAACCAAGGTCATTTTTACGGGTTTAAAACAGTTTGAAATTCAGAGTGTTCCTTCTCCTAGACTGGTTTACCTAGTCATGGTTAAAGAACCCAGTCTGCCAGCTGCTGCCCATGAGCTTGGAGGGAGAGTAGGATTCAATACCTTTCCCAAGGGTAATCTGCGCTAAAGTGTAATGCAAATTACCAATGTCCAGGATTGACCTAGGGCGACGAGTCCATTTCCATGACTTTAATCATTACACCACGCGCTTCCCCTATATATATATATATTATATATAATATATATATAAATGGTTAAATGACCTTTGCTCATCTAACTTACCTGTTATATTCCATTAAAATAAGATTCTAATATGTTTAATATTCATTTTAAACAAGGCTATTATTCGGGTCAGATTTTAAGAAAACGAAGGAGAAACTTTCAGCCAGGTGGAATGAGGGGTATAAGGACTTTAAGAGTTAAACAACAGTAAACACATATCAAACAGTAAAGGCAATGGCTAAAAAACTAAAAAATAGCATATAGAATTTGATTATAGAAAATTCCTAAATGCATCATAACATCACACTTTTGGGTGAAAAATGGTTCTTGTTTACTCAGGAAAAAAACAAACTAATTTTAAGTAAAAAAATAACATAGGTTTTGCTATCCCAAACAACCAAGATTAAGTGAAACCCATCCAATTGTCCTACTGTACAAGGCGTGTCAAAACAAGTATTGAGATTGAAGCTGTATTTTACCAGAATAGAAATTGGAAATGAAGAATGAATGAATGGAACATTCATTTTTTTTTTTCAGAGTACAAGGTGTGTCAAAACCAGTACCAAGTTTTAAAGCTGTATTTACCAAGTTAGAAATGAAGAGTGAATGAAGAAATTTTTTTTTTCGAATACAAGGCGTGTCAAAAAAGTATGAGTATTGAGCTGTATTTACCAAAAAGAAATGCAATGAAGAAATGAATGAATGGACATTCATTTTTTTTTTTTATGGTACAAGGTGTGTCAAAAAGACAAGTTTTTTAAAGCGTATTTACAAGACTGGAAATGAAGAATGAATGAACAATCATTTTTTTCACATACAGGTGTGTCAAAAAGTACGCAGTTTAAAGCTGTAATTTACCAAGATAGAATGAAGAAAATGATGAAACATCAATTTTTTTTTCAGAGTAACACAGGTGTGTCAAAAAAAGGTACAAGTTTTAAAGCTGATTTACCCAGTTCAGAAAAGGAAGATGAAATGAAACCGTTAATTTTTTTTCCAAGAATACTTAATGTGGTGTCAAAAGTACAAATCAAAATCTCGATCTTTTTGACACCACTTTTGGGTATATATGCCAAGCATTAATGAGAGATATGAAAAATAAACCCTAATAAGCAACTTAATCTAATATTTTTATGACGTTGTCTTGTCCTCATCCACATTGATATAGAAAATCTAAATTCTGCTTTAAAATTTGTGTCTCCTCAGATGTTTGCTGTACTTCTCCACGGTCAGAGAGACAAAAGAAAAATCTTTTAATCTCTTAGTAGCAAAAAGCTGAAATACTACAATATTTTGTTTGAATTTTTATATCTTTCATTTGATCTGTTTCCTGTTAAGAATGTTTTAGGGGAATCCAGCAGATTAATCCTGAATCTTATATGCCTCCTTTAGAGATTTTGAGTCCAACCACTTAAAAATTGACAGACTCAGAAAAAAATTTCATGATGCAAATTTTCCATCTGACCATGTCTAATATCCAAAGTTATCAAACCATTTAATACTGTTTGACTTTTTTCCTTCATAGATATGCATTATGTTTTCTTTAAAAATAAAAATAAAATTTAACAAAAAGGGAAATATGGGAAATGTTTTTATAATACGCGTATTTGAGGCAATAATTTCAGCAGGTCAGATTCAGGAAAAAAGTTTTTTAGTGTATTTAAGCAATATATTGTTGAAAAACAGTCCTAAGTGTGCATTAACAAGCAGAAACAAAACAATTTGGGCCAGCAATAAAATAAGGACTGCAAATGGAGTTTTAGGGTAAGTAAAAGTACTGAAGGGTTAGTGAGCAATGGCCCCTGAGATGGATTAGCCTAGGCCTACGGAATCTCAAACTTCACCCTACGCATGTACTTAGATGCAGGCAAAATTTTTTCAAGCAAAAGTTTTTGGGGAAAGTGTGGTCCTATATTGCCGTCAAATACGAGTACTTTCTAAATTCATTTGATTTCACTATATTAAAGACATAAAGGTTTAACCACCCAAAACAATTGTTTTGATTGATTTTTAATAGGGATCAACACCATCCAGGATTATTTTTTAATGCCAAAGTGGTCGGTTTGCTGAGGGATGGTCAATTTTTATTGTTAGCTTCTTTTTTTTTCTTTTTTTTTTAAAGGATTTTTTAATTTTATTTTGCCAGTAGGTGTTTGTTGCTAAGAGGATTGGAAATCCGTTTAAAGGGATATTATAGGGTAAAGTTCAAGTTTGTTATAAGCGACGTGTGGTAGAAAAGTTTTTTTCAAACATTTTTTTTTCTATTTAAACCATACATGGGAACCCTAACAGGTACTAGCACTCCGGGTCAAGTGGACAGGGAGCAATGGTGATAAAGGGGTGCTAACACATTCACCAAACCCTCAAAAACTGGAACCTCAACCAATCAGATAGAGTTAACATCAATCCCAGGACATTAAAACCTCCAACCACACCTTCTACGCACCCATGATAAAAAGGATTGGGGCAATCATATAGGTACTAGGACTTGACATGACCAGCCGATATCGAAGGGCAGCCTCTCATGGACTGCTCAAGCCCCTGGGTCCCATCCTTAAGCATCACAGGTTGGCCACCCACAGCCAACAAGGTTTCCATTGGGAGAGTCTTATCCCTTGTAGAGGTTGAGTCAGGTGTATTCTAAATGCCCCAGCCAACAGGCGCGATCGAGTTGTCTTCAGAGCCGAATTTGAGTCTGGGCTACACAGGGATATAAAATGATAAATAGATTTTTTATTTATTGTACACACACACACACACGAGTAAAATATGGGAAAATAATCGCAAACAATATGTAGAAAAAGAAAAACAAAGTAATTCAAAAAAAAAAAAAAAAAAAAATTTATTCTTGATGGTGAAGTCGCCGTTTTAATAAACGTTTTTCGGTTTATATTAAACCTTCATCAGGTTACAATACAATAAGGCAAAACATCAAATTTGTATTCTATTGTTATTGTCCCTGATGAGGTTTAAATATAAACCCGAAACGTTTAAACGGCGACTTCACATCAAAGAAAATAAATTCATCTCTTTTTCGGAATACTTTGGTTTTATTCCCCACATTAATTATAATGTGTGTGTGTGTGTGTGTGTGCAGACTGTGAGAGGATACATTGTTCATACCCAAAAACATTTTTTTTTTTTTTTATCATTAAAATCTTACCATCATTTATCTTTTAAATGTTTGGACCAATACGAAAGGTTTAATACAAAAGTTCAGATACACAATGTTTATAAATTATTAGGTTTTAAATCTTCATGAATACCTTTTGCTTTTTACAGTAAAACCACAATATGATTTATAAGAATTTTGAAATACTGTTTATGCTTTTTAACTTGGGAAAGATATGTTTAAAACGTGTCTAAATTAATAGCTTTACCTATTAGTGCCCCTTTAGGATTACATCACATTAAAATCAGAAACTGTAATAATAATATGTAGTAGATTAAAGAGACAAGAGAATTTTTTTTTTTTAAATTGAAATGTTATAAGATTAAAAAATAACGAGAATCTTCTCTTAAAAATCAAATCAAATTATCTCTCGTGATCTGACATAAATAATTCGGAACCTTTACTCAACTAGAAAAAAATGATTTTTAAAAAGTAAATTGATAGGGGTGTCAAAGCTAGATATACTAATGTTTTTTGTTGTTGTTTTTAATTATCTACCCAGGAAAAAAAGCCTTAACAGAGTTTAAATATATCATTTGCATAAGGTTTTTGTTTTGTTTTTTTAAAATTTCGTGTACGAGTTATTTTTTCTGCATAAAGTTATGGGTATATTATGCACATGATCTAGTATGTACAACTGTTAAAAAATTTAACGATAACCCTCAGTCCCGTCATATTGATTAAATATTAACATAAGCAGACTAACAACCGCTAACCAAACAGGGCAGTTGTTTTGTAGGATGGGAGAAAAAATGCTAAGGAGGTTTTAAATGTTATACAAAGCTTTTGAGTGTATATCGATTCGCACGGGATAGAGATAACCATAGCGAGAAGAGTACGCTACTCATGATCTGGCCAGCTTTTATCATGTTAGCGTTGTTAGCATTCACTATGCACGTATATTGTTGGTATACGATTTACATATATTATAGACTTACGCATCTGCATCACATATCTCACCACTATCAGTATCACTGACTGTGGCGCTTATGACCACTCACTAGCATCGTCGGAGAGAGACACTCTCTATTATGAGAGACGCCATAGAGAGAGGATATTAACAGTAACAATTCGTGAATTACAAGTTACTGACATCGATCTACAGCTTATATTGTGTGTTCAGCAGCACAAGAGTATATGGTTCATTGATATAGCACGAATGATAGTACTAAAGGCATCGCTTTTTGCTCACTCAGTCTCGATCATCGCAGATCGGCTGGGCTATTACTCACTGAATAATTAGTGCTCACCAGAGCGTAGTGATGCACGAGTTACTAGAATTTGCATTGTCGATATGCAGCACTAGTAATATATCTGAGAATAGTAGTGCAGGGATCATCGAAATATGTGATATCGAGGTAACAATCTGGATGAATGAAGACGAAGAGAAAGGAAGGTTGAAGATATCGTGTGTTTAAGTGAACAAGTCGATACGTGCATGTCTAGGTCGTCGAGATAAAAGCGCAATAAACTATAGTGGGATGACAGGCGGACATCAAGTCTCATCCTATCTTTGGGTAAAGCATACTATTGGAGTAATAGGATTTTTTCCTGATAAGCAATCTTCTAGATTAGAGCATAACTTCTAGCGTTATGGGTGGTCATGCATCGAGATATGATGCTGTGATGGCTCTCTCTGAGTTGTTATGTTACTTGGCACTCGGTTCCAGAATTCAGCGCGAAAGTGTAGATATTAGGGCCAAGCCAGCACAGGTTACGCGCTATCGACACGTAGAGACTGAGACTGTTAGGTTATAGATTGTGCGCGGAGAGAAGCATGTTTCGCTCATAAGGGATATCTGAGGTCAGTCATGGTAGTATTAGGCATAATTGTTTCACACGCTAAGTTATAGAAGACATAGATATGTGGATACAGTACAGATGTGTCGAAAGTTCTAGCAGCGCGACGGGATGAATTGATACGAAAGGTGGGTAGAGGTACTCCAGCACTCGCACGATGTATGAAGAGCGATCTCTTCTTTTGGATTCAGTTTGTAGATGACGCATATGTCGGATCAGCTCTCTCTCACACGAGCTCGCAAGATTAGCAGCAGGATGATAAGTTGCTAGAGATTGCATCGGGGAGCACTTATCTTCCTTTTTAAGCGCGCGCAGCTTCGTTCTATGTGATGTATGATCGAGAGTAGGTGATAATTCAGCTTTCATATCATGTTGTATTATACTATATGCTCTGCTCAGCCGAGCGATAGGTAACTAAAGAAGCATATATGTCATCGAATCATATTATGTATTCGCGCACGTATATGATATTAGAAGCAACAAAGTTTCCCACGCACAACCAGACACTTTCCCCTCCTCCCTTCTTCCATAATATTTTCTCATTGCCATTGAAATAATTGATAGGTTTGCACCGGTTAATTCATCGACCTTCTATTCTGTTGCTTGACGCGATTACTTTGATGCACTTGTGACGAAGCATGTAGGATATGTTACATCGAAAATGGCGATTTCAATATGGGCAGGCATAGTTCGATTACTATAACACACGATCTCTCGATGAGTTACCGTATTGTATATCCGATATCGAGCGTATAGCATATCGCGTTTTGATCGCTGGGCTCTTGGCTGACGTCAATGAGTCATTGATATATGATGTACGTTGCGCACATATCTCTCTCTCTCATGACGAGGAGAAGACGAGAGCATGGATGATTCGGGGACTTTTAGAGCTTTATCAGAGGATTCTACGCATATGGCGTCAGACGATCTCATTGGAGATAGCTGATTCTTGAGATAGTGACCACAGCATCATCACCGCATTACTCATGAAGAGGCAGAGTTGGCATAGGCACTAGTACTCATGCTAGTCGCACGCGCGGAGATCTATATCATTTTGATCGATGTATATCGAGGTCAGAAATGTGAAATTAATAGGCACTCAACTAGGACATAGTGAAGACGCAACAACGGGACACGTGTGGATATATAGGACATGTGAGTCGCAGTATTACTATGAGTATCAAGCTCTTTATCTATATATTCACTTTTGCAAATCTTTTTCTCCAAGTGTTTTATTTGTAGTCTCAATGTTAGTGTAAACATATCTAGTAAAGAGGCTGAACCTATTTTTACACAACTAACCGCAGTTTAAGTTTGTTTTAAGGACTTTATGTCATCCTACTACTCGTGTATTG
>CM042157.1:8404887-8464887 GCA_023376005.1 Doryteuthis pealeii
GGTACCGTACTGAGAAAAATATTGTATCTTTCTTTCTTTCATATGTTAAATCATCATTATTTATATATAAGACGGTTGAAAAAATTAGATTAATATGTGGAAATATTCTTTTTTGATAAATATTTGTTAATAATGACATGAAAGAGAAAGAAAAAGGAAGTAAGTTGAAAAAAATCGGTTGTTTAATAACAAGCCAATACGTCATTCGTCGTCGAGATAAAAGGCAGCCATCAACCTTTTTTCTCTCCTTATAACATTTTCTTGTCTCTCAGTCATTTGTTGCCGAAGCCAAGTTTGCCTTCTCACACGTACTATCTTCTGTCTCTTTGTTTTTTTCTTTTTTCTTTTGTTCAGTGATTCGTTATGTGCGGAATCTGGTCTGTCGTTGCTACGACTGAAACATGGGCGAACAGAACACAAACCGAGGTGAAGGAAGCCACCAAAAGAAAGAGTTAGATAAATTATCGGTGGGAACTTATTCTATCAACTCGTCTTCGTCTATTAAGAATAATACTTTCCCGTACAAAAGTATTTATAAGAAGAAGATATTTTAAAAATTCAACATTTCTATCAATCGGGGAATAAAATGTGTGGAAATCAGGTAAAAGAAAGAGTAATAGAAATTGTCTTTTTAGTCTTTTTTTTTTTCTTTTTTCCATACTAAAATATGAAAGCATGAAAATATAAAAATCATTACGTTTTTGATTTTATTACTCCAACTGAATTTTTTCCCCTAAATAAGAGTTAATTTTGAAGTATTTGTAAACTAAGAAAATGAATTTTTAAATCACAGTTTTTAGCCTACTTCTTCAGTCGGTTTACAACAAAGTTGCCACACAACCAGAACATTCCTCTCCCTTTCTTCTTCCATACCTATTTCTCATGTGCCATTTGAAATATATGATTAGGTTTGCACTTTTATACTCATTTTTTGGACCGATTATATTGCACATTGAAAGAGCACGCAAATCTAATTAAATAAATATATGTGTGTCCTATTATGATTATTGAATTTAATTAACAAATGAAAATGGGCGTGGCTATATTTGGACGAATAAAAACAACATGTTTCAATATCTCACAATGTTGCACAATGTGATCTTAATGTTGCTTCCTCTTTTCGTTGGACATGTTTTGAGAATGTTTACATTTTGTGGCGGGTAACGAATCAGAATTTACTTTCTCAGTTTTTTTATTTAGTAAATATGTAAACCTATTTAAGTGAACTTTTCTATTTATCGATCATATCAGAGCGCGGAAACGAGTAATATTCTTAATTTATATATGGAGAAATAAAATGATTAAAAAAAAAAAAAAAAACAAAAAAAAAAAAAAAAACAACGAAAAATAAAAAAAACCCCGATAAAACATTGAAATGAATGCCGACCGGACACTAAAAGAAAAAAAAGCTTGTATACATTTAAAACCTCTTAGCATTTTTTCTTCAATCCTACAAACAACTTGCCCTGTTTGGTTGCAGGTTGTTAGTCTGCCTTGGAGAAGAAGAGTAATAATCAATATGACGTGGACTGAGGTTATCGTTAAATTTTTAACAGTTTTTTTACCATTACTAGATCTGTGCATAATATACCCATACTTATGGCAGAAATAAATAACTCGTACACGAAATTTAAAAAAAAAACAAACAAAACCTTATGCAAATGATATATTTAAACTCTGTAAAGGGCTTTTTTTTCCCTTAGATATAAAAACAACAAAAAATATTAGTATATCTAGCTTTGACACCCCCTATCAATTTACTTTATTTAAAAAGTCATTTTTTTTCTAGTTCGAAGTAAAAGGATTCTGAATTATTTATGTCAGATCACGAGAGATAATTTTGATTTTTTGATTTTTAAGAGAAGAATCCTCATTATTTTTAATCTAATAACATTTTTCAATTTAAAAAAAAAAAAAAAATTCTCTTTTGTCTCTTGAATCTACTACATATTATTTATACAGTTCTGATTTTTAATGTGATGTAAATCCTAAAGGGGCACTAATAGTAAAAGCTATTAATTTAGACACGTTTTAAACATCTTTCCAAGTTAAAAAAGCATAAACAGTATTTCAAAATTATTTATAAATCATATTGTGGTTACTGTAAAAGCAAAGGTATTCATGAAGATTTAAACCTAAAATAATTTATAAACATTTGTATTCTGAACTTTGTATTAAACCTTTCGTATTGGTCAAACATTTAAAAGATAAAGATGGTAAGATTTAAATGATAAAAAAAAAAATGTTTTTGAGGTTATGAACAATGTATCTCTCACATGTCTGCACACGCACACAACACACACACATATATATATAATGTTGAATAAAAACAAAGTATTCCGAAAAAGAAAGATGAATTTTATTCTTGATGGTGAAGTCGCCGTTTAAACGTTTCGGTTTATATTTAACCCTCATCAGGACAATACAATAGGAATGACAAATTTGGATGTTTTTTCCTATTGTATTGTCCTGATGAAGGTTTAATATAAACCGAAACGTTTTAAACGGCGACTTCACCATCAAGAATAAATTTTTTTTTTTTTTTTTTTTTTTTTTTTTGAATACTTTGTTTTTCTTTTTTCTAAATATTGTTGGATTTATTTCCATATTTTACTCCGTGTGTGTGTGTGTGTGTGTACATGAAATAAAAAATCTATTTATCATTTTATCCCTGTTGTACCCAGACTCAAATTTTTGGCCTGAAGACAACTCGATCGGCCTGTTGGCTGGGGCATTAGAATACACTGACTGCACCTCTACACAGGGATAAGACTCCCCCAATGGGGACACCTGTTGGCTGTGGGTGGCAACCTGTGATGCTTAAGGATGGGACCCAGGTGGCTGAAGCAGTCCATGAGAGGCTCCCTTCGATCAATCGGCTGGTCATGTCAAGTCCTAGTACCTATATGATTGCCCCAATCCTTTTTATCATGGGTGCTAGAAGGTGGTGACTGAGGGTCTTAATGTCCTGGGGATGATGTTAAACTCTATCTGATGGTGAGGTTCCAGTTTTGAGGGTTTGGTGAATGTGTAGCACCCCTTTATCACCGTTGCTCCCTGGTCCACTCTGACCCGGACTGCTAGTACCTGTTAGGGTCCCATGTATGGTTTAAATAGAAAAAAAATGTTTTAAAAAAACTTTCTACCAAACTCGCTTATAACAAACTTGAACTTTACCCTATAAACTTATCCCTTAAACTGATTTCCAATCCTCTTAGTAACAAACAACCTACTGTCAAAATAAAATAAAAAAATCCTTGAAAAAAAAGAAAAAAAAGAAGCATAACAATAAATTTGACCATCCCTCACAACATACCACTTGGCATAAAATAATCCTGGATGGGTTGATCCTATTAAAATCAATCAAACAATTGTTTGGTTGGTTAACCTTATGTCTTTATATAGTGAAATCAAATGAATTTAGAAAGTACTGTATTTGACGGCATATAGGACACACTTTCCCCAAAAAATTTTGGCTTGAAAAAATTGCCCTGCATCTTATACATCGTAGGTGAAGTTTGAGACCTCCTGTAGGCCTAGGCTAATCATCTCTATGATGCTCACTAACCCTCAGTACTTTTACTTACCCTAAACTCCATGCATCCTTATTTTATTGCTGCCAAATTGTTTTGTTTCTGCTTGTGTAATGCACATCTAGACTGTTTTCAACAATATATGCTTAAATACACTAAAAACTTTTTTTCCTGAATCTGACCTGCTGAAATATGCCGTCAAATACGGTATATAAAAACATTTCCATTATTCCCTTTTTTTAAATTTTTATTTTTTATTTTAAAGAAAACATAAATGCATATCTATGAAGAAAAAAGTCAACAGTATTTAAATGTTTGATAACTTTGGATATTAGACATGGTCAGATGAAATATTTGCATCATGAATTTTTTCTGAGTCTGTCAATTTTTAAGTGGCTTGACTCAAATCTCTAAAGAGCATATAGATTCAGGATTAATCTGCTGATCCCCATAAAACATTCTTAACAGAAACAGATCAAATGAAGATATAAAATTCAACAAATATTGTTAGTATTCAGCTGTTTTGCTACTTAAGAGATTAAAAGATTTTTCTCTTTGTCTCTCTTGACCTGTGGATGAAGTACAGCACATCTGAGAGACACAATTTAAAGCAGATTTAGATTTCTATACCAATGTGATGAGACAAAGACAACGGTTATGATATTAGATTAGTTGCTTATTAGCTTTATTTTTCATATCTCGCATAATTTTTGGCATATATACAAGGTGTGTCAAAAAGTATCGAGATTTTTTTGTACTTTTTGACACACATAGTATTCTGAAAAAAAATTAACGTTTCATTCATTCTTCATTTTCTATCTTGGTAAATACAGCTTTAAAATTGGTATTTTTTTTGACACACCTTGTATTCTGAAAAAAATTGATGTTCATTCATTCTTCATTTCTATCTTGGTAAATACAGCTTTAAACTTGGTACTTTTTTGACACACCTTGTATTCTGAAAAAAATTGATGTTCATTCATTCTTCATTTCCATCTTGGTAAATACAGCTTTAAACTTTTTTTGACACACCTTGTACTCTGAAAAAAAAAAATGAATGTTCCATTCATTCATTCTTCATTTCATTTCTATCTTGGTAAATACAGCTTCAATCTCAATACTTTTTTGACATGCCTTGTACAGTAGGACAATGGATGGTTTCACTTATCTTGGTTGGTTGGAATAGCAAAACCTATGTTATTTTTGTACTTAAAATTAATGTTTTTCCTGAGTTAACTCTTAAAGTCCTATACCCCCTCATTCCACCTGGCTGAAAGTCTCCTTCGTTTTCTTAATCTGACCCGAATAATAGCCTTTGTTTAAATGTAATATTAAACATATTTAGAAGTCTTTATTTTAAGGGAAATAACAGGTAAGTTTAGATGCAAAGGTCATTTTTAACCATTTTTTATATATATATATATATATATATATATATATATATATATATAGGAAACGCGTGGTGTAATGATTAAAGTCATGGGAAATGGACTCGTCGCCCCGAGGTCAAATCCTGGACATGGTAATTGCATTACACTTAGCGCTAATACCCTTGGGAAAGGTATGAATCCTACTCTCCCTCCAGCTATGGGCAGGCAGCTGGGCAGACTGGGTTCTTTAACCATGACTAGGTAACCAGTCTAGGAGAAGGAACACTCTGAATTCAAACCTGTTAAACTCCGCTTAAGAAATTGACCTTGTGTCGTATCCTGCTTGTGCGGGGGAGTTGGTAAATATATATATCCTTATAGGAATGCTCTGGACTTAGAAAATTCTCAACATGATGTTAAGAGTTAAGAGCCAGTTAAGCTCAGTTGGTAGAATGTTTGACTATGAACCACAAGGTTTCGGGTTCAATACCGGCCCTCGTCAACTCAGCGTATCAGTAGCACAGGGATTTGTGCGTTAAAAGTACGGAGCTGATGGTAGGTGTGGCGCTTCACCTTAGATGCCAAAACAATCTCCTTGGTCTAGTGCTAGTGAAAAGCGGGATAGACTCCCTCATTGTCTGGCTGATACCGACTTTAGGCCACTCTGACGACTTTACGGTTTGGTAGACGAGAAACCTAAATTATGGTCAAGTCATGCTGAAAGCACTGGTTCCTGCTATATCAACAAAGTTAAGCAGCGATGAGCCTGTCCAATACTTAATTACTTAACCACTTAAGTAACAGCATGTACTGTAATTAACCTGGGTCCTTTGTTTATGAAAATGGCTCAGTTCAGCACTAAATGACCTGAAAAGGGTTAATATGCCGTAAAACCAACCAACCGAGAAACCTAAACTATTTTAAAGTCAATCATTTTGGAATGAAACAATTTAACAATCTTCGATTTCAAATGAGTTAACTAAAATTTTAATTCTCTATTTATCTAAATTTACTGGTTTATGTTTTAGTTATGTCCTAATGTTTCAATTTTGTCTGCATAAAACGTCCAAGAAAAAAAAAAAAAAAATGTATTTTCAGAAAGCTGTCCAAAACGTTAAATCATTAATAGCAGCATGGATATCCATGACAATCTCTTGCCAACCACCCCTATTGGTCATCGCCCCTGGAGGTCCTCTGTGCAGCATCTAGGATCCACACAGGAATGATCAACGTACGTCCTTGCTGGACAGCCCACACTGGCGTATCCATGTGCAGGTTTCTACAGCAGAATAACACTTATGAGTTTGTCTTTGCTTCTCCAACAGTGTTCAGCATATCTTGTCAGTCTTAGTTGGATGGTTTGTGTGATGGGGGGCAAGTGGTCGTACAACTGCTTTCTCATGGGGTGTTGTTTAACACTGCAGAATTCTTGTGCAACTCTCATCTAGTTTATTCTCTAGGCCAAGGTGTTTCAAAATGGTCTACATAAACCCCCAACAACTATGGTTTGTAAGTATTTGGGGGTCTACAAGGAATCTATGGAAACTACTAAGCCTTCTTAGTAATTAGAAGAAATTAATTCAAAAGGAACAAGATTTTTTTTTAACACAGAAAGGAAATGGGACTGTCAATAGCTGGTCAAATCTGTTTTGAGTCACAGGAAACACCAATTTAATTGAAAAATGATGAATGTTCATTCGACCGAAACGTCGTTCTAATTTTTTCTCTGTAGGAAATCAGCTATCATAAAAAAAGTGGACATTATTGTCAATGGAGAAAAAATAAAAACAAAAACAAGAGGATAAATCTGGGTTTCTCAAAGTGGTCCACATATACCTCATGGGGTCTATGCAACAATTCAGGGTGTCTGTGTGTACAAGGGGTCTATGCAACAATTCAGGGTGTCTGTGTGTCTACAAGGGTCTATGCAAACAATTCAGGGTGTCTGTGAGTCTACAAGGGGTCTATGCAACAATTCAGGGGTGCCTGTGAGAATACAAGGGGTCTATGCAACAATTCAGGGTGTCTGTGAGTCTACAAGGGGTCTATGCAACAATTCAGGGTGTCTGTGTGTCTACAAGGGGTCTATGCAACAATTCAGGGTGTCTGTGAGTCTACAAGGGGTCGATGGAAACTACTAAGCCACCTTAGTAATTAGAAGAAATTAATTCCACAAGAATCCTGGAGAACATGCTCATGTTGATATATTTTCAAAAGTTTAAGCCCAATACTTATCAAAAGTCATCAGCTTCACCCATCACATTAAAAAATGTGATTCCTTGGTAAGTTATTAAGTTAGTATTAAATATTTGCAGCTCTTTTTTTTACATGTTATGCTTACTTTACTGTTTATTTTATGGTTATTTTACAATTAACAGTTTGACATAAACGTTTGTGCAGAATTCATTAATTATGTAATTGGTTGCAACAAAACAACTGCAAGGTGGACTAGGGTATATAAGGAGGGAGTCTATGATAGGTCAGTCAAATTTTTGTAGGGGTCTACGGACTTAAAAGTTTGAGAACCCCTGCTCTAGGCGTTCATTTTAAATAACTAGCTTTTACTGTGTCAAATAGGACAACATGGCCTCTTCAATTAAATTTTTTTTTTTTTAAACATGGATTTACTAAAAATGTCCCAATTTGTCTATGAACTCTTTATTTAAGCAGTGGTCAGAATTATTTAGAGACAAAGCAATATTTTATTTGGTCAAAATAACATTTCATCGGCATTTAATGTGGCTCAGATTAACATGTTATTTGTGTTCTGACATTTTCCACAATTACTGTTGGTCCAGTATAGAAGTAGTTTCGTAAATAACTATTAATTGGTAAGATTGTATAAAACTCGCATAGTTTTTATCTTATATACTTCTTTCTCTTTATTTCTTTGTCTTAGACTTTATATCTAGTTAAAAAAGGAGGTGCGTTGTGGTTAGTCGTAGGAAATAATAATGAAATGAAATGAAATTTATTGTGTACAGTGCTCAGGTGCACCACAACTCATCAAAGTCTAGTACACAGAATAATGTATTAGTGTCAGGAACATGAACAGTTTACAGTAATAATATGCATGTATGTGTGCGCGTGTGTGGAGAGGGGTATCAGGTATAGTGTTGGCGGACTACAGGAAGCATGGAGGCTTTGAAAGATGCAGTGTTTTGGAAGCCTACAACGGAAGCGGGCAGCTTATTCCATGCCTTAACCACCTTGATGACATTTATTAACTTATAAGTCTTCTCAGAAACAGTGTGGTATTATGCCTGTGTTTATTGCTACAATAAAAAAAGTTGGTAGTTAAATTCTTGATCAGTTTACAGTTTAAAATCCCAGGCATAGAGCAGGTTTTCAGCTAGTTCTGTGAACTTTAAAATTCAAATTAATGAAAGATTATAATCTTTATTTCACTGGCTCTCCATTCTTTTTGTGTAATTTTCATTTTTGAATGATTTAAAACATTTGCTCATAAAAAATCCCATCTCCAACAAAATTAATTTCCAGTGTATACTTTCTATTTGATAATAATACAAATTTACATGAAATTAAATCAGCACTAAATATCTCATTCTTACTGAGAAGAGATTTCTTGACTTGTTTCTTAAGATCTAAGAAAATTTCTCAAATGTCTTCAGGCTTGACATGAACCTTATATATATATATATATATATATATATATATATATATATATATATATAGTTTCCAAGAATTTTTGGGAAAAATTATGTCACATAGTTTAAAATTAAGACGCCAATGTTAGTCAACATGTCTTTTTTTCCACACATTTGAAGATCAACAAAAGTCAGACTTTTTGTTTTTTTCCTTAAACCAACAAAAGCCCTGATGATGGTTTGTTAAAACAGACTGAAACACTGCAGTGTAGGCTTATTAAACATCTTTTGTTAATGAAACTTGTGTTTTTTAAATTTTTACAATATTACATACAATAATGCTGATAGCTTTTTTATTTAGTGTGTCCTGGGATGCACATATTTGTTTTGAATAAGTCCCCGGGAAAATTTATGGGTCCCAACTAAAGCCGTCTAACTCCTACCTTGTAACCTATCGTGTGTAATTCATTTCTAAGAAACTATTGAAATGTATTTACAGTTAGCTTGAAATGATGAGGGGGGTGAGAGAAAAACCCTGGGACACATGGATATGATTTTACATTTTACCAGTTCTTTTAGATTTTTGTGTGTCACAGATGCAGGATGCGTACCTATCAGCATCTGTGTGTGTGTGTGTGTATGTATATATATATATATATATATATATATATATATATATTAGTGTGTGTAACATTAGAAATTGAATCTGAAGCTACTAATACACCTGTGTCCCAGTCAAATTTCCTTTTCCTTTTTAACTATTAAAATTTTGCCCATCCAAAACTAACTTGGTAGTGAAAGAGTTAAAATGTAAAAGATCTGAATAAGAATTGTACAAAGAATATTGAGTATTTTCTATTTGCATATTCATCAAGAACTTATATAATAGATAAATAATGTATGTCAATATAGCAAAAGATGATTTAATTCAAAGAAATTCAATATAAGAGTTCATTTTGTAGATAAATATGTTTTTCTTTAGCTAAAAGATTGCAATACCCCACTTTGGCCCTCAGGCTAGATGGGTGGTCAGAGAGGATCCTTCCGATCAATCGGCTGGTCACATCAAGCCCTACGACCTATATGATTGTCCTGACCCTCTTGTCTTTATGGCAAACTTGAACCCTTTTTATCATATGGTTGATAGAAGGCGGTGGCTGAGGGTCTTCATGTACTGGGTATGATGTTAAATTCTATCTGATGGTGAGGTTCCAGTTCTGAGGAATGTGGAGCACCCTTTCCTCACTATTGCCCACAGGTCCACTGTGACCCGGAGTGGTAGTAAATGTTAGTCCCATCTATAGGTTATATAGAAAATTTATTTACAAAAAAAAAAAATTGATTCCAAACTATCACTACGAATCTTTCAAAACTTTGCCAGCATTAAATGACCCACTGTGGTTGATATGCCGTAAAACAAAACAAACAAACAAAAGCTGAAAGATATTAATCAAAGTGATTTAATACAACATTTATTTCAAGCTTAGTAAAAATATGCACCCTCCGGGCACAAGTATTTAATTTTTAATGTAATGAAATATATTAAATTAGAAGTGGCTAATCAGCATTGCCTAGGTAGAGGAGGGTAGCAACAAAGATAGTCCCCCAGATCCAATATTACTGAATCAGGAGTTGGATCCTTGCAGGATACCCCATTAAAATCCCTACATAAAAATGTGCACAGACACTCTGAAAAGAAAAATTAATGTCTCTTATCTAAAATATTAAATGCAAAAAAAAAAAAAAACCATGATGTTACTATTTAAGTTTTATTTTTTAATTTTCTTCACAAACAAATAAAATCTTCATTAGTTTTGCTCAAAAAGCAAGATCCTGTGATAGTGAATCTGTGTGTGTGTGTGTGTGTGTATATATATATATATATATATATATATGTGTTTCCTCCAGACATACATACACACCAACTATCCTTTATATATGTATAGATGTCACTTGAGATTTCCCAACTTTGGCTGAATTGGGCATTCAAAAATCATGATTTTTATAAATAGGGAAATACATTGTTCTTATATCTATTTACCCAACCCCTCAACACAGTTTATTTTTAAACACAGTTTAACAGGTTTGAATTCAGAGTTTTCCTTCTCTTAGACTGGTGGGGGGGTGTCCCTGTTGCATAGTGGCTATAGTTCTGGACTGTGACATCGTAGTAAGCAAGTTCAAACTCCAGTTGCTATTATGTTCACTTTCGGACCAATACCCTTGGGAAAGGTATGAATCTCTCATCCTCCAGAGGTTAAATAGTACCATTACTGTCCTTCTACAAGGATGGCTTTAGCATTAAATAACCCACAAAGGCTGATATGCCATTAAACAAAGAAATCAAACCAAACTTAGACCAGTTGCCATACCAAGGTCAAAGAGCCCACTCTGCCCTACTGTTTACTCATAGTTGGCGGGAGAACAGTTAGATTCATACTTTTCCCAAGGGTATTAGCACTATGTGAAATGCAAACTGCCTTGTCCAAGATTTGAACTCTGGTTGCTGTGTCTATTTCCTATGATGATGATAACTATTACATTGATTTTATATCAGGTGTATAAGATGGCTTAATGTATAGGGAAGTGGCAAGTGTGTCTGTTATTTTATGTTTTGCAAAAGGGATGGACTATTCTTATTCACTATGTTGACTTGTGTATACTTTTGCACTATAAAAAAAAAAAAAGATGAGATAACCCAAGATCATATACAAAGAACGTTGACATAATATTTGATATATAGAGATGAGTTTACTGTGTGTGTGTGTGTTTATTATATATGCTCCCACTTTGGTCGAGCACTTTAAATAGGGATTTAATTGCAGATTCACCGTATCTGGCGGGCAGCTAAGCCTCGCTTTGTTTACATATGTTTGAGGCCTCTAGTGAATTCATTTCCGCTTAGAAATGTAGCGATTAAATATTCTCCTATATTTGACAGCTGCTTCTGGCCGTACGGGTAAGAGGATTGGCGAACGAAAGTTCATTTGGGTCTCAAACCCAGCCAGAGGTAGCTGTTAAACGGTATAGCCACACTGATGAGAAGTGATACTTCGAAACACGTCTCTGTGGATTACTTATTTATTATATGTATATATATATATACACATACACACACACACACGCACCTTTGCACAAGCAGGATGTGACACAAAGAGTTTTGCAAGGTCTAAAATGAGGAAACCTACAATATACACAAAAAAACATGAGCAAACCGGTGAAAGAACAACAAACACATGGATAAAACTTAACCTATAATTTTTATTTAAATATATTTACCAAACCCATCTGCATGAGCAGGATGTGACACAAGGTCGTTTTCTTAAGCAGAGTTTAACAAGTTTGAATTCAGAGTTTTCCTTCTCCTAAACTGGTTGCCTACCAAGGCTAAAGTGCCCAGTCTGCCCTACAATTCATCCATAGCTGGAGGGAGAGTAGTTGGATTCATATCTTTACCAAGGGTATTAGCGCTACTTGAAATGCAAACAGCTTCGTTCAAGATTTGAACTCTGGTCGACGAGTCCATTTCCTACAACTCTAACCATTACACCATATGCTTCCAGTTTACTGTATGAGAATGTTTGTGGATGTTTGTGAATGTGAAGGTATAATACGTGGTGACCTATTAAATTGGTATCTCTTTTAAAAGTGTGTGTGTTGTGTGGGTCAATCATAGATTTTTGAACAGAGAAAAGGAAGGGAGACAATAGAGAAAGGAAGAAGTGGAAAGGAAATGAGGATGTTCACTTCAGAGCCGCAAAGTTCAACTATGAAATGAGGCTTCACGTTCACATTTGATTGTGTCCAATTCAGTTTTGGAAACATTAAAATATACTTCATCATGATCATTATTATTATTATTAAATACTAGCCAAAAAAAAAAAAACAAAAAAAAACGCCCTCTGGGCAGTGTAAAAATGAATTCTTAAAATATATTGTCTGAGGGTGTGGGAATTAATTCAATGTCAGAGTTTGTACCATAAGTAAGTCAAACTATCAAATTTATTAAAAAAGTAAAAAAATAAAACAATTTGAAATGGAAACTTAGTTCTGATAACTTTAAATATATATTAAAATAAAACAAACTATATATAATACCAGGCATGTATTTATTAAAGCTTAAAAAAAAATAAGCATGTGTTACATGCTAAAATTTTGAGTATTTATGCTATGATGATTTTAGGTAATGTGATGTAAACAGTGACATAGTTTCGGTTACAGACACATAGACCTAATCCCCATTATCAATAGATATACATGAATGAAACCTTATTAACACTTTGTATTCATAGACTTGATATTCAAGCTTGATATTTTACTATACACTGTAAGCCAGTGTATAATAAAAAAGATTGTATGTGGTGTAACAGCTATTGTCATAGGAAGTAGAATTGACAGCCAGAGTTCAAATCCTGGATGAGGCTGTTTACATTTCACTTTGTGCTAATGCCTTTTGGGGAAAGGCTTGATACTATCTCTTCTCCCTCCAGCTATGGGTAAAAATAGTAGGGTGGACTTTAGCCTGGGTAAGGTAACTAGTCTAGAAGAAAAACTTTGAATTCAAACCAGCTGTACTCTGTCTAAAAATTGACCCTGTCACTTCCTGTTTGGCGGGGGGTGGGGATGAGTGGATGTCCGCCACCTGTTAACTCGATTTAAAGTTTGTGGGTTAGAATATTACATTTATGAGCATTTCATTGGATAGCTAAAGTATGGATTCTCATAAAATGACCATTACCATAATAAGCAAAAGTATATTTCCAACATTTAAAACACCATAATAACTAGTAACATACTATTACTTATGTATTTAACTCTGCACTTTTAACAGTGAACTGTTTAAGAAAATACAGAAACTGGTTTAGATGGACAATTGACCTTTGTACCATTTGGATGTAATAAATTTACCCATGCTTAAAGATCTATGTAATATCTATAAGATTGCAAAAAGACTTGAAATTTATTCAACCAATTCCTTGTTATCGCAAGTGAAATAATGTTTTTACCGTGTTACCTACTTAATTGCAAATGAGAAAATTCCAACCTCAAAAATAACAAGTCTGTCACATTTTCAATAATTATTCAGATAAATAACTGATTTAGTGTAAGTGTCAAAAATATTAGTTTATTTAAATGTTTAAAAAAAAAATCATTTTCAGATAATTAATCACATGGAAAATGCATAGAATTTTTACTCTTCTCTTATATAGATTATCAGTAGATATGTTTAATATAAGGTACGATCAAGTGTATTGAGGTTATATATACCATGTATGCTGGTCAGGCACAAGGCCCTATTAATGTGAGACCATCCATGAACTGAAGCTGGGATGGCAGGCACAAAAAAATGTGTGGATTCTGTTGGCATTCCCCCTCAGGCACTGGGCAATAAACCCAGCCCCACCCCTTTAAATCAAGGGGGCAGATGTTGCCTGGGGGGATGGCCCCTTGGGATCACACCGCTAATTACTTTACCTTGCCCTCAAGGCTGGATTGAGACTGAAGCTTTCAATTTTTTAATTATAAAATTTCAATGGAAATATGTGCAGAGTTGAGCAACTTGTATAATAAATAGTCCAGGTTAAAAGCACAGTAAGGGTAACCCTATTAGGGAACTAGAAAAGTTTTGGTAATCTGGCCCAAAAAGCCTGGCTTATTTACCAAAATTTTTCTTGTTCCCCAATGATACATACATCGGAAAAATAAAGTCTAAAAAAAAAGTCTGCTTTTAGGGTTACCCTTACTTAGACTCAAAGTGATGTTGTCTGATATCAAACCGGTGCCGAATTGAAAAGAAATTATGAGAAGCCAGTCTTGATAGTTTCTGAAGAGCAGTTTTTGTTGAAACCATTTTGTGCAACTATGGCACCTTCCATCCACATCAGACCACATAAGTGATTTAAAAAGTGTTTCCTTAACTAATCATCTTCTGGGAAGATTTAAAGATGTGAAGCACATCAGAGGAAATATATTGGTGCAGCTTTAGACCATATCAAGAATTTCTGTGATGATTTGATCAATAGAAAATTCACTAGAATAAATGTGTTGAATGCCAAAGAGACTATTTTGAAGAAAATTAATGTATAATTTATTTCTATCATAGTAGTGAAAATAGATCACTAATTAGGACTGAGCCCATTCTAGTAGTGACCACCCCAAGAGGATTTAGCTGGTTTGAATTCAGAGTTTTCATTCTCCGACTGGTTGCTTAACCAAGGTTAAAGAGCCCAGTCTGCCCTACTATTTACCCATAGCTGGAGGGAGAGTAGTTGGATTCATATCTTTCTCAAGGTATTAGCGCTATGTGAACTGTAGCTTCGTTCAGGATTTGAACTCTGGTCGATGAGACCATTTCCTATGACTCCCAACCATCACACCACGCACCTCCAACTAAATCTTCAGTCTCTACTTTTTGAATATCTTTTGTATTTATCTTGCTTCTTTTGACAATATCATATCCTTCTTTTAGAGGTAAAAGGTCTTTGAATTATCATTCCAGTTAGCCCGCCCTGTCGGCTGGGGCGTTAAAATGCACCGACTGCAGAGGGGTAAGACTTCTACAATGGGGACACCTGTTGGCTGTGGGTGGCGACCCGTGATGCTTAAGGATAGAACCCAGGTGGCTGAGGTTCCAGTTTCCCTTCATCACCATTGCCTTCATCAGGTCCACTCTGACCCGGAGTGGTAGTACCTATTAGGGTCCCATCTATGGGTTGAATAGAAAAAGATGAGTTTATAAAAAAAATTGTATTATGCATTAAGAATGAATTTATTTCACAACTTTGTTGGCATTAAATGACCCACCGAGGTTGATATGCCGTAAAACAACAAAACAAACCAAACCATTCGTTACCATTCATAATGCATATGCCATAAAGTGATGGTTAGCAATCTTGGAGACTAATGCTATTCAAAATGGTGGTATGTGTACTGGTGCTTGTACACAAGTTATTGACTGAGTTTCACGTTATCATAATATAACGTGTAATGTTGTTGTTGGCACCTTCCCGTCCATTAAGGATGATGGCGTTAGTGTCCCAAAGAAAAAAATTGTTATTAATAACACTGCAGGCCAATTCTTGAGTGACAGTCTTTGGTGCACTGAATGCACACAAACTGTGATGCTTTCTGGGGCTGCTGGCTTTTCTCCCTCTTTCTGGCTCTCTTTGCTGTCGAGGCTACTCTCCTCAGCTTCTCCCTTCTCCGTGCCTTGCTTAACGTTAAAGCGCCAGACCGCTCTATTTTTTTTTTTGCATCTACCTCCCACGTGTTTGGTGTCAATATGGCATATACTTATGACTCTCCTTCAGACATCTTTACAATCGTAGGCGTGTAATGTAAAAATGAAAATGCATAAAATCATTCTGTATTGTTTAATATTATTCTTTTCACATGCTGTGATAAGATAGATAGAAATACTTGGAACTTGATCATCAATCAAATGATATAACACAAATATGGTACCATTCCATGGCACCAGTCCATGGCACATTGAAAAAAATATCCTCCCAGTACACCAGATCAGACTGTTTGAGAAGCACTGTTGTAGACCATTTGCTTGTGAAGTGTTTTTGAGTCTCACTAGGTGTTATCCTTGTGTTAACTGCCCTGTCGGTGGGGCATTAGAATGCACCGACTGCACCTCTGCAGAGGGGTAAGACTCCTCTAATGGGGCCACCTGTTGGCTGTGGGTGGCGACCCGTGATGATTAAGGATAGAACCCAGGTGGTTGAGGTTCCAGTTTTGGAGGTTTGGGGAATGTGGAGCACCCCTTCATCACCATTGCTCCCAGGTCCACTCTGACCTGGAGTGGTAGTACCTGTTAGGGTCCCATCTATGGGTTAAATAGAAAACATGAGTTTATAAACAAAATTTATTATCCATTAAGAATGAATTTATTTCAAAACTTTGTCGCCATTAAATGACCAATTGAGGTTAATATGCCATAAAACAAACCGAACCAAACCTTGTGTTAAACTAAGCAAATCTCTATATTGAGTGCCAATGTGCCGAATTCTCTTTCAGGATCACTCACTGGTGAATTCTTATGTAATTGCTTAAGACTCAGATAATAACAGTGCAATTATAAGCTTTTAGGGATATTATTGTCAGTTTTCAGAAAAAGAATTGCCTTTTTGAAGTGGTATAACTGGAATTTTTGTTTATTATGTTTAAAATCAGAATTTTACATAGGATTTTGTACAAATGCAATTTGTGCAAGTCTGTGGATTTTCTTGTTTGGAAGATGTATTTTTACCTGGCATATAAGTTGAAATATATTCATAAAACATTTAGGTTTAATGCTTTCTATTGAAAGTTAAAAACTGAAGGAAAAACAAGAGGAATATTTTGAGTTTGATTTTACAAAACTTTAATTGTATGTACAATAAATTAGAAATTTTTTTTTATATTGGGTGTCACATGACTTTGTTGTGTTTTTGCAAAAGTGATTAATTTGACTTAATGAAGAATAATGAGTTATGAGTAGAAAGCAAGTGTGTTGCATATGGCAATTTATTTGTTATCAATTAACATAGTACCGGAAAATGGTTATTTAGATAGCGATTGGCATATCTGTCTATGATCAGAGTATAGTATCTGTTATTCTACCTAGGATCAGATTTCTACTAGGTCTTCTTGCTAGGATTATAATTTAATATCTGTTCAACTTTTTCAGCTATGTTGTTGTTTCTGGGCGGGATAGTGAATAAAAATCAAGGTGAGCCTGATTCTGAGTATTACGACCCCGGGGCAGCACATTCACATCGCACAAAAGGGAAAATGTGGGAGTAAAAAGTGGAGACCGAGTAAGTTTTGTTCTTACCCACATGTGTGTCTGTGGACACCCACATTAAACTGGTTATTTATCGAAATTGCAAATAAATTCTTAGAACCAGAACTCTACTTTCCGACCATTCCGTTGGGATTAGAGTGTGGTATCTCCTTGGTCGCGTTTTCATCTTTGGAGTGGGGGGCAACGCCGCGTTCTATTCTTCAGGTAGGATGCGACAAAAGAAAATAAAGAGGCCAGCCTGGTTCTGAAGATTCCGACCTCGGGGAATGGGGGAAAGGTCGGAGTAGTCTGACGCTTTCGTGACATAATCTCAGGGACTCGGCGGTTTTGTCATTACATTCGCCCACGCATACGCGTGTTGGGGCCCCCATTAAATTTAGTATCAAATTCTACATCCATGGAGAGGTTAAATCAAATATTATTAGTATAGTATCAGTACTCGTGGAAATTTCACAAAAAATATGCAGATACAAATATTTATTTCGAAAAGTATAAAAATGTAATACTGCCTCAAAAGATAGCACAAAACAATGAAAAAAAAATGACGTAGATGATTATTTGAATTTTTTGTAATTCAATTAGATTTCTACGTGTACAGATAAGATCTTTATGCTTGGTAGAAATACCAAGGAGCTACACTTTGATCTCTCGAGCGGTCTGATACCACACTCTGATCAGAAGTTACGGACAGAAAAAAAACACAGATGTAAACGTATTTTTGTATCAGCGTTTAATGTTTATTTAGCTTGCCAACACTAGTGGGACTATTGTTTGGAATTATTTTCCACCCTTCAAATAATCATTTGTTTTTTGCCAAATGAAAACTTAGTTCAGTTATGATCATTTTGATTACAAGAGAAAGCAAAACACGTTTTCATTAGTATTAGTTCTTAGTTATATCTCACGCACTGCACAAACGCTTGTAATGTACGACTAACTAAAATCGGTGATAGCAAAAATATTCTATAAAGACTTTTTTGTTTAGTCTTTTCAGTATTTATTACTTAGCATTGCATTTACATTTTAGATGAGAGGATCGGTGATTTAAAATTTTTTTTTATTCGAGCAAACATTTTATTACGATTTTCACATCCAAAGTTATGGTGAAAAACTGTATTCGACTTCGTGCATATGATTTCGTTTCTGTTCATGTGTACATTTGAAGCTGATCATGCAGAGTGACTCTCTACTTCCCCTGCTACCGACTGACTGACTAACCCGGAAGACTTACCCATGTTATTCGATTGGCGTTCAAAATGGCCGCTCGATGCTGATTGGCCAAACCTTATGACGTAAGGGATTTCCAAATGTTGTTAGAAGTTTGGATGAATACGTAGCTAATGGTGCCGCTGGTGATTCTCGCTAGCTGCCCTTCTCTTACACTGAGGCAGAAATCGTCGTCATCATCTTATGTTTAAAGGTAAATTTTTCCTGTTTAATTCCATAGATCTTTCATTATCTTTTCGTTGGAGTTATTTCGCTCACATGATGGTCCCGAATTGCAGAATGCTGAGGATATTTGTGTGTCGTCGTGTTCGTGTTGACCTGCGAAGTGTTAGGTCCTACCACTACTGCCACTTCTAATATTCAATACTAAGTATTGTGTATATTTCGTTTAGTTGGTTTCGCTAGTCGGCTATATTAGATTTTTTTCTGGTTTAATTTTATTTTATATTATTTCGAGAGATATTCTCTTGTTTCCTTCAGTAAATACAATATTTTTGTTTTGAGTTGATTATCTACTTAAAAACGTCGTCGATTGATGCTTTTTGTAAACACGTTTTCATTTTCAGATTTTCTCTTACTGTCATTCAGTTAAGTTTCTCTTTTAAAAAAGAAAATAAAAACAACTTCCTTTGTTAATGTTTCTGTTGGCCCTGAAAACAATTTTGATCGCCCCCAAAACTAAATTCTCTATTTTATTTATGTCATTCTGCGGAATTTTTCTTGATTTATTTGTGACTATCTTAGTGTAATTATCCCTTATATTGTATTCTGAATTTTTTACCAAGTAAAAAAAGGGAAGTCGAATAATGTTTTAGTTTGTTCTACTTGTAGTGGGCTTTTTATTTATTTATTTTTATTTCACTCTTTTCACTCAGGCTTGATCGAGCCAAGTGGACCCAAGCTCGTTTTTCCTTCCTTCCTATGGCTACCATCATCCATCCTCTTCGCTTTTATACTTTTCTTCTTTCTCTCCATTTTTCTTTCTATCATCGACCTCACGTTTTCTCGTGCTTTCTTCTACTTTTTCAGTCCTGGTGCTTTATTTATTTTGTGAAGATGCCGAATATGCATACTTTTCGCTTTGCAAATGAAACCTAGAAGTGGTGGGAGCTATAAAAAGTGCATCGTTGTGTGTGTATGTATATGTATGTGTGTTAAAATGAAATCTAATGCCAGTTGAGAAAAAAAGACATGGTTTGGTTGTCAACGTCCAAGACGAATCCATTGTGTTGGGATTTGGTAGTCACTCGATTTGAGGTTAGAATCAAATTCGCCCTCCCATAGATTATTTGGAGATCATTTGTTTTTATTCACCTTTTTGCTTTTCTCTCGACCACAATCTTGTTGATGGAAAGAAAGAAAGAAGGGGGGAAGCTATTCAAACTATATGGAGGGGGGACGGAACAGAAGAAACATTTCAGATCCTTTCTAAAGAGCGAAATAGCACTTAGCCCACTTTTTATCCATTCCTTGCTTTCTGTAATATTTTTTATTACTATTAAAATGCTTACTCTAAAGAAAAAGTCTTCATCTAAGACCAGTCTTGTTTGTTGGCTGGTCGTCAAATTTAGTCTAATAATCGCCATCTCCCCTCGATTACAAGGGGAAGGTCGTTACTGTGTGGAATGTTTTTTTTTATTGTTTTTTTTTTTTCTTCTCTGTGTGTATAAAAAGATTAGGGAAAAAAACATGTTAGCTGTACTTGTTTTTATCTTTTTTATGTGAAATTTTTATTCGTAATTCAGGGAAAAAAATCTCGTCGGACGCTTCTTATTTTTCACACTTAAATCATGTCGACCAAAAATGCATGCAAAATTCACTTACATCGCCCCTCCGTCCTTTGCTTTATTTTATTTTTATTTGGAACGACCGACTGTTTTGTTAAGCACGAGTTATTCACCAACTGGAAAACCTTGCAGTCTGCTTGCTCTACTTTAAAAAAAAAAATCATAAAAATATTTTATAAAGTCAACTTAGATAAATAATTTTATTGTGATTGTAGACTAGATAAAAAAAAATCTGAGTGAAACCATATTTATTTTAAAGATTTTTTTTCATTCTCCATTATTTTTTGTTATTTTTTAAGTAACTCTGCTAATAGTAGTTCGTATTAAAGTAGAAATATTTGATTTTTTTGTAAATAGATTTTTATAGTTGTAGATATTTATATTTTTAGGCGCATATCCTTTTCTCCTCACACGTCTTTGCTACCTTGCCCCCCTTTCATTTTGGGCGAGTCCATATTGCAATGGACTCGTCCCTTTTTAGTCGTCGTCGTCGTCCATGTTTTGTTGATCGTGTCGTGAATAATGTCTACTCTCGAAAAATCAACCGTACTTATTTTCTAGCGAGAAAATCTCTCCCACTTGTATATTTCTCAGGGTAGTTTCTTTTTCTTCTAAATCTTATCAAGTTCTCTGCCTGTAGCTTTTAATAAAAAAAAATTTTCCATAAAGTAATAGATATGATTAAATCGAGTTTTGCTTAGATTATTAATATTTATTTATTATTTAACCACTATTTAGTTGAAGGTCCCATAGTTGTTAAACGTGCTTTATTCCCACCGTAAAAGCAAAGCCATCGTCCCTTAGTGATGAGAACATCATTTGTACTTCGACGATGAATCGTGCTATTATTATTATTGAGCACAACTCTAGTATCAACATAGAAAACACGGGCGGCTAGTTTTACTGTTGTATTCATCCGTTTTCTTCTTCTCTCTTTCCATGTCGTCGTCGTCGTCATAGTCGTCGTCGCTGTAATCTGAAGCTCTGCTCTTCTTTCTATCACAACAGCCACACGCTTTCTTTCTCCACCCTAAGGGTGAAAAAGAACATGCTTTCTTATGATAATTATTGAAAAGTCTTAAAAGTACTGGTTGATTCTGTTGATTTATTTATTTTTTTTTTTTTTAAGATCTAGATTTATTAAATCTAAAGACTAAAAAAATAAAGAGAATATGGTGAAGGTGAGTGAGTAAGGCGGCAGGTCACAATCAATCCTGACTTAGACTTATGTAAGGCTTCGTTTTCTGAGTTGAAGGAAATGAATATAGCACATTCATTCCAATTCTATCCCGCCTCCCTTTTTTCTTTCAAGCTTTCTCCCTCTGAATAGTTTATCCTCTCTGCGTTTTTTTTATGACCCTCATTTTCGATATTTTTTTCCATGCACTTGTTTAGCTGTTTATAACTATGACGTCCAACTACCACCAAATTCCTTTGTTTTAGTTTTGGACAATCTCAATCAACTCCGTCCTATTCTTTCTCAAGTATTTAATTTTTAAAGCACTTTATTTAATTTCTGTTTTCACCCTGAAATACTTTTATTCGATATCTATAATTTTTCCTTTCCCCTTAAAAAATATAATAGTTGGCGGGGAGGAATTCCCTAGGGGTGGTAACCGAACATTTTCTTTTACTCTCTCTCTCTCTCTCATCCACTGTGTGTGTAATACTTCAAAATTTATTCACTTTCACACCCAGACTACTGGAAAATATACAAACTCTCCCACCCCTTAATATCTTCAGCCTTTGCTTAAAATGTCCCTCTTGTAACAAATGTTAAAAAACTTTTTTTTATTTTTTTTAAATGCAATTGCTATTTCACTTAAACAAAAATTCTGACCTTATTTCTAGTATCGCTTCATTTTCGTCTTAGCTTCTCTTAGAAATAAAATCCTAATTTGAAATCATTGGAATGACTTTTCTTTTTGAACTAGACATAATTGTGGAGATATCAAATTGCTGTAATAAAGACAATTTTGTTTATTTTTGGGAATTGAAATTTTAATTGAATTGACAAAAACCATAGTTTAGAAATTTTTTTTAATGTTATTTGCGCTTTTTGAATATTTTTGTTAGCTCTTTAATTTGTGCAAAGCTTAGGCCATATGTTATCTTGTAGTGAATGGAATTAAGTTTGAAATTTTAAGGTTCTGAAATCCATCTTTTTATTTTATTTATTCATTAAGAAAATAATTTTTCTCTTGTATTTTGCTGAACAATATCGTTATAATTTTATCCAGATTATTTTCAATATTTGTTAACTTATTTGAACCATCAATTCTAAATTGGCACATGTATGTTTTATTTACAAGTAAATTCTTTTACAATTCTTGTCTGTTGATAATATTAATATTTTACTGATAATCACATTTATGAAACAAGAGAAAATATCTCGAATTACATTTGAATAAAGCTGATTGATTAATCTGTTTAATTAAACATCCTTCAACAGTTTCACAAAGCTCTAAAAGTTGTGAAATTACTCATTATTCTAAGCTAAGCTTTTTATACAGCAATTAACTGGTTTAATCATATTCATAAACAAATTAATTCTTTATATATTCCAGAATAATCAAATTTCCAACTACTTGTTTCTATCATTCAATTAGTATATTATTAAAAGTGCCTCTGTTGCAAAAAATTTGAGAAATAACTTTTTACTCTTGTTACATCTAAAAAGCCATGGCAGTATAGTAAATTTGTAAAATAATTTGGTTACTAAGAAACCTCAGAAAATATCTAGGTGTGATAGTCAATGTAAAAATGAAATTTAAACTTAACTGATATTTGTTTAATTAAAAAATGCCTCTTAACGTTTTTTTAAAAATTTTTTCGGGTTAGATTTGATAGCATACTAAACTATATTTTTTAAGTATGGGATTTTCACATTTGAAAATTTAGCTAAATAATCACAATTATGTTTTCTGAAATATTTCCTTTAACATTATCACACTATCAACATTTAACTCTGTTATTCTTTTTAAATTCCAGGGTTCATGTGTTGATGCCATTTCTGAAGTGAAATTATTCAAAAATACATAACTAGTGTGAATTTGGGACTTGGATATTTGTATAACATTTTTAAAAAAAGAAAAAAAAAATTCTCTTAGAATTGGCTGTGGGAGAGGACTGGTGTCTTAAACTCTTTTAGGAAATGCTACTCATGAAATACTTTCATTTTTCTACACAGTCTTTGAAAAGTAATTTTTTTATGGAAAATCTGAAGGAGATAATGACTGAAAATTATTTGTCTATCAAATGGCTTCCAATGTTTTGTATCGACTTCAAGGGATTTTTCTTTCTTTTTCATAACAATTTGGAGAAGATTCTTTAGTATGTAACTTCTATTGAGCTTTTCTTAAATTCCTCCATCTTTTAGAAAGTTTTATATTAAATTGTGATAATAGAAATTATATTATGTTAGGTTGATTAGAATGCTTTATAAGAATGGATAACTATTCAAGTTGAGCATGTTTGTTTTAGATTTGTACCTTTCTCTACTATAAACAATTGTTTTCAGTTTGAATAACTACATTCTAAAGCAATTCTCTTACGTTAAACCTGATATGTTAATAATAGACTTTTGTTTCACTTTGAAAATAAATTGAAAGAAATGGAAATTGATTTACTTGTCTCAAAATCTTTTAGTTTCTAAAATGCATAACTAAACCAGAAATCGATTAAGAGTATAAAATCTTTTGTAAAAATTGAAATCTGTGTTTGTCAGATTCTGAATATTTTAACAAGAAAAAAAGCTTATGATTTTATTAGTTCATCTTGGCATTTAACAATGTTATTCCATCATTTACGTTTTCTAAAATAAACTTGTATACTGATCTTGACAAAAGAATGGAACTTACCTATAACAACATTTAGTATTTAGTTCAAATTGTCCATGGAGTGAGCTTAAATTAAATTATACTAATGTTAAGTTTGTTTATAATCAATTTCCCTCCTTTGTTTTTCTTTTTCCAACAACAGATTATAAGAATTTCTGAAATAGGTATATGACAATATCTGAAAATTTATTTCTAAAATTGATAAGAATCATTTGTTTACAATAATTACAATTGTATAATTGGAAAATGATAGTTATAAAACTGCTGATATCATTTTAAAATGTTTTTAGATGATTGAAGAATAGAGAAGCTAATTAAATGTAAATATGAACTTGAAAAAATTTCTGTATTATCAATTATAGCTTGGATCAAAATTACAGAAACAAGATTTTGTTTTGTTGTCTGAATGGTACTACCAAGAAGAAACTTTTGATTTTACCATTGAACCAATAATTTCTTATATTTTTCTGTTAAAAAAAGATTCCCTTTTTTTTTTAACTAGCCACTTGATTATTTTACTTAATATATATCTACCATGAATCTTTAAATTTAGGGTATCTATTTTCACATAAAGAAATCCTAACCATTCAACAACAAAAAGAAATTGATAAGAGCAATTGAGGCATTTTTGTTATATGCTTAAGTTTTCTAAGGGAAAATTGGATTTATAATTCTTGGAAAATATTTGACAAAACTAATTTTTAATAGAATTTGAATATATTTTTTGTAATTATAAGACGTGATATTTATACAATAACATTTGGTGATAGCTATTTGTTTTGATTTGATTATTACAAACTAGCTGAATTGATTAAAGGTAACTAATTTGGAAGTAAGAAACAAGATTTTTTGTTATTTGAGTGAAAAAAAGACAAGTGAACAATGCAAAGAATAATTAAGATAATGTTTTTGGACAATTTCTGTTTGTTCAATTTGTCTTATCTAGGGTGATGGCCACATAAAATGGACCCTGTTTTTGTTTTGTTTTAAAGGATTAAAATATTATTTCCTCCTTATTTACTACTTTATTTGTGTTTTGTTTTTTGTTTTTAAAACTGCAATTTTTAGGGCTTGAGGATACCACTTGTACCTGGTTATGAAAGATATAAATTTAGTGAACATTTTTATTGAATATTCATTGTTGTGAGTCTAAATAATAGAAATTACTTAGTTTAAATGGCAATTTTAAACAATGTAAATTATGTTTTGAAAAAATAAATCATCAATCATTGTTATTTGAATGCTTGATTTTTTTTTTCTCTTCCCTCAGTGACCTTTCTTGGTGAATTGTTTGCTCTTAGCTAATCAACAAACCATTTCATCAAGTTTTAACACTTATTTTCTCCACAAATTTTAGTTATCTCTGGTTTAAAACATATTAAATATCCAAACTCATTTTGATACAAATCCTTTTCTTTTTGGATAGAAATCTTTCTCGAACTGGTAGTAAATTCATTGAATAATATAATCATGCTTGTTGTGTTGGCTAAGAACAAACATGATGTATTTTCTTTCATTCTTATGGTTATTTCGTTTGGCTTTTTGCCTACATGTCTTTTCTGTAGTGTAACACAACACCAATAAGCACAAAAGAGAAACCCATGGCAACAACACTTTCGTAGACTCGAACCCCTACCTCATCATTTACATTACACATTATTCAGTGTTCATTTTCCGCATTAAGGTGTATGTTTTTTTTTATGCAAAAAAAAGTAAAATCCCTGCAAATCTTTCTTTTTGCTATATTTGTCCACATGAATAAATTTGCAATAATCAGGCATTATTCTTGGATGTAAAAATTTTGAATCAGATTATTTTTGTCAGTTTTTATTATTATTGTCAATTAATTATTGAACATTTAAAAAGAAAATTAGTTTATTTTTTCGGGAAGTTTCAGCACTTGACGATTGTTGTAATATTTGATTGTATCTCTCGAATCGATTGACGAATAATGGTGGATATTTTTTTCATTGTTGTGGATATTATGTTATGATTGTGCAAGTTTGGACTGGTTGCAAGATATGATTATTTTATTTATTATTTTTTTGAAGTCTGAATTTATTTTTGTGAGACTTTTAAATTAAAAAAAAAAAAAAATCAGCTCCCCATTCGTGTGAGTAATGTTGGTTGTTTGTGATAGGTTATGGCTGGGCGCCGCACAAAATGACTAGTGGTCGGTTTAGTAGAACTTTTGAGTAAAATGTTTGCTTTTTTTCTCCCCTCTATATATTCAGTTGACATGACTCGTTCGTTCGTCCTTTTTATCTTTTCCTTGATTTACCCCCTTCGACCCCATCCTCTCTAGTTTGTGTGTGTGTCTCAGCGGTGGAACCCGTCTGGCCGCTGAAGAAGCGTGACGGGTACGTTTGTTGTTGGGAGTAACAGCCGCCGCGGCACAAACAGTAACACCAATGGTTTGTAAGGTGAGAGGCGGTATTGAGAAGATGATAATGATGATGATATAGCTTCCTTTCTTCTCTCACTCCCTCTCATCCATTACTTCCATTTTAGTACTTCTTTCTTCCTCACTTCTCTCGAGAAATGCTAATAATGGCGCTGCTGCTGCTGTTACTACTACTACTAGTACAGCCACTTCCCTTGGATGCGTCACCACTTGCAATGCAAATAAGGACACTCTCTTTCATAAAAGTTGGTGGGTGGGGCTTGCAGTTTGGTGATTTGTATTACTTATTATTATTCTCTCGTTTTTGCTGCTGCTGCTGCTTTCAACCAACTTACAACAACAGTTGTCATGCAGCGGAATACCGGAAGAAAACAATGTAGTACATATTACAACCTCGTGTTTTTGTTTCTTTTTTTTCACATTAGAGGTAAAAAAGGAAAAAAAAAAATTTTTTTTCTCATTTGAAAAATACTTGTTTCAATGCTTCTTTAAACAATTTAATTTCTATTGTATTTTATTAATTTATTTTATGGCATTGGATGAAAGTTTTGTCTAAACGTTTCTCACTTGTTAGTCGACGACAATTTTAACTTATTTTCATTACAATAGGTACACATTAGTCTTCTTGCATTTTATAACTGCTAACCATCCAATTAAAACTTAAAATATTGGTTTTTATTCATTTGGTTATATGTTTGCATTAAAAAAACAAAAAAACACCACGAAACCAACACAGTTGAATTGGTTGGGTTGTCTAACCAGTGGCGAAATACTTAAACTCCTGTTAAGTGAAATTCGGCTACACAATTCATATTTTCCCCAAAACATTTTTCTTTTATTTGTCAAAAGGACTGTCTCAGTGTTAAGCACGTATATTGCTGCATTAACCTATTTATCATAAGAGGTGTGTGGAGAAAGCAATAATGATCACGATGTGCTGTCCTTGGTATTTGCTAAGAGTTGAAAATAGAAATTAAAATAATGTCTTTCATGAAAAGGTTCGGGTGGTTGGTTTTAGATATTAACTCTTGTTATTCAAGTCATTTCCTTTTTGTTTATGGTTTTAAGTAACTAATAATCATTGGTTTAAAAAAAGAAAAAGAAAAGAAGCTTAAAGCAACTATTCTTTATACAAATAATTTACATACAATTATACGTTTCAATTTGTTTGCACAGTTATATGGTTTCAAGTATTTTAATACTAATTATTTTCAAAGGTTAATTTGATGGGAACCCTAACAGCTACTATCACTTTGGGTCAACGTGTGTACCTGAAAGTAATAGCAATGAAGATGTGACTCAACACTCTTCACAGCTCCAGAAACGGAGTCTCACTACTTGATGCAGTTTAGTCTCATATCCAGGACACCTTTCATAAAAAGCTTGACAAAGTTTTTTGCTCATTTATTTATCAACTAATAATATTGTCGACAGTTAACTGTGTCTATAGAATATTATTCCAAAATATAATGATGAAATAATGTTAGATTTCTATTTTCAATTTGGTCATCTTAAAAAATTAATATATATTTAGCATTTTTAGCAGGTTTCTATCTTATGTTATGGAAGTTAAAAAAACAAAAACAACAACAAACAAAACGTTTCTAACTTTTTGTTACAGGTTAGTTTTGTTTATAAATTTGGTCTCTACTAATTCCAATTTTGATCTCTTCTATTTTGAAATATGGTTGTAATAATCAAGTATGTTGTTTCACTGTGGAGTAAGATTTATTTATTTATTTTATAAACTAGAACAGTATTTTAGTTTTTGGAAGTGTTTGTTAGAATTTTACATGGTTTAATATTTGAAAAATGTTGAAATGAATGGACATACAATTTTTGTGTTTTCACTTAAAATTGCCTTTTTGAGTTAATTATTTTCTTGAATTTTTTATTAATATTGAGACCATCCTGGATAGGGTTAAAGTTTTTTTTGGGGGGGGGATTGTTGAAGTTAATTGATATTTTTTCTGTTTAATATGAGAATTCTTTTTAGCCTCAAGAAAAAAACTATTTGAAAATTCTATTTAATTTAAATTTGTAAGTTAATATTGGCAAATATATCTTCCTTTAAAAAAAAAAAAACAGCAAAAACAACAAATCTAACTTGTATTCAAGCCAGGTGCAGTTGTTTTCAGGTTAATTTTTCTTGGGATAACAAGTGAAAAAATGTTTCATGTTGTGAAAGCTTTAAAAAAATTTCAGTTAAAAACTTATAATACTTGGATTTGATAAAATTATTTCAGTAAATTCTCAAAGATGCTTTTGTTGTTGTTTGAATATTAAATATCAATGTTTAGGAAAATGTAATACCTTGATTTAATTTAACAATATGGAATTTTCCTGAATTCTCTATTATACTTGATAACCTTTCTCTAGGAAGTGAAATTTTTATCCTTTCAGGATTGAGAATGCATTCTATTGTGTAAATGTTTACATGGTTGCTTAAAAAAAATCTTTTGTCATAGAATGAAACAGGAATTAAAACTTCTAGCAAAATGTTATATTCCTCTAATTAGAATAAACGTTTAAAAAATGCACAGAAATAGGGTTATTTATTTTAAATATTTGTCAGTCTTTTTAGCTTACACACATCATTTATTTGTTTTGGTCAGTGAAGATTTTGAAAGGTTGAATGCCTCATCTTATACTACTTTCTGTTAGATCTGTCAATGAGTGTCTCTCTAGGGTTCATTTAACTTTCTATATTTTTCATTTGGTGCTCTTAATCCATGGGTCTGACAAGAGTTGGGTTATGCATGATATTTTAAAGTTATATTTATACACTAATATCACAAATTAGTTATTAGATTTTTGCATATGATTACAAATAATAAAATAACAGTTGAAAATAATGTAAAGTTGTTCTATGATCTGAAACAAATCACTTCATCGTGACAAATATCAGATTTTTATTTGCAGCATCTGAAATATTTACCTCACATCCCACGTATGCGGGTATGACACAAGGTCTTTTAATGTGGGACCACCCACAAACCGAAACTCATGGGATAGTGGGTGCAAAAATGCGTTGATCCTGTCGGCATCCCACCTGGGGGGGGGGGCTCAGGCACTTTAAAGGGGGCAGGTGTTACTTGGGGAGTAGACCCCTGGGATCACGCCATTAATTAACAGCACTGTTCCAGTGGCTTCAGCCCCGAAAGGCCCATGTTATTTGTGCGAATTAAAAAGTATTTTTTGAATCTCTCAATTTGTGTCTTTAGTGTTCAATTACATTTGAAATCCTTTCCATCTCTGCAAATGACTTGATAACTTTGAATTCTTAAACTTTGCTTCCTTCATAATTAATAATACCTGTTGATCAATATTAGACTAGTTAATTTGATGAAAACAAGTGCTCATGTTTCTTCTCCCCCTATTAAGCAAATAAAGTAACTTGGTTTTTACTTGCCATTTGTTAAGATTCTTATTGTCCATATATTACTTGTTGCTTTTAAATCAACGTTTATATTCTTCTGATACTATTGTTATGAGACAAAGGTATACTTTCACTTATTTTATCTTTACATTTCTAAAATCCTCTTTGAAGGAATCAAATGTCCTCTTTTCTCAAGTTATTTGTTGTAATCTTTATCTACTTTTAATATCTTAATGATATTAAAATCTGACTTAAATGATTAGTTTAGTTTTATTTAACTGTAGAAAATTGGCTTTTCAACTTGTGATGGAAACTAAATATGATTTTTGTTTCATATAATGAAAATTAGTTGCCTTGGCTTTTAAAAAAAAAGAAATCGTAGTCATTATATCAAATATCTTGTATATATTTGTTCTTTTTCTTTTTTAGTGATGCTTTAATGGACATTTTGCTTAAAAGTTTTTAAATTAGAACATTTTGAATCTGTTACTGTGATTGCATGGTGTTTGAATATTTTTGAAATTTTAAATGTGTAAGATAGTGGTTTGGTCTTTGATTTCAGTGGTTATTTTCAATTTCTTTTAAACAATTTAAAAAATTTTTTTTTTTTGCTGCCAGTAATATTACATTTCTGTTAAATGGGTCTTGTCAGTTTTGTGTAATTATTGTTTTATTTCTATTTAAGTCAGTTATTGATAACTAACCTAGTTTGTATGTTTTATGTTATCAGTTAATTGTTGGCCATAGTGATTATTTAGTTGTAGAATAAAGTTTTTTAAATGAGCAAGCATCCAAATTAGTTACATTGACCATTTTCTATTGTCTGATTTTATTTCTTACCAATGGGATTAGAAAACAATTCTAAAAGTTTATATGAAGATTGAGAATGGGTTAAGTTTATTGATGATACATATTTCTCAAAATGTAATACTCTCCCCACTCTCCATTTTCCCCCATTTTTAATTAATCCTTTGCAATAAAATGGGGGGAGGTGAAATTTGTTAGGAAACTGATGATCCAAATTTAGTGATTTTATTATTATGAGGAAAACTTGTAGGGCAACTGCCAAGATCCACTTAGTACTGGTTGTGCATTTGATAATTGGGAACAATTGAAAATATGTTTTCAACAATCATAAGCATTTTGCAAGTCAGAATTCAATACTATTTCTTTTGTATCTTTTTCAAATCTCATCCAACAAAGGGGAGTCTCTTTGGCGTAGTAGCTAACATACTGGACTTGACATTGTAGTAAGTGATTTGGAACTCCTGTGCTATTACATTCACTTTTGGACTAATACCCTTGGGAAAGGTATGAACACCCTCATTCCCTCCAGCTATGGGTTAAAAAGTACCTCTAAAACAGTAGTTTCACGTGGATGGCTTTAAATGACCCACAAAGGTTGATATGCCATTAAACTAAGAAACCTAAACATTCAACAACCCCAATGTGTAAAATTGTAACTGGTATTCTTTTGTATGAAATCATGTACCATAAATCCATGTGTGATATTCTCACTGTATTTATTACTGTATTTTATTATTAGTTTTTTAAATAGGTACAAATCCTTCATTCAGCAAATGATTTTTTTTTACAAATTTATAAAATATTCATTTAAGATCTTTTTATCAACATTTGTAAATATGACAATTACATATGTTGATAAAATTCTTACAGATGGTTTAAATGATATTTTCATAAGATTCAACTGGATACAAAACAACTTCTCAAAAACTAATACAAAGGATAACATATTCTTTGGGGGGGGGGGTGTTGATTGCTAATAGTTCAATTTTCATTCCTCAAAATTGTTAGAATATTAATTACTTGCTTATATATATATATATATATATATATATATATATATATATATATATATATATATATATATATATATAAATTTTTTTTTTTTTTTTCTTTTCTTTCTTCCCTTCTTGTCTTCAAAGAATTGGAAAAAATGAAGTCATAACAATATAATCTCAAAATACTATTTGATTGACAAGAAAAGAAATTAATCCTATTGTTTAATTAATGCTTAAAAGGGGATGTTTTCATAGTTTGAAGTGATAAAATAGAAATCTTTCAAAATATATTATCTCAATGGAATTGATGAATTTTTTTGGATTAAATTCAAAGATCATCATCACAAATCATTGGCTTTGAATTATGCAGAGATTATTTTCTTGTCAAAGAATTAGAACCCTTGGCTGTAGATAATCCCTCAGGTTTCTACTTGTCTGACATCTATTGATTTGATTAAAATTATTTTTGTTTATTGTAATCAGAATTTAAATATTAACCTCTTTTCTCTCTAAGCATCATAATATCCTTATGATTATGAAAAATGCATAAGAAAATATATGAATTGAAAAGTTTCTACATTCTTTTTGGTCACCATCTTGAAAAGAATAATTACAAATCTTTTGAATTGATTCACATCACAAAGATTTATGAGTGATAGGAAAAATACAAAACTCTCCAAATTTCTAGATGTGCAGTATAAAGGTTAGTCATAGATATGGAAAATGGATTTGATCTCGATGAATGATATGAATTTTACAAAAGCACAGTCAGTATTTATAAACTACTTAGATTGGGGATTTTTTTTTGTATCAGATTTTGTTTTGGTTCGAAATCCATCAGCAACTAATCCACTGTTATAGCATAGAAACTAAAAATTGATTTTTCCTTGTATGGTCATTATGTTGCTTTTTTAGTTTATTCATTAAAAATAAGAACTTAAAAAGAATTTTCATATAAAATTTATTAAATAACAACATTAGTTTGTTTGTATTCTCTCTTATAGGCAACTTAGTAATTCCATCCTCAAACAAAATTTCATTTTTCTGAGAAAACAACTATTTTTGGTACTTTTTTTTTTTTTGTAGTTTTCCAAGGAATTGAAACCTTTTTTTTTTTTTCATTAAGAGAATTCTATAAAGATTGGAATAAATGGCAATTTAGAGGTGCAATATATTGTGAATATAGCAGATAATTGAAAAATACCCCAGCCAAACTTTCAATTTTATTTGGTTATCAAAGAAATAGGCAGTTTGGTATTGTGTTGATGGAATATTATCTTTTCTTATAAATAATTCTGAACATTTTTTGTCTGTTGCACTTTTTATTTGATCTCATTGGAATTAATACAGGTTTGAATTATTTGGTTCTACAGAAAATGCTTGTAGTAGAGGACTTTCATTCCCACTCTATATGCAGCATGGCCTTTAATTACAAATAATGGTTCTCTTCTCTTGGCTCATCTTGCAGTTATCATAAATACCTCCTTTTCTCTTTCTCATTTGTCTGTTACAATTTGGTTAAAAAATGGAACATTTAAAAAAAAATTTTGCTTGTCAATTTGGTCTCCACACTTCAAGGAGACCAGACTGCTTGATTTGGATATTTTGAGTATGTTGGCAGCATTTTTCTCTTACATTTTTATAGTGTTGGTTATTTTGAAATGTTTTGATTTGATCAATCTTAATTGGTCTACTTAATTGCATCATTGTTCAATGAGAAATCTTTTGCATGAAACTTTACAAACAACTCTTCATACATTTGATCATTCACAGTTCTTTTTTTTTTTTTTTTTTTTTTTTTTTTTTTACAAACTTTCAGTTGCACATTTTTACTTTTCTTAAAATTATGCTGAAAATGTCAATTTAAAAAAAAGTTTGTATTTTAGATAAAGAAAGGGGACAAAATGAATGCTGATATGACAGTTTTTAATGATATTGTGATAGCTATCTTTTTTGAATGAAGTTAAAACTAAAGTGGTCACAATAACAATGAACTACCCAAGAGAACAGAACAACATATTTATTTTTATTTTTTTGGAACTAGTATTTTTTAAGTTTTACACATTTAACTTTTCAAGTCCAAATCAATAAATTTGTTAGAAACTATATTTTTTTATTGCAGTGAGATTACTTTTAGAATGAGAATTTCAATTCTGGATTAGTTTTCATAATTCAGGAAAAAGACCCATTTTAATTTGTCATTTATTTCTCAGTGTTTTTGTAACACTTTTTCTTGACTAAGTATTTGGAATTGATTGAAAAAAAAATGAAGCATTTAAAAATGTATATATTGTGCTTTAAATTATTAAATCATATTTACAATTTTTGTTGCTAAAAGTCTCACCTTGATTAAATTAATCCATTACCAACAATCATAGTGGATATAGAATGGCAATACACTTGTTATCTTTTAAACACTTAATGCTCTTATATTTTGATATTAAGTAAGTTATTGAAATGATCAACTAAAATATTCTTTCAATATTTTGTTGGGTAAAACTCAATATTTTGGTCACTTGATTAACATTAAATAGGTAGTTGATTTAGAAAAAAAAATGAGCTTGTTGAATTTTGTCTTAGATAAAGGTTTTTATGGTAAATTATAAAATTGTTTTCTCTCAAGGTAAAATATTTTCTGATTCATGCTATGCACAAGCTATACAATAGGAATTTTGTTAGACAAAAGTTTTTTTTTTTTTTTGTGATACATTATTCCTGAAGCTGGATTGAAAAACCTCAAGATTAACAATAAATGTCAATCCTTTTTATTTGTATTTTAAAATCATTACAAGATGTAATTGTTACAATAAAAAATAAATCCATATAAAAGAAAAGAGATTTAGTAATTATATTTTTATGAAGTTGTTTGTTTTCTGTTTAAAAAACAAAACAAAAACTTTTGTAGAGAAATATTTTGAAATTTAATTGATTGACATTTGAGAGATTTATTGACTTTTTAAAAATTTTATTTTTACTTTTTTTCTTCTTCTGGGTTATTAATCCTAATTAAGCAATAATGCTATATAATTATTTTACATCAACATTTTGAAGAATTGCCAGTAAAATTAATGTTTAAATGGGAATGATTATTTTTATTAAAGTTATTTTTCCTTTTTGAAGTTTAGACATTTAAATTTTGTATGAATAGTCACATCTTGTAGTAACATAACCTTTCACTGTTTATTAGTTGTTAGACTCTTCTTGATGAGGGCCTTCTTTTCTTATGAAGAACCAGTGATGCTGATAGCTTTTTAATTTAATGCGTCCTGGGATACACGGATTTGATTTGAATGAGTCCCCGGGAAATTTGATGGGTCCCAACTAAAGTTTCTTAATAAATTGTAGGGATTTTATCTATGACCAACTAAAGCCATTTAACCCTTACCTTGTACCCCATACAGTGTAATTCGTTTCCAAGAAAATATTGAAATGTATTTACAGTTAGCTAGAAATGATAGGAAAGAAAGAAATAAAAGAAACAATGTATCAGTGATGCAGGAGGTACCTATCAGCATCTGAATATCAGACCATTTTGTTGTCTATAGAAAGACAAACTCTTTACAATTCCAAGTAAGAATAAGGAATAAAGTTTGGATAAAGATAAGAAAATTATAAAAAAGATACAATAAAAATTGATTTAGTGTTTGAAATATTTCTTGTTGCTGACAATATATATAATCTATTTCCTATGATGGTATACAACAGCTGTTCAGATAAATGTATTGCAATGAAATCCATAATGAAAACAATTGAAACACACATACACACACATATACACATACACACACATATACACATACACACACATATACACATACACACACATATACACATACACACATACACATACACACATATACACATACACATACACACACACACATACACACACACACACACATATACACACACACACACACACACACATATACACACACACACATACATACATACATACATACATATAATGTTTCTAATGTCAGTGATTTAGTTCTGAGAATGTTTGTCCAGGAGGAGGAATTCAGAAAAGTTTATTTTTTTATTTTTTATAGAAATTTTGTTATGTTATCTTTTTGAATTATATTCTGTAATATAGAAAGTAGGATTTCAAAAATTTTTTTTTTTTTTACTTAGTATCCACTAAAAACTACTTCTGTTATAATGATGGTTTCAGATATTTGTGAGTTGGAAAAGAAACATTTTTCAGCAGTTGAAGATGATTGTAACTCTGTTAATTTTAAAACACTGTAAAGTCTTCTCTCTTCAATGCTAAACATGAATTTACAGTATTGGCTTCTATAATTGCCATTAACTTCATTTGGAATATGTTTATCTTGGATCTTGTAATGATTTTAGAGGTTGATAGTGTAAGTCATAATTGAAAAGAAAAAAAATTGACAAAAATATTGCTATATGTGTGTGTATCATGTTAATTGTTAATTTTCTTTTTGCTTTCAGTATTTGTTCATTCTTAAAACCCCAAAAAGAAAACTGGTGACAACAAAAATATTTTGGTTTGCTGGACAATGCAGCGTCGTTTAGACGAGCAGGTAAGGTGTCTTAAGTACTAATGATGGCTTTACTCCTCCCCTCCGGAAAAAAACCAAACAAAACAAACTAGTCCCTTTGAAATATATTTAACAGGTTTTTCTCTCTAGAATTTTTTTAAATGTACTGTTAAGTCTTAAAATGATATTAATCTGTCTGAAGAGATTCTGTAGTTTGTAAGCATATTTTGCTACATGTTTTTTTTCTGTTATATTCTGCTTGAAAATCTGCAGGAATTACTTATTCACATTCATATTCAAGTAAGATTATGGTAATTTGGATAATTATGATTGAATTTGAAGGTCATAGCATAAAGTTTATTTGCTTTCTTTTTCATTTCTCAAGTAAGACCTTTTGGTTCAAGGGTGTTCAAATTCTGATCTTTTCATCATCACTCAGAATAAAAATAATTTAATGAGATTTTTGGAATAATTTTACTGTAATCAAAATGATACTAGCCATTTCAAGTGACATAAATTTGTTAAACCCTTTATGTATTTGAATTTTAGATGGAGCATAACAAGAGGGAAAAAAAGAAATTATCCCTTTTTTTTTTTTCTTAAAAAGGATGTTTTAATTTAAAAAAAAAATATTTTGAATATTTTAAATGAAAGAATCTGTTAAGAATATTCATCAAATAAAGAAGTTCATTGTGTTTTACCAACTAGATTGTTACTTCTACACATTATTTTTTTAGAACTTTAAAATGATTTATTTCAGTAAAATGTATATCAAAGTTTTCAGTTTTACTAATAAAAATCTTTTGTTTTGGTGTTTAATCTTCAATATGCACTACATGCCAAGGGATTTACAGTGAAATATATACTGCTAGAGTGTGTAGACTTTGATCTAGTGCGAACAAAATACTATTAAGCAAGTAATTTGAAAATACTTTTCACGAAAATAAGACCATCCAGGATTTTACATTTCCTAAAAGAAGTGGGATTGGACTCAAAAATATGAGTAATTGAACAATAGTTAAAATCTATACATATATACATTTGTTTTTCTACCAAACTACTGCTACGAATACAAAACTTAGTTGGCATTAAATGACCCACTGTGGTTGATATGCCGTAAAACAAACCAAACATCCACCATTCCAATAATCAAAAGGTATTACAGGTTAGAATTGTATCTATTACCTATGTATTAATACAGTTTTAAGTACCTACTTTTATCATCAGAATTTGACATTTTATTATGCTAAGAGAAGTAAAAGATATATTGACTAAGCTAAGTGAAACATAATGCTTCCACCCATTTCCAAATGTATGCTTTTGTTACTTGGGTCAGAAGATGAACCAATTCTTAGCACACCAGCTTTTCCACTACAACACCTGTACCAACCAAATACTCTTCACAACACTTGGGTTTTGAGGTCTATGAAATACTATTGCAATATTGGTATTGTAACTGACAATTGCTTTATTTCATTTCATTTCATTTTTTTTCTCCATAAAATTTAACTATGTATGCATGTATACACCACATCTCCATGATCAAATATATTGATACAGTTAAAGATGATGGAATGCAGTGACAGTATAGATAACTTAGCTGTGCACATTGCTCTAAGTAAGATACAAGTTTAAGTTGCATGGTACCAGTAGCAAGGAATAATCCTTGACCTATCCAGTGATGCTGATTGTTTTTTTATTTAGTGCGTCCTGGGACGCACATATTTGCTTTGAATGAGTCCCCAGGAAAATTTATGGGTCCTAACTAAGGCCGTCTAACTCCTACCTTGTAACCTATCCTGTGTAATTCATTTCTAAGAAACTATTGAAATGTATTTACAGTTAGCTTGAAATGGTGGAGGAAGAAAAAAGAAAAACATCAGGATGCATGGATATGATTTTACTGCGTCCTTTTAGATTTTTGTGCGTCAGGGATGTAGGACGCGTACCTATCAGCATCTCAGCCTATCATATAAACAAATTGTTAATTTTAAATTAAATTTTATTATGTAATTGATGTCTATAAAGATATTGACGGGAGACGAACAGGCTATAGTTGGTTCTAGATATTGTGTAGATGAGGCTTTTAGATTCATTAAACATTGTATTGCATTGATAGTATTGTGAAAATATATAAAAAAGGAAGACTTGAGCTATACATTTCAAATAACTATAAATTTTCAAGCTTAAGAAGAAATGGTTTTGAAAGATTTGACTAGGAAGTTTTAGTTAATATGGAGTGTTCTGTCTTTTTGAAGTCATTTGTAATCTTTATCTCTTAAGTTAAAATTAAGTTAAAATTACTTGGAACTTTCAGAAAAAAATGAATAATTGTGAGGTTATTTCCTTAGAAAAATATACTTTTCTTTGAAGTTATAATTAAATAGTCAGATTTTGCTATAATTCATAAGTTTTAGGTTATGGAAGCAATATTTTTCCTTGACTGTTAAGATTGTTCACCTCTCTTAGAAATGTTTATCTTTACCAACTTTGGCTCCAATCTAAACATTAGCTGAAATAGTTATTCAGTTTTATGTGCGTATGTTGAAATAATTAATTTCATTTTCAACATTACTCAAGTAATCAAAGAAATAACAAATTTTCTTTGAATTTCAAACTTAGCCAAAACCTTGAAAAATGCCTGTCCTCAATATTCATTGAGGCATAGATTGTTTATATTTTGCTTAGTTGTTGAGATTTTAACAATAATGGAAGTAATATATTTTCTATTTGTAGGAGTTGTTGGTGCTCATCTCTAACTTGTCTCATCAGTCCTACTTTTTAATTTGTCTCTTAAAAACACCCAAAACCATGCTGTTTGATTTGGCTATTTTGAAGTTTTCACTTTAGAAGTGTCAATTACAGAGATTTTCTCTTGGACTTCATCTCTCCATACACAGTTTTGTGTATATTTAGCCTGTGTTATTAAATAGGGAATACTCCACATATAAAACACTGTGTGCATAACCTTTCTAAATGTTTACTGAATTGTCCATATTTAATAGATGAAATAAACAAATACACATTTGATAAACTTGATAAATAAGATTCCATAACATCAAAAACATGGAATCTTCTGGTGATGTATTAGAAATAGAATTTTCTGTTATTTTTAAACTTAAAAAATAAAATGTTACAATCTATGTCTTGAATTATTTCAGCTCACAGATAAATGGATAGAAAACAAGGGAGAAGCTATTACCTATTAATTTTACCTTTTTAGATTTTTTTATTTTGGAAGTATTGAAAATGAACAAGAAAAGTGCAGTATCGTTTATGGACAAACCTTGTGTTTAAATAAAGTAGCAACATTTTTTTTTGTCTGGAAAAGCATTATTATTGACTAATTCTTTTGGACTTGAATCTTAATTTTATTTTTCACATAACATTTTGATAACTGCATTTTTTAAAACTTGATGAAAGATGTTAGAATCATTGTTAAACAATGCAGCATCACTTTTTTTGTTTTAAATGTTTAAATTGAGAAGAGAGAAAAATGAAACATTTTTGATTATAGAAAATAAGCATAATATTGGTAGAGAAAATCCTTTGTAACATAGATATTTTCTAAAGTGTTTGTTTCTTTGATATATACCAAATTTCTCTTTTCAGTTATTTCATAGATTGTAAAAGACCAAATTAAGGTGCTTACTAATATTGTATTTAGTTACCTTAGGTAACCATAATTTTCTTGCTAATATCCACTTCCTTCTATCTGATCATTTGATGTAATTTATCACAAATCAGCACTTTGTTCAGTGCAAATGAAAAATAAATGTGTAGCAGGGAATATTTTCACCATAATAATTGACTTTTCTTGAAATATTCATATTAAAGCATTAAATATTTTCCCATTAGTTTTGGGTTTAATGGTTAAAATAAAAATCTATTTTTACTTGTTTATGTTGAGATATCTTAATAAAAAAGACTAAGGAATGTCAGTAAATATTGGTTTTATTTTCCTTTGTTTTCTCCTTATTGCTAATTTTTGGTTGCTCCTAAATTATTCCCACTGTAAAAGATAAACATTGAAAAGTCTTCTCTAGCTTTGTTTAGCTGATTTTAACCTTGTGTATTCATGTTTTTATTTCAAAATTATTACTTTTATCTTTTATTTTATTTTTATCTTTATTATCCATTACAAATTGGATTTTTTTTTCTTTTTTGTACTCTTCCCATATTTGTTAGCATTGTCTTATACAAATTTTAAATTCTTTTTTGACTTATTTTAAAAAAAACTCTGTGTGTGTGAACTTTGTACACCCTTTAATTTGCAGCCTCTGACTAACTTTTATCAAGTTCTCTTTGTTTTATCTCACTCCATCCCATTACAAGATCATAGCTGATGTTTTCTTTATTGTGAAACTTAAATCAGATATTTTATGAACAGCTGCCTGTAGAGTTGATTTCTAGTACAAACATTTGGTGAAAGTGCTATAAGAGCTTTATAGTAGAAAAGTACTTAATTTTTTTTTTTTTTATTTTTTTAATTTTTTTTAAGACAAAAAATATGCTAAACTTAATTTTTAACTATCTTTTCCCTTGTGAATATTCTAGTATTTTATTTTGTGAAATGCCTTAGAAGAAAATGAATGGCTAATTGAAATTAGTTTTTGTGACTAATCAGCTGGTTTACTTCAATTGCATATAATAGCAAAGTACTTAAAATTATCTATTGAACTTGTTTAAAATGCAAAATAATTTGACAAGAATTTTCTCATCTTTTATTGACTTTGACTTTTTTTTTCTGGAATGTTGAAATTGAGATTAAAAACATTTTAAAAAAAAATTTTTCTCAATATATCCAATGAATTTTAATTTTTATTCCTTTAGGAATTAAAAAGAAAATTTGTATATTAGAAGGCGAAAAAATATTTTGTTTAAATTTGATTTGATACTTGAATATTCTTGAGGTTGTGGCTAATGTAAGGTGTTGGGGTTTTGAGATTTAAAAAAAATCATCTTGGTGAAGAAATAATTTTACAGATTGAAGTGATAAATTTATTTGGTAAGTTGGGATTAATAATCAAGAACAATATAGGTATTAGTGCTCAATATAAAGTATCTATTGTAGTATGGGAGTTTTAGATAAAGAAAGCAAAGTTCTTTGTAAGACTTGTCCTTCAGTAGCTGTCTCATTGAATGATAATATATTACTTACAAGAAAATTACATTTACACAGCTGTTAGTATGTACACTTTCAGTAATTTTTATTCTCTTACAATAATGGCAATTTGATTTATATTAATAAAATATTATCATTTGGGAAAAAAAATTGGAAACTGCAGTTTTAATATTATACAAGTTTGAATTTTAGGCAAACAAAAATTCTGTGTAGTGAGGCAGGGTGTGGGGGGCAAATAAAAATGTGTGTGCATGATAACATACTTTTTTGAAACAAAAATAAATTTTCATATTTATTTATTTATACTTTAAGCTTTTCTATCTATATTCTAAATACAAATAAATGTTAGAGATGCATGCTGTAATGGATATTGTTGTAGGAAATGGACATGGCAAGACGGGTTCAAATCCTGAGTGAGGCTATTGGCATTTCACATAATGGTAATACCCTTGAAAGTTATACATCCAACTGTTCACCCTCCAGCTATGGGTAAATAGTAAGGTGGACTGGGCTCTTTAACCTTGGTTAGGCAACCAGCTTTGGAGAAGGAAAGTTCTGAATTCAAAACTGTTAAACTTTGCTTAAGAAATTGATGGTACAGAGAGGTTGGTAAATACATATATTTTAAATACCCAAAGTTCTTTTTATCCCATCGTTTGCAAGATCAAAGGTTTTGAATCTTCAACCCAAGCAGAGGTATGTTTTTTTCTCTCTCTCTACATGTTATTTGGATAGTCTGCATCTCTTTTCTAAAACTAGGTCACCTCATAACAGTAAGTAGTAAAAAGTCCATGACCTATGCAAGTGAAACTAAAAGCTAAAAGTACAAGGGAGATTACTTTGGTTAGTTTGTAGTTAAAATAATTAGGAAAATGTGCAAAGCTTTTAGAAAATATTGAAATTATACCACATTGTCTATTAATTCCATTCTTATTTTTGTAGCAGAAATAAATTTTTATTTTTCAATTTTTAAACTTTTCAGCAGCAGCAGCAGCAACAGCAGCAAAGGCCTCCAAATCCTAACGAATCTTATCCTGGCATTCTACAACCTAGCCAGAGGTTTGGAGAGTCTGCCAATAACATGCCCTCTGGGATGCAATACTCTATGCAAGCCTACCAGTAAGTCACTTGAACATTTTTTTCCTCATTTGAAACGTATTTTCTTTTTTATAATTTGATAGATAAAAATTGATTTGTCTATATTTCTGAGATGAGGCATTGTTATTCTCTACATGTTGGGGATGGCTATACTCATTCTGGTTGCTATGCTATACGCACAGCATTTAGGCCACTGTACTCTCTAGCATTATTTACAGTCAAGCGTCTCATAGAGGAGAATAAGACCAAGGGTTGTGTATATTCCATCTCCTGCAGTTGTGGAAGGGAATATAAAGGGGAACACACCATACCCTTAAAAGTAAGGCTGGAGGAACATCAAAAAGCTGTAGTCAGAAGAGAAGCGACAAAATCTGGCATAGCTGATCACAAGGAGGGAGAGTAATAGCTAGGGAACAACATTAGAACATTTAAGGAATCCGTACATATGCTAGGCTATAAGAACCTCTTGAATAGGCCTAGTCTAAAGATTGGTACAATCTGGGCACCAGTAATTAGGAAGGAGAGAGATCAAATAACTCCAGAAATAGAAATGACATTTAAGCTCAAAACACATCAGGAAGACAATTGAGGCATTAGGTTTAGAAGTTCAAAAATCTAGTCTGAATTGTTCACCTGTACACATGGCTAAGATGGTTAAGACTATCACCTGCTGGCTGTGAGTTCAATCCTGGTTCAGGTTTCAATAGTGGATGATGTAGGGACAAACCCCCCCCCCCCCCGGCCATGGATGGTGAAATGAGACCAGTCTACCTCCATGATTCAAATAAAGAATTTAGTTAGGAATTCACAGTAGGTTACAAAGTATGATAAAGGCCAGAGATTATAACAGTCTGCAATGTGTAGAAAATAATGAAAATTAATTGTTGTGAAGATGAAATTTAAATTGCTAATGCATATGTTGAATTTGTGTTATCTCCAAAACTATGAGAGACAAGTATTTTCTTTTTGTATCATGTGTATAGAGAATATTAATATATTTTTTATTTGATTAATGAAATGTTTTTATCTAATTGGGTCGAAATGTAGATTTATATGATTATTGATTTATTTTAATGACTAATTTAAGTCATTATAGCTTTTGTCAAGTTTTTTTTTTTTTTTTTTTTTTAATATGAATGTCAAGACTCTTTCATTTTTATATTTTTTGATTCGGATTTGAAGGTTCTAAAAATTACAAAATTATAAGAATAAAGAATAAAATGAAAATACTTTTATAATTCAAGATACTTGACTGAATTTCAAAACTTATAGACAGATACGTGAGATAAGGATTTAATTTAGTTAGAAATTTTTCATTTATGCTATAACAAACTTTATTAATAGTGGAAATACTAATTAGAATTTGTTTGAATGGATTTTGAAATTAGATAATCTATTGTTTGAATATATATATCTTTATTTTTTTATACATGTTGAATATATTATCTTTTATTTTTACGTGTTGAATATATTATCTTTTATTTTTTTATACATGTTGAATATATTATCTTTTCTCTAAATGCAGAGTGAATCAAAATAATCATCATTCCTCTCCTATGCACCATGGTCATCACGGAGTACAGGGTTCAGGCCACCTCTCTGGTGGGCCTCCTAGCCAACAACAAGTAAGTCCATTTGTTATAAGTCAAGATAAAGTTGTTTTTTTAAAAATGGGATAGTGGTGTTTTTATTTTTTGTTAAAAACTCTCTTTACTTTTAGTACTCTGATGACAACTGCTGTAATCCTCTTCTTCTTCGTCATACAAACTACAAGTATATAAAAATATAGAACTAGAATAACTGAATGAGATTTTTCAGTTGGTCATTAACAACAGCATTTTGACTAGTTGTAACAAACTTGAGTTTACTGTACTGAGTATTGTAACTTAGTATATTACTGACAAATCTTAGCATAAATCAGTTATGTTTGGGAGGAAAATAATTGACTTCTCACCAATAATAATAATTAAAAAAATGTCCCTATTGTAACTAAAGATTCTTTAGGAACAGAATGAAAACATTCCAGATGAAGTTGATTGCCCATCCCCACCCAATATTTTCCAATGAAGGGACTATAATTGTTTTTATATTATTTAAATTACAATCAAATATTTTGATTGTCAACTGGTTAGAAACATTTCTTTGGAATTGTTCCTTGATTAAATTTGCAATTCAGTAAAGTCATTTTTTTATCTGAACCCAACTTGAATAATATAGCTTTATATAAACAAGTAAAAGAAAAATTCATTGTTTTGGTCTTGTGTACTAAAGCAAAAGCTTGTTCAGAGAAATTATCATTTCACCTGTAAACTTTTTTCTCAACTGATTCAATGGTGATTGTGAGAAAAAATAATACATTGTGCAGAGTTTTCCATTGGATTAAATGAATAATTTTGGAACCATTTGTTAAGTTATATGATCATTTAAAAAAAATTTCTCTAGCAAAGGAAAAGTTGTCAAAGATTACATCTTTACAATAAATATACATCAAGGATTTCAATAAAAAATAAGGAAGTGAATCTGACAATATATCAGAAGAAATTTGAAAATCACATTATTAATTAATGTTGTTTTTATTGGCTAATATTGCAATATTTCAATCTGTATTAGATCATCATCAGAGCAGATTTGTTATGTAATGAAGAAAAGGATTATATCAGTATGATAGATTGCATTTTATTCTTAAATGGGCTTCGGCAATTATTCCCACAAATATTGAATAATTACAAGCCTTTAAATTTAATAATAATGAAATTTATTGTGTACAGTGCTCAGGTGCACCACAACTCATCAGAGGTTATACTACATAGAATAATGTGTTAATGTCCGGAACATGAATAGTGTACAATAATAATATACATGTATGTATGTCTGGAGGGAGAAATCAGGATAGTGTTGGTGGATTACAGGAAGCATGAAGGCTTTGAAAGATGCAGTGTTTTTGGCAGCCTACAACGGATGCTGGCAGTTTATTCCATGCCTCGGTAACTCTGAATGTGAAAAAATGTTTCCAAAAGTCATGTGAGCTATGCTGTTTTCTGACTTTGTTAATTACTGCAAACAGTATATGGCAAAAATGTTAGATCCACCATTTAATTCCTTATTCAGCAGAACTCAAATTGGAATTGCTCAGTTGAATGACAGAATTGTTTAAACAATTGAGTTCTTATTGAAATCAGATGTAGTGCATCTCAATGTTCTTTTTTTATATTGTTGATTTTTATATATACCATATTTATATTTCAGACTCATAATAATACTCCAAGCCAAGGACAACAACAACAACAACAATTTCAAAGATTAAAAGTAGAAGATGCACTGTCATACCTTGATCAAGTTAAGGCCCAGTTTGGGAATCAGCCTCAAGTTTATAATGATTTTTTGGATATCATGAAGGAATTCAAATCCCAAACGTAAGTGTATATGTGCATGTTTTATTTTTTTTATTTTTAGAAATTAATGTTAGTGTAATCTGACTTAATTAGCTGTCCACAGGAATAATCAGGCAGATCTTTCTAAGAAGATACAATAAAATATTTGGATTATATATATATATATATATATATATATATATATATATTTTTTTTTTTTTTTTACTAAATATTTTCCTAAAAATATTAGTGCAGGACAATATTGTGTTCATACAATTATATTAATGAGTTGTAACAATGTACCAGCATGTGCTCCTCTCTCATTTGTATGTCACACTCTTAATTATAAATATTCAGTGTTGGTTATTTTTGTGAAACTAAATACTTAAGGGTTAGAGAGTAGGGAGGAAGATGTTTTGAATATGCAAAGGTAGGGGGAGGGGATAGTGTAGGGAAGAGAGAGGAAAAAATGGAGAAAGAAGATGTGATGAAAAGGAAAGAGGATTTAAATAGTCATTATAGATGAAAATAGAAGAATTTAAGTCACAGTTTAGAGAAAATATAGCATGTATTTATATAGTAAGATGCACTTAATATATTTATCTTGATTTTGTAATGAAGCCGACTTCATGCAATTGTCTATTCTGTGGATTCGTTCAACTGCTTTACTTAAATATATTCAAACTTTTTGTGTTATAGAAAAAATTTCTGAAGTCTTGTTTATTATTCTTAATAGTAAATTGTTATGCTGGCAAGTATTTCACATAAAAAGAAACCAAATATTCAATTCCAATTTGGGAATAATTTCAATTTTTTTTACTGACTTATGAAATCATTTGTATCCATAGTTTCATTGTTGAAAAAAAAAAAAAAAAAACCCTGTTTTTTTTTTTTTTTTTTTTTTTTTTTTTTTTGTTAAAAAAAACCCCCAAAAACTTAACACTCGCATCAAAACTAGGTATCTCTTTAGACCCATTCCTGTCCACAAGGTCACATCCCTTGACTCATAGGTTGAAACCTGCCTAGCAACAGAAGGACAATTCTTAGACCCTCCGTCACCAAGCATGCCATCGAACTTTGCTGGTTTATTAAAGACTTTTTCAGTTCCTTCAAGTTTTGCTGTAAGAGCTAGACACATGAACACAACTCTTGAAAGAGACATTCCCATAATCTTTTTTTTTTTTTTTTTTTTAATTTTTTTACCCAAGGCTATCTGAAAATATTGGACTCTTCTACTTTTTCCTTTTATTCATTCAATGCGTGTATTTGTTTAGCAATACCTAACTTTTACATTATACTGGTTGTCTTGAGTCTTCCTTGTATTATTTTTATTTCAATGTTTTATATTCTTTTATCACCATTTGGTTAACTCTTAACATCCTGTTGAGAATTTTCAAGTCCAGAGTCCCATTCTCCTATAAGGATTTCTCAAAAAATGGCCTTTTCATTTAAAGTTACCTATTCTTTCCCATAAAAAGACAGCTAAATATTTTAAATATTACATTTAAACAAAGGCTATCATTTGGGGTGGATTAGGAAAACAAATGTGGGACTTCTGGCTGGATGGAATGAGGTGGTATAGGATGTTAAGAGTTAAGCTACTGCCCAATTCTTTTGGACTAGTAAGAAGGCAGAATATGTATCCTCTGGTTAAGATTCTTGATAGACTTTTGCTGAAGATTTTATCAATTTTTTTTTTTTTTTTTTTGATGATTTCATATACCTGTATGAAGTTTGATTTAAGACAATATTCTTTAAGAAATAGGTAAAGTGATGGGAATTTCTCTTGATACAGTAAGTCTCAAGTAAGAATGAGTTTAGTAAATTGCATTTGAACCTTTTCTAATTTTGATATCACATTGATAGTGACCAATCGTATAGACTGTAAAACAAGGATTGGATGCACTAAAGTCATATAAAGCTTTAGAGTTTTTTTCTGCTCACTTTACTTGAAGATCTTTGTATTAGTGTAAGTAAGGGCAGGTTTAGCTCAGTCGGTAGAGCATCCAGATCGGAACCACAAGGTTCCAGGTTCAATACCAGCCCTCACAAACTCAGTATATGAGTAGCACAGAGATCTGTGTGGTAAAGTGGGGAGTTGGTGGTAGGTGTGGAAGCTCCACTTAAGATGCAAAAACCTCCCTGGTCTAGCGCTAATGAAAAGGGGATAGACTCCCTCACTGTTTAGCTGATACTGACAATAGGCCACTCCACTGACTTTTCTGATAGTGAGCCTTACTTTGTATTTATAGTGATTAGAAGTCATTATTTCTCTCACACATGCACATAACTTGCTTCCTCAATTTTAGTTGAAATTCTAGGTTTGCGAGCCTAGGTGCATTACTAAACATTTCTCTAGTTTAAATCTCAGCAGCCACTTGATTGATCCTTCAAAAAAAGGGAATCCAGATCCTGGTGAAAATTAAACTTTGTCTCTGAGCAATTAGAGTTTGGAATTGTGCAATAATTTTCATGTCCATCTTTTACTTTTGGATGCACCAATCATTTTGAGTATCATCATCAGCATTATTAAAAATAACAAAGGAAAAGACTGAAGAACCCAATCCTATAGGACTCCACCTGTCACTTTTGATTCTGAAGTAACCTATCCTCTCAACAAGATTTACTGAGATCTCACTTCAAGGAAGCTGAAAACTATGACAGCTAATCTCTAATAATATTTGTATAAAATTTCTATTCCACATAGGTATGTAAGACATTTTGAATGCCTTGATGAAAGCCATTAAAATGTCATTGATATATTTCATATGTAAAGCTTTTATTAAGAATTCATAGTTCTATTAAGGCTGTTATAATAGTCAAGTATCTTGGTAAAAAGCCATTTTGTGATGAGGTTTACTATTGACATTGGAAAATTAAATTTTCATTTAAAAAAAAATCTTTTCTATGGTTTATAAGTAGTGTATGTGAGTGTTTTTCCATTCATTCTGTAGTGTTCAATTATAACTTTATATTCATAATACTCCATCTTAAAATGTAATGGATTTCATCTGGTCCAGGAAAAGATAAGTCTGGGGAAACTTTACAAAGCCTTGGAGACTTATTTGGTGAAGATGCTGATATAGAGAAACACCTGTTATATTCTGTTCTGTTTTTGGGTTAGATTATCTATTTTTTCATTGTAAAAAAAAAAAGAACTGAACCAAAGTTGTTGTTGATTAAAGAATTCATTTTTTTTTTTTTTGGACAGACTTAAACCTGAATATTACATCTTTGATTGGATCTGACATAAGACCCAAACCACTACTGTTTTTGTACAAGGATAGCCTTGACATTAGATTACCCATGAAGGTTGATATGCCATTAAACCCCCCCACCACCACCAATCTCTTAAGTTAGGATAGTTTGTGTGACCATGTCTGCTTCAAATTGTGATTTCACTTAAGATGTATTACATAAAATATTTTTGCGACTCTTTATATGAAGGTTTAATGGATTTGGTTGACATTTGTAGATTCTGTATTTGTTTAGTATTGAAAACTTTTATGAGCTACTAGAATTTTTTCTTGTTGAAATTTTGCTCAGGTCTCACTTGGTTTTTGTTTAGAATGGAAGATTTAGTGGCTGTAATATCTGCATTTTGAAAATTATTCTGATTAAGCTCATATCTCTTGAATATACACCTCAAATATATAAAGAAATACCATAGTCTTTTATTTTCTCTTTGTTGAGTTTTCAGCTGAAAACATTTTGTTAATAGGATCTGAAAGTGTTTAATGGAAAAATAACTTATATGACCAGTGATACTGATAGCTTTTTAATTTAGTGCATCCTGGTACGCACGGATTTGATTTTAATGATTCCCCGGGAAATTTTATGGGTCCCAACAAAAGTTTCTTAATAAATTGTAGAGGTTTTTTTTATCTATGAGCAACTAAAGCCATCTAACCCCTATCTTGTACCCCATACAGTGTAATTCGTTTCCAAGAAAATATTGAAATGTATTTACAGTTTGCTGAAAATGGTGGGGGAAGAAAAAAAAACAAAAAACATTGGGATGCATGGATATGATTTTTCTGTGTCTTTAGGTTTTTATGCGTCAGTGACGAAAGATGTGTACCTATTAGCATTTCTGTATAATTGAGATTTTCTTAATTCAGAAGATGAGTAATTTCAAAATCCAGCACAGATTTATTTTTGTATTCAATCCATTGTTGTTTTTTTTTTTTGGTAATGATGATAATGGAAACAAATGGAATATTGTACAGTTATTAGTATATGAATTTTTTTTGTATTTTTCAGAATTGACACTCCTGGAGTAATAAACCGTGTTTCCAATTTGTTCAAAGGCCACCCAGAACTGATTGTAGGCTTCAATACATTTTTACCACCAGGTTATAAAATTGAGGTTCAGGCTAATGAAATCAATGTAACTCAACCAAATCAGCAAGTAGTATCAATCACTAATAGTGCATTGCCAACTTCAACGCCGGGACCAGGTTACACTGTAAGTATTGCTTAGAATATATCTTCAAATAACTCATTTTTATGTCAGTTATGTTTTTTTTGTTGCTGACAACATCTTTCTTTCAATAAATGAATTTTTGGATTATTTGGACTATTGTCCTCGTCTATATTGTTGTCTGTACAATGTTTTGGCCAATGTGCTCTCTGACCTTCTTCAGGTATTTCTTGTCAAACTCTGGAGCCTTCTTGAACTTGGGAACCTTGTTGTAATCAGGAGCCAAAAGTCATAAAAATGAATTTTCATCCTTACATGATAAACTTACTCAATAACAAGGCAAAGAACATTTTCCACATCATTTTGCATTCTGAAGTTTAGTGTATAATAGAAGTGGCTACCCAGTGTCACCTGGGTAGAGGCGGGGGGTGGTAAAAAAAAGGTAGTCTTCCATTATTGTTGAATTACAAGTTGGATCCTTGCAGGATGCCCCCATTAAAATCCCTATGTAATAAAGACCTTGTGTTGATCCAGACACTCTGAAAAGAAAAATTGTCTCCTATTTAAAATAGGAGACAATTTAAAAAAAAAAAAAAAAAAAAAAAAAAAATCCATGCTCTTATCATTTAAATTTATTTTTCATTATCTTAATGAATATGAATCAAATCTTCATTATTTTTGCTTAAAGAGCAAGATCTGGTGATAGTGAATGTTTGTACATATTTACTTTGTCGTTAATTGTTTTATTTTCATAGTTTCCTCGACATACATACACACAAACTGCCCTTTATATATGTATAGATAGATATAGATTACACAATTTATTAATTTTGAAAAGATTGCATAAGTCTGGCATGTAGCCAATATTATAAAGCATCTAGTTTTGCAAGCTTGTTAATTATAGTTTTATGGTAGGCTCCTTATAGTTTACTTTTATAATTAGCTGTAGACAGTTTAAGCTTTATAAATATAAAATATTCAGATGTTCAAAATTAATTTTTTTTTTCTTTCTATTATTGCAGAAGAATTTAGCTGTTCCTGGTGCATCTCCAAATGGCTGCACAACCAGTCAACATTCACAAAACCAGTCATCAAGAGTGAACGCTGAGATTCCTACTCCCAATCAACATAGTAATTCTCAAGGGCAACAAGCAAGTCAACCTGTAGAATTCAATCATGCAATCAACTATGTTAATAAAATTAAAGTAAGTTATGTAATATTCATCCTCTATATAATTTCTTTGTTTTCTTCTTTTTTTTTGTTTTTTGTTTTTTTTTGTTTTTCTCAATATTCCTTCAAAATTTTAAACATTTAATTTCCAGTTTCTTAAATGTAATTTTTTTACTGCATTTTTACTTAAATGTCATTCTAAACAGATATTTAAACTTTGGTTTTACAGAACAGATTTCAAGGACAACCAGAAGTTTACAAAGCCTTTTTGGAAATTTTGCATACTTATCAAAAGGAACAAAGAAATCTGAAAGAAGTGAGTAATATTAATTTTAGACAAATAAGCAAACTTTATTTTTGTTAAACATTTCATATTTTCTCTTCATTCTTTTCTTTATGCAATAAGAAAAAATGGTTTAATATTAATCTGATGAGCAGCTGGACATGTGAAGCTTGTGTCATTTTATCTATGGAGCATATGATCTGTTTAGAGAGTGAAGTAGCTTAACTGATATTTATAATAGTTCTAGTGAAATGCTTACTTTTTATGAAGGCAATTCAAAAACAAAAAAATAGTGGGTTTTATTTATGATGTTAATATAACAAAAAATCTATTTATGTATATAAATGTAAATTAACATTTCCTTGAAATATAGATTCACATTTTATGATTTAATATAAAATATTTAAAAAAAAAAGCTTACATTATTAAAACTAAGCGTATATATCGGTTAAAAAGACCTGCAAGTATGATTATTTCAGAAGTGATTCAAAATTAAATCTTGTGTGTTTGGCCAGTCTATGCTCCTTCCATATAATTTTCTATCTGATATTCCAAGTGTTGTCCAAAATGTTTATTCTCCACTTTTTGTCATCACCTCAATAAAAATCTTTTGGCAGTCAGATCTGTGAATTATTCTTTTTGAGGAGGTGGCAAATTGTTGATTAAGAAATTATTTTTTCTAAATTGGATGCTAAGAATGAAGAACACACCCAAAATAGTCATAAAAATGAAAATAATTTAAAAAAAAAATGACTGCTATTAACTTCCCCACTTATTAGCTCAATCATGTGAATTTTTCTCTTGTTCTTTTGCTACTCAAATATATAAACAAAGCAATAAAATTTATTTATTACAATAGGATTAAGAGAAAAGTGGAATTTCTTTTTCTCTTAATTCTATTGCAATACATTTTGTTATTTTGTCATTAGATATTTGAATAGCAAAAGAACGAGAAAAGGACAAATTAAAAAAGAAAAAAATCTGAATAAAAATTGATCGCTTAATCATATACATGTGTATAAATAAGGGCTTTTAAAAGACAATTTTTCTTGAATGTCTTTTTAAATTCTGGAATTAAACCTCTTGGTAAGCATTTTAAAGCTTTGCTACATATTGTTGTTAGTCACTAATGATAACTTGATGGTATTTCTCTATACAATATTCACTAATAATGTCATAGTATGATAGACACTATCTTTTTAGTGAAATTTATGACTACTGAATTTAAAAAAATGAATTAATCAGCTTCTTTTGTAGTTAAAAGCATTTAATTCTATTTTCTTACAATTTCTGATATGTCCAATTATAGTATTATATAGTATTCTAAACTGGATTAGAAATATGTGAATCTGGTTAGTAAAATTTATTTATAAATTGTTTTAAGTTTAGAATTTTTATTTTTAAACAACTGAAAGATTAAATTCACTAAAACAACTTAAATTTCTTCATTGAAAACAATTTGAAGATATTTAACCGTTTTAAAAGTTTTATTCAAATAGTACTTTTATTATTGCCAGTTTTTTTTCCCACCCCCAAATAAAAAGTTAAAAACTATTCATAGTCAAAATACATCTCAGAAAATGTAGCTTTTCAAAAAAAGTCAGATCAATTTCTTTAATTTTCATTGGTGAGTGGTTTGAATAGTTTTTGTTGGATCAAAACTTTTTTAAATTTAAAAAAAAAAAAAAAGATTTTATTAGTTTCTTGATGTTGACACTGTTTTTTCTTTTTTTTTCTTCTTCTTAAAGCAAAGATAATTTTCAATCATTTTGATTTGTGATTTATTTTTAAAAAGTGCATAACAATACATGAACCATGTTTTTTTTTTCCCTCTTTTCTTCTTCAAGGAGTTTGTAAAATAACTTTAACGATTTCGATTTTATATCTGTTATGAAAATATATTAATACATGTATGCATAATTAAAAAAAAAAGTTTTGTTAAAATGTAAGAAAATCATAATGCAAAATATATCTGGATAACAGTTGCTGTGATTCATATATATATATATATATATCAATACCTTGCATGCTTCAATGTCAGTCTTTGCAATTTATTATGTACATTTACTTGGGGAAAGTTGATAAAATAATCTCTCATTTGAGGTTGATAGTAATTAACATATTAGGAAAACTTTATTTTTTGCTTAAAGCTAAACCAAAATTAGTTCTTATTACTATATATGCTTTGTTAAAAAGTCAACAGCTAAAATTCTAAAGTGTTAAATCCAGCCACGTTTAAGAAAAGTAAAGATAAGGCAGCACTACTACTATCTCTGTCAAATATTTGTGTTATCCAGCAGAAGCTGAAGAAAATTTTACACTGACAGCAGGATAGTTATTTTAATATTTTGGATGGTTCATATGTAAATAATATTGATTGTGGCAATTGTCTTCATTAATAGCTGCTTAGTTAAAGTAGTTTATTGGACAGAAACTGTCAGATGTCTTCTTGCCTTTTGTTTCAATTATCCAAGTTTAACTTTTTTTACAATAGTTTTAAATAACATACTTTTAATTTCTACAATTTTGTATTTTTTCTTTATTATCATCTTTTATTGGTGTCAATCTTTGAATTAAATGCTATACTAACAGCAACAACACTTTGTTAACAAGAATATATATAAGATCTTGAGTTATTAGTTTTACTTTGGCTTATAATGTTGGATTCATCTTCTCTATCTAGGATAACTGTTATTCCGTGCTTTAAATTTATAGAAAAGTAACAGAATAATCCTCAAATTTTAGATATAGATAATTATCCAAATCCTATTCTTAGAAAAAAAAAATGTTTGTATCAACAATAACAGAAAATTTGTAACGATAAGTTCTGGTATTTGCGTAGCCTGATAGAAATTAGTATGCTATCTAGTGTCACTTCCATCTATGTTCTATGGCCTTGTTTTTGTCTCTGGCATAAATTAGCATCATTATTAAAAGAATAACATTTATTACTGAAAAAGTCTGCTTATAACATTGGCATATATGGTAATAAAAGAACTTGCTAAAATTATAACAATGACTAAAAGTTCATAATCTTTTATTTGATAATGATTGATATTACTGATGTTTCTTAGCCCTACTGTAGGATGACATCTAAAAACAAACTGTATGGTTCCAATGTTACCCACTTATAATAAGGAATTAAGCAAGAATTATTACTGTTGTTTTTTTTTCCTGTTTATTTATTTATTTTTTTTTTAAAGTAATAAGTCTTATTGCGAAAATGAAGAAAACTTTGTATTTTAATAAAACTTGAGACTTGGGAAACTGTTTAAAAAATAAGCAATAGTAATAAAATAAAAGTGATAATAAAACCACTATGACTTAAAGAAAGAAATACAAAATTAGAACCCAACAGATATTATAGAAAAATAATTGTATACCTTACAAAAAATTTTTTTTTGCCTGTCTTTCATCACATTACTCAAAAAGATAGCAACTTTTCTGTGGCTACTCATCGGATCCTCAGTTTGTTTTCATCAGTATATTAGTTTTGAAAACAATTTATTTTATTTAGTGAGGTGTTCAATTTATGTAATAATACTAAACTGGACAACTACTTAGTGTCTGTCAGGTTAGCTAAAAGGGGCTGTATTTAATTTTAAGTATATACATAAAAAACAAATTTACTTAGCCAAAAAACAATCATAGCCTTTTTTCCATGACTTTTCTGGTTACTGGAAAATCAAGATTTAAAAAAGAAAGAAAATTGTTTACATTTATAGTAAAAGTTGTTTGAAACAACTTTTTTTTTCTACTTGAGAGAAGATAAGTAATGTCAAGCTGTAAGCAATAAGGTTGGTGAATACTAGTAGCTATGATGTATGCACTAGCAGCTCTGAGAGTGAAGGGAAAATTATATCAACTTCTTCCTAATTTCAATTAGATTAACCAAAAATTTACAACTCCTTTTTAGTAATAAAATATCAACAGTTGTGGTTAATTTTATAAAAGTGCTTGGAAGATGTGCAGTAAAATGGAATTGTTGACAAATTGATATTTGCAAAGTTTTTCAATCTTAAAAAAAAATAATTTAAAAAAAAATTAAGTCTTTTTTTATACTTTTTGTAAAAGTTTAGTTTCTTGAAAACCAATTTTGTCAAATAAGGGTACCAATGCTACTTTCCTGCATTACCTTTTTACATCTTTTGACAAATAAAGGCTTCCGCTTGGACTTTGTCTCTAGTCTGAATTGAAAAAAATCACTTTTTTCCTGAAATTCTCCTTTCCTGAATTTCAGCTAACTGAAAATCACAATGCACATCCTTTCCAAGAAAATCAGGTAACTTAAATTTTATCTGAACGTTCCTTGTCTTCAGTGTATATTTCTAAGTGTATGCATGTATTTCTTCTTCAATGTGGCTAGATTATTCCCTCATGCTTTCTAATTTAGTCACAGACTCATGATACTTTTATTTACAGTTTTGTAGTCGTCTTATGTTGCTAATATTCACTTGTAATTTTAAGCTTTTTTGCTCCACCAGTACAGTTGATTTAAATTCTTTTTTTTTTTTTGTCAGGTTTCTTTTCAATTTAATTACTTCATTTCGAGCACATTTTCATATTGAGTGAATTACTTAATTGCAAATTGATTTTGAATGGAGTTGGAAACTTGGGGATTCTCTTTAGCTAAAATTATTTTTGTATTTTTTCCCCCCCTTTCCATTTGATAAAGAAATAACATTAACCATATTTAAACTTTTAAACAAGACTAATGATTTGAAGTAATATTAATTAATTACATCAATTACTTCACATAGGAAATAGATTTTTTTTTTAAAAAGAAAATAAAAAGAAAAATTGATTTATTTCTTTGGTATTTTAAAAATAATTGACAAATAAGACCTGCAGAACAATAATGCTTTTATTTATATCATAATTTTCTTTGTAATGGAGAATGCATTAGTTTTTTTCTTTTTTAGACATTAGTTGAAACTTTTCTTAATTTCCTGTTTTATGCAAAAATAAATCTTACCTAATTTAGGAAGAAATTTTCATTCTCAATCTCATATATGTTTATTGGATTATAAATATTTTTTATTTACAAAAACATCCACAGAATGTAATGTTAAGGTATTTAGTTGGGTATGAATGAAAAAGCTTTTATGGTTTTGAACTTTAATTTTGTAAACTGGATTTAGTAATATAAATTGAAAGTCAGTGGTAATATAAAGTAAATTATTTATCTCTTTGAGAAATCGGCTTTGAAAAGAATGTTTCTGTAATTGATTGAGATTTAGATTATCTGTACAATTTATTGACTACTGAGACATTTTCTTCCTTTACTTAATCACCTATTTGTTTTCTCTTCTTTTGGAAATGTATATTTAAAAAATTCAAAAATATCATAAAATCGTCTTTTCTGGTGTCTCTAATTTCTTGCTCATTTCCTTAAACAATTCTTATCTTCTTGATGGAATTGAAACATTAAGAACAAACAAAAATGCCACTGATATATTAAGTCTATAGAATTTCTTTAGAGTAATTATGAAATAAAAATGCAATAAGTTTATTAGGTGGTAAAATATGGAAATAAATCCGACGGTTTATTGAAAATAAGAAAAAAACAAAGTATTCCAAAATAAATTTATTTTAAATGTTGAAGTCGACATTAAAGCACTCTTTTATTTTTGTAACTTTTTTAAAACCTTCATTTGGATGAAAAAGTGTTGTCTAAATGATGGAAATCTTTTCAAAATGAAACGAGACAAGAAAGCTTTTTCTTTTTTCTTTTTTTTTTTTTTTTATTCTAATGTCCTGGTGAAGGTTTAAAAAAAATAAAAATAAAAAAACCAAAACATTTTAACATTGACTTCACCATCTAAAATAAATATAATGGAAAATACTTTCAGTGTGAGTTATACATGTTTGTGATTAATTGCAGAAAACGTATCTTTTAAAAACTTAATCCCTTTTATTTCTTGAGGTCTAGCAATGCTATTTCCAGCTGCTTCTACAACTTGATTTGCAGAATGTTTTTTGTAATCATCTCTGAACAATCCTTTTAATTCCAGCTTTTACAGAAAGTCAGAAAAGCTCAAGCCTCTCTCAATGTTTTCTTGCTTTTCAGAAAATTCCTGGAATGAGTTTTTCAAGACAATTTTTTTCCAATTAAATTTCCAATTTTTCTTTCCACAAAATAAGATAATCATTTAGTTACTGTTAGCAATGATTATAAATTTATTGCAAAATTGATGCCCTTTGACAAAGAAATTATCAATCAATTTTCATAAAATTTATATTGCTGGAAAGAAAGGAGTGGGGAAAGAAATAGGAGAAAAATGATATAAAAATGACTTTCATTTTCTGGACAGTTTTACCTAAGGTCATTGGGCAGCAGTGTGATACTTGTTTCACTTCTGGTTGTTTATTATTATGACATAAAAAATGATAGACATACTTTCCCAACAAGTGGATAGGATGGTAGTTAAAAGGGTTATAGTTACTATGTATATTGTGTGTGTGTTTTCACTGGTATCTTTTTTAAGCTTCCAATTTTGTTAATGATCCAGTGTAGACATATCAACATCAACTATGAAAACAGGTTTTGCTATCCTTGGTTATTCATACTTAAGCTGTTGCAACACACATACATTTAAGAAGGCTTTTCATCACTTATGATTAAGGAAAAGTGACTGAACAGTGACCTTTTTGAACTAAATTGACTGGTAATATAGCATTGCTGTAAACAAATATATTTTTCAATATATTTCATATAATCACCAGCATTTCTTCAAAATCAAATAAAGTTAACTAAATTTCATTGAATCCTGTTCCTATGATAGCTGCTTTATTTTGGAAGATTTTAATTACAGTTAAAATTTACCTGTTAGATCTCACAGAAATTTTGGATGATTAAAAAAAAATATTTTAAAAAAAACCTCAAAAAAACTGTTTTAAGTACACAGAAGTAATTCTTATGGCTAATTTCTTGCAATTAAAACTTCAAATATATGCTGAAATTTAAAATACATAACAAGATAAAGGAGTGGGGGGGAGGAATCAGTTATTACTATATACTCTGCAGCATGTGTAACTTGAAAGTAATATGGTAAACATTTTTAAAGATAGGAATATCTGTAGCAATATTAAACAAAAAAAAATCATAAGATGAGCAAGTTAATGTTTTTTTTTTTTTTTTTTTAATACTTGATTGTAATTTTTCTCCCAGGTTCTTAAAAATACCAACTGAAAGAACTAACATAAAACTTGGAAATGTTAAACTTGAATTAGAACTGACAAATTAAATTTTCATCTTGCATATAAAAGTTAATTGTTTATTTATGTAATTCTAATTAAGGTCAGTTTTTTAATTAATTGCTTGTTTGTTGACTGTCACATGTTTTATTTTTGTAAATGCTCATAAATAACTGAATGTGTAATAAAGTTGAGCCACACAAAATTTTATTGAAAAATTAATAAGTTCATTATGATAATTATAATAAGTTGTTTTATAACCAGCTGATAAAATCTTAATTCAAATTTGACCAATTTTAGAATTTTCATTCAAAAATTCTGTCACGTTTGTTAGGGAAATCTTAGAAATATTTTTGAAGGTTGATCAGTTCTTGTGCACATGCATACTCTAAGAATTGTTTGTGAAAAAAGTAATAATTTTATTTCATTTTGGTGCAAAACATAGCTGAATATAAAATGCACATTTGACACTGGTCACTTTGTGGTGTGGGGTGGGGTGGGGGTAGTATAATGGAAATATAACTGAATCTTATGATAATGATACAGTAGGAATGCAAACAGGTCTTGTCTCCCCCCCCTCCCCCTACGAATAGGAATGAAGCAAAAATGATAGTAAACCTCATTTAAGATAAATTTAAAACATAGATGAATATTATCAAGTTATTTAGGTGTAACATGCACCATATTTTGGACACCCCCCTCACATTTGCAATATGATATATACAGAGATGCTGATAGGTACACGTTCTGCGTCACTGACACAAAAATCTAAAAAGATGCAGAAAAATCACATCCATGCGTCACTGTTTTTGTTGTTGTTGTTGTCGCCCCCCCAATCACCACACACACACACACACACACACACACACACACACCATTTCCAGCTAACTGTAAATACATTTCAATATTTACTTGGAAATGAATTACACTGTAATGGGTACAAGGTAGGGCTTAAATAGCTTTAGTTAGTCATAGATAAAAACTCTACAATTTATTAAGAAACTTTAGTTGGGACCCATCAGATTTCCCGGGGAATCATTCAAATCGAATCCGTGTGTCCCAAGACGCACTAAATTAAAAG
>CM042157.1:8469887-8527387 GCA_023376005.1 Doryteuthis pealeii
GTTAAAATGTTAATGAACCTAACTAATAGGTTTATAAAATATATAATTGCAAATTGTCAAATGATTAATTACCTCTCTCAAAATAACAAGAAATTTGATCATAATTTTTTTAATTTTCTTTATTGCAGGTACGGAAGATGTTGAAGAATTCAGATGTTTATGACAATTTTCTACGATGTCTGATATTATTTAACCAGGAAGTGCTTTCAAGATCCGAATTAGTTCACATGGTTCAAACGTTTCTGGGGTAAGTTCGACATAGTTTAAAAAGTATGGTTTGCTTAGAACTTGGAAAAGTTTTATTCCAGTTTTGTAGAATTAAAAATTTAAAAAAAAAAAAAAAAAAAATTAAATTGTTATGCATTTATTGCTGTTTAGAATTTTATAAAATGACAATTGAAAAATATCTGCCTCCCTCTTTTTTTTTTTTTTTTTTTTTTTTTTTTTGTCCCCTCCTTTCACTCTTCCTAATCATTATTAATTGTTGTGTTACAGGAGGCATCCCGAGCTGAATAAATGGTTCAAAGATTTCCTTGGCTACAAAGAATCTGGTGGAAATGTTGATTCAGTGCCACATACTGCAACTGGCAAAGAGAGAATCAGTGGTGATTTGGCCATGGAAATAGGTTAGCAATTTTCTCATTTAATCATAAGACTCTACGTGCATATGTCTATTATGCCTATTAATTCACAAAGTTATTTTAATATCTAGAAATTTAAAACCTTCTTTAATAACCTGAGTTTTCTTACACTATGTATTTTATTAAATTATTTTGCATAAAATTCTCTTCTCACTTGGTTTCAGACTTTTCAACATGTAAAAAGTTTGGTGCAAGTTATCGGGCCCTTCCATCAACTTACCCTCAGCCAAAATGTTCTGGGCGTACTGCTCTGTGCAAGGAAGTTCTTAATGATACTTGGGTGTCCTTCCCCTCTTGGTCAGAAGACTCAACATTTGTCACTTCAAGAAAAACCCAATATGAAGAGCATGTCTATCGATGTGAAGATGAACGATTTGAAGTAAGTTCTTTGATTATATTTTCCTATGTCCATTCATATATGACTGCTCTCCCCAGTGAATGGGAGGAGAGACAACAACCCTTTGCTTTTATACATTTTTCTACCTTCCTAGAGTATCTCTAATTTTCAACCTATTGTTAATTCTCTGATGCTTTTTGTATAAATGTAATAAAAAATTTTTTTTTTCTTTTCTTAACAGTTAGACGTTGTTATTGAAACTAATTCTGCTGTCATAAAAGTACTGGAAACAGTTCAGAAAAAGCTTTCAAGAATGAGTCCAGAAGAATCTGCCAAATTTAAGTTAGACAACTGTTTGGGTGGAACATCAGAAGTTTTACACAGAAAAGCTATTCACCGGTGAGTTGATTGGTTTTTGTTTATTTTTTTGTTTATTTTTTTGTTTTTTTTTTGTTTATTTTTTTGTTATTTTTTTACTTAAAACTATAAAATCTTAACATGTTGAAATTGTCTGATTAAAGTGTTTTTGTGGGATTTGGAGAATTGTCTTTGAAGTTTTCTCTCTGGAAAGATGTATTAGCATTTTCTATTTAAACATTTAATTTAATAATTCAGTTTTTGATTTTAACGATTAACTTTTAACAAAAAAAAAGCCTTTCTCAATGAATACAGTTTTTATGAAAGACAATATTGTTATATTAGGCCTAAAAGAAAATTTGTTAAAAAAAATTTTTTTTTTTTTTTTTTTTTTTCAAGATAAATGCTGATCAGATGTTTTCATTGTAATTTTTAAGGTTATATGGTGATAAAGCTGGTGATATAATTGATGGCTTGAAGAAAAATCCTATTGTGGCAGTTCCATTGGTTTTAAGAAGGTATGACTTTTTTTTAAATGATTTGATTATTCAATAAAATTTTGTTGACTGAATTTAGTTTGAATCATTGGTTTAATAGTTGAATAAAAATTGAGCCTGTCAACCAAAATTATATAGCTTTATTTATAACTAGCATAATACTGGTTATAAATTACAGAAGTACTTAAGTATGGATTATCACTTCTGTTTAGGATCAGAGTATTTGTATATTCAGCTTAGGATAAGTATTACTTCCTGACCTCAGTGTGGTATCTGTGTGCCATGTGAAAATGGTTATAAATTATGTGCTTCTTCCCCTGCATTATATATTATATATATATATATATATTATGTATGTATGTATGTATATGATACACAAGGTGTAGCAAAAAAAGTATTGAGATTTTTTTGGTACTTTTTGACCCCTTGTATTCTGGGGGGCGGGGGGAAAGTTCCATTAATTCATTTCTGTCTTGGTAAATATACCTTGTATTCTGAAAAAAAAAATATATATATATATATATATGGTACGTTATTTTTTTTTTCAGAATACAAGATGTCAAAAATTCTCAATAATTTTGACACACCTTTTTATATATATATATATATATATATATATATATATATATATATTGTAAAAAAAAAAAATAATTAAAAAAATCTTCATACATTTCCTTCCTTCCCTAACATAAAATTAGGCAAGTTGAATTTTTTTTCATTCTAAAATATATATGAGAAAATATTGAAATGAATCTATTTTGCTAAATATGAATATTTTAAAACTTAGGTAAATATTGATTTGTTCAACATATTTTTCTAATGTGTTAATTTGGACTTGTATTATTTCATATTATATTTCTATGAAATATTGACGAGTTGTGATGTTAACAACTTTGATTTATTGATAATTTATTTAATGTAATTTATATTTCAGATTAAAAGCAAAAGAAGAAGAATGGCGAGAAAATCAAAAACAGTTCAACAAACTCTGGCGGGATCAGAATGAAAAATTCTATTTAAAATCATTAGATCATATGGGCATCAACTTCAAACAGAATGATGTGAAAGCTATCAGATCCAAAGCTCTATTAAATGAAATAGAAACTATTTATGATGAGGTTAGTACATTATATTCCAGGCAATATGCAAAACACCCCCTCTCCATATTTGAACATATTTTGTTCTTTACTTAATTTACTAATTAGTAGCTGATTTGAGTGAGATTTGTTTTTATAAAATTGATTTCACTAATACCTACATCATGTTGGCTGGGGATGTAAAATACACTGACTGCACCCCCCCAAAGGAATAAGATTACCCCCCTCCAATGGGTCCACTTGTTGGCTGTGGGTGGTGACCAGTAATGCCTGAAGATAGGATCCTGGTAGCTGAGCAAGCAAAAAGAATCCCACCCCCATCTTCAATGAGAATATCTCTTGTACATGACTTTCAGCACTCCACTGTGGCTCTTAATTGGGCTAGATGGGCAGCTAGCACCTATATGATTAAATCCTGAGTGTATTCTACAAATTGCTCTTATAGCAAACATCAAAACATTTTTATCTTATAGGTGCTAGAAGGCGGTGGCTAAGGGACAGTTCTCAGTTTATTAATACACAAAATTGCATATTTCTTAACTTATTAATTCACATGAAGCTAATGAAAATTTTTTACCAGTTTAAAAAAAAAAAAAATTACCTATAAACTATTCACTTACAAATCATATATACAAAAAGAGTGGATATTTGGCATTAGATAACCCACAAGTGTTGATATGCCATTAAACAATAACCAAACCAAAAACTATTACCTATTATTTCTTTTGTGTTTTAATATGGACATTTTTATATTTTCTATTATAGCAAGCAGACCAGTCAGAACGTAAAGATGGCTACACACCAGGTCCTCATATCTCATTTGTTTATAAAGACAGATCAACGATTGAAGACGCCACAAATCTCATTGTACATCATATGAAGCGCCAAGCAAGTAAGTTCAATTCCACATTTGGAAAAACCTTTTTTTTTTTTTCTTTTTGATTTCTTTTTATCTCCTTTACTTCTACTTAAATTCAATTAATTTAAAAAAATTTTTTGTATTTTAGAATTGTGATAATGTTCAGTATTTAGAATTTATATTCTATTTTAATTACTTTATTTGTCTGTGTTTTCTTAAAATCTTTTTTTTCCTTCAGGTATTTCTAAAGATGACAAGCAGAGGATCAAGCAGTTACTCCACCACTTCATTCCAGACTTGTTCTTCATGTCTCGTGGAGAATTGAGTGATGATGAACAAGACAAAGACGAAGGTGAATAGATACATGACTCTAATATTAGAAGGCTTAAAATTAATTTTTCATTGCTAATTGTTAAGAGTATTGTCCCATTGTAGGGAGACAAAAATAATTGTCTTCCATTAAACTTCTTATTCTGGGCGTGTCTTCTCACGTCATGTGTCGATTGGTCACTTGAAAACTTTCTCTTTGGTCCCATTTCGTTGAACGAATGGTATTTATAGGTTTTCAGTCCGCACTTGTTGAGCAAATAGGGTATATTTCTCAGTTGTGTTCGCATAACAGAATAAACAGTCTCCAAGTTCAGCATAGCATAGCATTTTATTGCACCTCCCTATGAAAACCATAGAAGACACAGTAAATCTTTTTGAATCCTTTTTTGTACCTCTTCATTACATTCTGTTTGGGACATGTGTATTATGTTTTATTACATATTAATATTAAACATTCATATGTGCATTATTTGTGCAAGTTTGTCTTTCCTTACATAATGTTCAGTGTTAGTGTATCATGGATGCACTAATACATTATAAGGACTTAGTGTTGGTTATAAACTAATACCCACTAATTCTTATAACATATTCCCAAATTTTAAAACTTATATAAAAAATATTTTCTTATTTACCGAAAAAAATACTGTTACTTTGTTTTTCAGATATGGATGCAGAAGGTGAGAAAATGGAGAAAGATAACTGTAGAAGCCATTCTATATCTTCCACAAGTAACCTTAGCAGTAATAACCACAATGTTGATCAAATCTCTGAAAAGGAGAAAAAATGTGCAGAAATGTCCACAGAAAAGCCATTATTGAATGGTAATATTGGTAAAGCCAATCCAGATGTTGAAGATGTAAGCATATTTTAACTATATTTTATTTTATTTTTTAATTTTTTAGGAAAGTTTAAAAATATTTGGTAACTGGCTTTAGCTTTATAAATATTCTTATTAAACAACTTGATGTTAGAACTGCCAGTTGTTATCCTTTCTAGACTTGTCTTTTATTGTTAATAGCATCAAATAATTTTTAGATAATTAAGATGGTTTGTAATTGATTGATGTTGCACTTATAGAGTATCCTAGTTTGGATAAACATGTAATATCCTATTGAAGATGAATTTTATATCATGAATCCTGTTTTTCTTTTCTAGCAAGATTTATACTCCCTATTTTTTGTGAACAACAATTGGTATCTGTTCTTTCGGCTTCACCAATTACTGTGTGATCGGTTGTGCCAAATATACTCTCAAGCTGTGAAGATTGCTGAGGAAGAAGCAAACGCCAAAAAGAAGGGAAGAAAAGAATCCACAGCGATTGCACTACGCTTACGAGCTCAAAGTGAGTTTGATTCTTTAGAAAGATAAAAAAAATAGAATAGAAAATTAGTCTTGAAATGAATTGTATGTGTGTGTGTGTTTTGTTTTTTTAATTTTTCAATTTATTTTTTTTATAGCCATTAATGCTGATAACTTTTTAATTTAGTGGGTCCTGTGTTGCACGAATTTGATTTGAATGAGTCTCTGGGAAACTTGATGGATCCCAACTAAAGTTTCTTAATAAATTGTAGGGATTTTATCTATGAACAACTAAAGCCATTTAACCCTTACCTTGTACCCCATACAGTGTAATTCGTTTCCAAGAAAATATTAAAATGTATTTACAGTTAACTGGAGATGGTGGGGAAAGAAAAAAAAAAACTGATGAATGGATATGATTTTTCTGTGTCAATGACGCAGGACATGTACCTATCAAAATCTCTGTATAGCAATGTAATTGAAGGGGAGGAGGATTTGATTATGGCAAGTTTCATTGTTTTCATTTTAGTGTCACATGAAACTTTAAAATAAACAGATTAACTATAAGAATCAAATCTTTCTATGGTTGGGATGTATATCGGTTAAAACTTCATACTTTTTTTTTTTTTTTTAAAGTAAAAAATTTAATGTTTACACATTCTTTTTACATTTATAAAAAAAAATGTTTGCCTCTTGTGAGCTTCATTTTATCTGTTTTGTATTGAAATGACAATTTCTTTGAGACTTTTTACATTTACTTAAATGACTAAAGGAATTTAATTTTCTGTAAACTAGTGGTTCCCAACCTTTTGTTATACCCGCACTCTTAGAATAGTTTTGCTCTGACCTCGCACCCCTACAATTTATACTTTTGTTCAAAAATATAGAATGTGAATCCATACTACAGTTTTATCAAAAGATCATATATATTTCACTCTCTAAATAATAATAATCTGAAATAAAGAAACGAAAATATTAATGACATTAATTACAAAAGAAAAAAAAAAAAAAAAAAAAATTAATCTAAATTTGAAATGGGACCCCCCCCCCCCCGGTCAGGAACCCGTGCTGTAAACAATTGTAAGCTTGTTTTTGCCGAATTATAAGAAAGAAAGATAAGATTTGATATTTTGGAGCACATTTCTTTCTTTGATGAATATTTGATGATTATTTGTAATTAAATCAAAGTGTTTTATGCTACTCCTCCTTTCTCTGTAGCATGGAGTTTTTCTTTTCCTTTCTCTTTATTTTTTTTTTCTCTCTCCTTTTCCAAAGAATAACAAAAAATAACTTGAGAAATTAGAATTAGAAATTAAAAATACAAAGTTTTTAGGCTACTATTATGTAATGTTGACTTGTTTTGAACTTCTTAAATAACCTTGTCCAATTTTTATTCTAATTTTCTTGTAGGTGATTTAGATCCTGATGATTACTACCCTTATTTTCTGGAGATGGTAAAAAATCTGCTGGATGGTAACCTTGAGTCTAGTCAGTATGAGGACCAACTTCGTGAGATGTTTGGCATACATGCTTACATTGCCTTTACAATGGACAAACTAGTGCAAAACCTTGTCAGACAGGTAAGTTCATGTTTCCTGCTGATTATTTTTTATTTATTTATTTTTCTTTTCTTTTACCTTTTTTTCACCATTATTTCATATTTCATTCACTAATCGCTTCCTCATTCCACTCACACTCAATATACAGAAATATTACTTGTAGTTTCAGAATTTTGCAATAGTTCTGAATATTGTCTAGTCACATTAGTTTCAGATTTATCATCTTAATAAAAACTATGTAGTCATCTAATAGCCATCTTAAACTTTAATGAGGGGAGGCTGCTATTTTTTCTTATTCCTTTTAATATAGATTATTTTAAAGTTATTGGGAGAACATTAAAAAGAATATTTTTAATTTTTAAAAAATTTTTTATAAAGTCATTAACTACAGGAAGGAATTTTTGTCTTTTTTTTTTTAATTATTAATTAAATATTTCTCATTTTGTTAATTTTATTTTGCTATTTGTTTCATAAAACTAAACTAGTTTTTAAAACTAAACTAGCATTTTTTATTTTATTTTTGTTTCTTCCAGATTGAAACGGTGAGATTCTTTTCCATCCCTTGTATAGTTTTTGTCTACACTGACTTCAAGCTCAGTATTTTACTGCACTGTTACAGTGTAAAAACTGTGACTTTTGTCACTTGATTCATCAGGGTTGGTTAATGATGCAAGCTGAATGCCATTTAATTACAACAACAGTAATAATTACAGGAAAGAAACTACACTCATATCCTTCCTTTGCATGGGGGTTTATCTTCACTCATGTGGAGACAAACAACAGGTTTCATGGTTGTAGTTTTATTTATTGCCTAATATGAGTAAGAGTTCCCCACTCCCACCCTTTTTTAATTTTACTTAAAGCAATTATTTTAACTTTGTGTTGTATTGTGTTGTGTTTTGTTTTGTTTAAATTGTTCCATGGAATTTTATAAAAGTAATTAAAAAAATCTATAATTGTATACAATACTTTTGGTCAATGTTATGGTCAATTTACAGATTGCTTCTTTTGGTGACACTAACTTGGCCAAAAATAAAACTTAAAATTCTACCCTTTTTTCTATTGCCTGATATTTTTTTTTAATGATTGGTGGAATATCTTAATTTTATTCTAATTACATGTAGTGGTAGCTCAAATTGTTGCTTATTTATTTAGTATAGAAATTGTTACTCTTAGTGTGTTCTTTGGCATGTTGGTATCTTTAAAAATCTTGATTACTTATGTGGGGATGTATAATCTTTCACTCATACTTCAAACTGAAAACCTACTTAATAAGTATTAAATTGAACCATCATTGCTTCTATATATTTATTATCCTGTACTCATTTAGCCAAAGTTTAGCAAACTATTGAGTTGTGAGTTTAATACACTGAATCAAAAATCACTATGTACCAGTCTAAGTCAAGCTTAGGTAAAGATTCACAATACAAGAAGAAAAAAAATCTTTTTGGATCCTGACTAAAAACTCAAGTTTAGGTCACACTTTATAATAGCCTAATTTGTATCAGTTTCTCTTTGTTCACATGTTTGTCACTTTATTTAAAGTATTATTACACAGTTTAAATTCTAACCTTTTTTATAATTCTCAGGTCTCAATATTAAGAACATTATTATTTTGAGATGCATGATTTCTTGACAATATTTTTTTAAGATTAAAAATATTTTTTATTTACAAGTCTATACTTATTTGGCATATGACTAAAGAGGAGGGACAGTTGATGGTCTATTTTTAACTAGTACCATTTATGACCCATTCATATTGCATTATTCCTTCTACCAAAAGCATTCATTCTTCACATCTAGAATTTTTCATTCATCAAAATACATTTGCTCTATACACCCTACTTAAAAGACTTATGTATATTCTTTTTTCTTATGATTTTACTTGTGTTTAGTAACTCAAACTTTTATATTTTCTTGATGTGATTTTATTCAATTATAAATACTTTAATATTTTATCAACTATAAAAAATTATGAATAATTATTTCTTGTTTTATTAAAATGCATATAACTATTGTGAAAATTTAACACCATCTCATAGTCTAAAAGGGAAAAAGTTATAAATTGAAAGCTAATAACTGCAATGTAAGACAATACTTGAAATCTGAACATTACCAAAAATGCTTAGCTGTTAATTAAAAATAAAAAAAATAAAATGAAACTTTGTAAAATAAGATTTGCTTATCATTATTTGAAATTGCAAAGATTACTAAGATTTTCAAAATTGTTTTTAATCCTCAAAATTATTATTGGTTAAGTGATGATGGAGAATTATTTTGGGTGGTATCATTTTCAAAATTAAAATTTTTTTTACATGTGAAGGAAGATAGTATTAATTGAAAAAAGTCTCCCCCCCCCAAAAAAAAAAGTTTCCTTTTTTTTTTTTTTTTTTTAAATATAGATAATATTTTCCTTTGGTATAATGAACTTTTTAGAAACTTAAATGTTTTTAGTGAAAATAAGTGCATCTGAAGCTCACTCGTACCACAAATTTTAGCTCTCAACACAAACCAAAAAATTAACTGAGTGACAATTCATAACTCGGAAAACTTGATTCAAAGTGCTACTATACGTGCAATCAATTTTTGGTAATGTTTATTTGAGGTTTAAAAAAAAAAATCTATTAGCAGAAATGTCTTTCCCAAATGAAAGCAGTATTTGTTGAGTATTTTTTATAAGATAAGGAATTAAAAGAAATGTCAGTTATATAATTTACTCTCTAGTATGTCTCTTTATATGCAACTGCCTTCATAAATGTCTTATTTTGTTGCTTCTTTTGTAGTTGGCTCATTTTACTAGTGATGATACATGTGCTCGAATTTACAAGATCTACCATGAGGAGGTGAAGAACAGTGCAGTTGGGGGCCGTGTAGCAACTGCTCATCAGCGAGCGCATGCTGAGAATCTGTATCAGAAGCAAGTGGAAAATCTTCTTTGTGATGAAAACTGTTTCAAAATTATGATAGTAAGCATTTTTATTCCCTCTCTTATGCAAAACAATCAGATTTTAGTGTTGTAATGAAATTTTATTTTTCTTATTTCAGTTAAATCAGGGATCACCAAACTATTTTCATGGTGGGCCAGATAATTAAAAAAAATAATGAGTGTGGGCCACATTATTATTGTGTTCAATACTTGCTAGCCAGAATGAAAGATCTGAGAAAAATATGTAAAACAAAATTTATCTTTCCATCTTATATTCATGGATGAGTGGCGTAATATGCACAAAAACATTTAACCAAATTATTTATTTTCAAAACATTATCAAAGAACACAACATAAGCAGAAAGTCGGCAGCCTGATAAAATGCCTTCACGGGCCGTAGTTTGGTGACCCCCTGAGTTAGATGAATAGAAAAAAAAAATATGACATGAAATATTCAGTATTAAAATATATTTAAGAATAACCAGCTGATACTTGGAGCTTTAGAATAAATACCTTTTGAGAATTTTTGAAGTTGTCATAATTACTGTTATCAAAAATAAAGTTTTTCCCAAAACTGACAAGATATGAAGCTTATTTTGATGTTAACTCTTTTGAAATTTTATATTAGATTGTTTTTAAGAATTGTAAAATAATTTCTTTAGTGAGCAAATTTTCTTGTAAATAACTTGTATTTTATTTGAATTATTTTTTTTTTTAATATATATATATATATATATATATATATGTGTATACTTCCAAATATTTATTCTTGTAATTAAGAAATGTTAATTGCTGATTACAGTAAATAAAATTGGGTCTAGAATACAAAATGACCCTCGAAACTTTTAAATTTATTTGTATTAATTGAGGTTTTTGTTCTAATCTTAAAGTACAAACGAGATTGTCGACTTACAATTGAGCTTCTGGATACGGAACAGCATGAGCAATCCGATGATGGTGCTGAGGACCCTAACAATGCCACAAAATGGGCAAACTATATTGAAAGTTACACCGCTGAGTCTGCCCTCCCCATGGATGTTCAAGAGAGCTTAACAAAAAAAGCTGTATTCCTACCTAGGTTAGTACAATTTTCATTTCTTTCTCTTGCTCTCTGGCTGTATGCTATCTAACCTTCTTTTCAGATTTATAATTGAAGAGATGCCTTATATGCAAAACTCTTGTCCTAACTAAAAACTTGTTTCAATTGCAGCCATAACTAAATTTCTGCTTCCTAGCATTGTGTGTGTATGTGTGAGTGTGTGCTCTTTCCTTGCTGTAACCTTCAGCCTGCTGCTCGTTTGTTTAGAACTTCTTGCAACTTGGCACGTTCTATTATTTTACTACATTAAAGTCAATTATATGAATGATACATTAGCATCTTTTGTTTGAAAAGGGGGAAAAAGAAGTTTATTGCTTTCTTTTAGGTTTAATCTGCCTTGTTTCAACTTGAGTTTTTTTTTTCTTAATAGATGAAAATGTTCCTAAGAACATAAAAGAAAAATCCTTCCTTTTGTGTTATTCTTTGAACAGATTGCATCCTAAACCAGGATAGGATCTTGTATTATTACACAAGATCAGAATTAACATTTGACAATGTATATGATTTATCTTTGTAGTCTATTAATAAAGATTTAAAACTGCTTTTGTCAAACTTTGATGGATATGTGAATTGTGTAAATGTTTTTAAAGTTTACTAACATCATAATAATAATAATCATCCAGGATTACATGTTAACTATATTAGTTGTAAATAGTTCACAATGTTATATGTATATATATATATATATATATATATATACACACACATACAATGATGCTGATAGCTTTTTGATTTAGTGCGTCCTGGGATGCACGTATTTACTTTGAATGAGTCCCTGAGAAGATTTATGGGTCCCAACTAAAGCTAACTCCTACCTTGTAACTTATCCTGTGTAATTCATTTCTAAGAAACTATTAAAATGTATTTACAATTTGCTTGAAATAGTGAGGGAAGAAAAAAGAAAAAAAAAACACTGGAATGCATGGATAAGATTTTACTGCGTCCTTTTAGATTTTTGTTTGTCAGGGACACAGGCTGCATACCTATCAGTATCTCAGTGTGTGTGTTAATATATATATATATATATATAATATATATATATAAAATCTCCATCCATGTCTAATAAACTAATTCAGTAAAATGCCGTACAGTTGCTGAGAATTATCAGGGTGGGAGCTAATCAAAAGCTATTTGTTACTTAAAAGTTAACAAAAATTCTAATACATAAATTTTTTCTGTAACACTTTTTTGTTAAAATTAATTTTTTATGCAGCAATTGCCCAGGTGTGTTCTTTTTAAGGATAAAATAAACCTAATGTTTGTTTTCAAATGTTGAAATTTCTTAATCATGTTGATGCAGACCTACATTATAAATGTAGATTTTCTTAAGGGTTGTTCTCTATTTGCAGGTTAGAATAATTTTATAATTTGATAGGAAAAATAAACTTGTTTGTGCTGTTGATCTCTGAATACAATTTATTATTTTGCAACAGCATTAGTATCCAAATATTGGTAACTTGTGTGCTATTGTTTTTATGCTTTTTGTGATAACAAGCTGAGTATTGCTTATATAGTCCCAGCTACCATGCAAAAACATTTAAAATTGCATGAATCCCTTGCTCGTTTCAATTAAAATGCTCCATATTTTGATACTTTTTCATTTCTTTTCAACTTTGCCTATTCCTCCCCAACTTAAACATGGCTTTGTTTTTAGAAATTTAGTCTGAACGTGTTGATTTGTGTTAAAATTGATTTAATGTCACTGGCATGATTCTCCATTTCCAAGAAACACACACACACACACATATACACATATACATATATACACACACATATATTAATAGGTAACCTACTTCGATTGAATTTACTAGTTGGCATGTTGAATTTTTAAAAGAAAATCTAGATAGTATGAGGGTTAAAATGTTTCGTCAACCAAAACATTATCATCTAAAGAGACGAGTATATGGTGGGACATGAGTAATAGGAACTGTTTTCTTTGCTATTATGTTATTAACTGTCTCATTACTTCAGACCCACCTGGCTTATTTTTTGCAATGGTCAAATTTGACTCCTGAAGAGTGCAAGGAGCATAAAATGGCTCAGGAATGTGTTGAAACCAAATTCTCTCTCCGTCTCTTCTTAATTTCATGCATTTACTTTTATTCCTTGATCAAATTCCTTTTGAAGATAGAAATGCTTTCAAAATGACCACATATGACACATGATTAGAAATTGTAATGTGGCTTTATTCTCAGAAGACTGCCACTTAAATAGAAAATGTTTTCTTAACTATTTGAGTTTTTATATAAAGAATATTCAATAAATGGCTTTATTTTCCTTACTGTATAATTTGATTTTTAGAAATGTCTATCATAATGCTTGACATAAACTATTTTCTGAAGCCTTACTATATTCTCTAGAATTACTGGCCATATCTCAAAATCAAGATTCATAACTACAATAATTTTGATCACATTGACATCCATCCCCAAAAAACCCTGTAAAATCTTTTTTAATCAATCTAGAACAAAGAATAAATATAATATACAATTTATATTGAGTTCAGTTCACCATTCCAAATATTAATGTATTTTAACTTAAATGTTCTATATAGACTTTATATTTGAATTTCTAAAAATTATTTCCTAGGCAAATTTAAATAAAAACCTAATTAGTTTCCAGGTTTTTATTTATTGTAATAGATCCCAACTCCCTCATCTAGGCAGAGATTAAAATCTTAGCCAAACTAGTGTGGTTTTGGGGAAATTTCTTGTATCCAGGATTTGAATGCTATACTCCCTTTGAAGAAAAAAAAAAAAAAAAAATTTTTTTTCCCTCCTTTTTTCTTTTCTTTTTTTTCTTTTTTCTTTTCCCCCTTCTTCTTCCAGGTTGTATTTGTATACTGGTTCAGGACTTTCTTTTTGTTCAACTTTCTTTTTAGAAATTTGCTTTTTTTGATTTATGTGCAAAATTCTTGTTGAAAGGTTTTTAGAATTATTCTTATAAAAACATTAGAAATATAATGAAACCTGGTGATAAGGTGGGGGTCAGTGGATGGAAGTGGTTTAATAAAACAGTCTTATTTATGAAGCATGTTTAGTGCAGAATTATTTGATTGTAAAGAATTTATGGCCAGGTTGAAAGTGGTTGAATTTAGACATTTTTGTTCTTTTTCTCTGTTCACTCCTGACTGGTATTTTATTCCCTAAATAAGTGACCGAGGTAGACACAGACAATGACAATTCCCTATATTTATCTTCCACCAAGCATTAGATTTGTGTGTGTGTTTGTCTGCCTGCCTTAAACTGTCAGCAATTTGAGTGTAGACAATTCATAACAGGACAAGCCATATAAATATTTTTCAATCAAGCATCCTTAAAAAGTTGAAAAAGAGAAAAAATAGAAAAATATATATTTTAATTTTTTTAAATTTTTTTTTTTAAAGAGCCAATCTTGTTGAAATTTAAAAAGTACCAAACCAGACTAAACACTCCAATGAGTTAGTGCATCTGAAGCAATCATCTGTTGGCCAGCTGTAGAGTTTATGAATGCCAGCATTTGATAAAAACCAGGGCAGAGTTTGGGAAGCATGACAATTACTCACAAGTGTCTTGTTGACAACTTTTGCAATGACTGTTGATGGGCACAATTAATAATGGAATAAATATATCCATGAAGGAACAAAATTTCTATCTGTTCCACTAGCCCAAGAGTTGTGAACATTGGCAACAATGAATTGATCCTTGATCCTGGATTCAAAAGGTTTGAGCAAGCAAAATATTTTGCTGCTAATTAGACATTCAATGTTGATGAGTTTTTACCGAAAGCTTATTTCCCCTTCACAGGAACCTGAGACACCGTAATTTACTGAAGGATTCCTCTGGAAAAGACTGTGATCGTGACAGTTCCGCTGCCTATGGTAAACGGTTACATAATGACATCGACATTATCGACAACACTGAATGCAAGTTCAATGTGAACTCATTCAAAATGGTTTATGTGGTGAACAGCGAGAGCTACTTGTACAAAAAGCTCTCTCTGAAGCATGCAAGGGAGGTAAGTCGTTTTTTATTTGTGTCTGAACTGCCCTCATCAAACTCTTTAGAGAATTATTTCTGCTTATAAAATATTTTACTTTTAAAAAGAAAATTACAGTTCACAATTTTTATCACTAGTCAGTCTACCTTTGTCTCTTTTCCTGCCAGCTCTTGATGTGAATCTTTCAGAGATGTGGGTTTTGCTTCTTTGTCTCTGCCCTTACTACTAACCAAATTTTACTTCCCAGCAAAAGCCTGCATTATTTAATAGGGCCAACTTTAACTTCTTTTTGACTCACATCGTCTTGATGCACCTTTTAATATCTGGTGGCAATTTTGTCTGTTTTGACTGAATGGAATTCAATTTTTGACAATTTTCTGTGGCAGTTTTTCACTATTTTCTTAATTCAATGTTGTTTGTAGCGATAAGTAATAGTTGTGATTAGATTTCTTAGATGTTTATCTACTCTTGGTAAACAATCTTTAAAAACCTTTTTGGTTTTAGTTTTCTGGGTACAAGTCTCAAGGGAGTCAAATTATTTTAGTAATCAAGATCAGTTATTACAATTTCTTTGATGATTGGCATTCTAGATATTTTATACTTTAAATCAAAATTTGTTTAATCAGGATTATACAATTTTCTTTTTATTTATTTTGCTTTACATCATTTAAATTATATCAAATTTCACATTTTTTTATTTATTTATTTTTTTTTTATTGATAAAATGTTTCTTAGATTGTACTTTATCAACTCTTTCAGTAGAGTCAACTCCATATGGAATTTTTTCCCCCCTGTTTCATCACTTGTATTTCAGTTATGATGTTAAGTGTGTAAAAATAAAAAAAACAAAAAAATGTTTGCATTTGATTTGATATTTCTTTTTACATACTTGCTCAAAATACTGTAAATATTGGGGGTGGGGTTAACACTCCCAGTTGATCTTTTTTCTGGTAAATCTTCAATTATGACTTTCTAAGTTTTAATTCTTGGTTGCTATTTATTTTATTTTATTTTTTTGATGTGCTTTTAACATTTCTTTAGCATGGTTTCTTGCCAGATTTGATGTTTTGATTATCAAGGTTTGATGTCCATGTCCTCACTGCCATATTTTTTTCAAAAATGGGGGAAAAGTCTGCAAATGTCAAGTTTTGCTTTCCATGTTACTGTGAATGTGTTCATAAATCTGAGCATTTTGTTTGCTTTTGCAGTGAACATTTTTTTTTTTTTTTTTGGCTTAACATTGTGCTTTATATTTTTTGTTGCAATATTTGTTTATTTGCTAAGATTTTTCTGCCAAAAACCACTTCAACAAAAACTGAAATTCTAATCTGACCAACACCTTTTTTTTTTACTGTACAAAATTTAACTTTTTGTTATAATCGTTTTGAAGTAATTTGACTTATGGAAAAATAGACGACCAGAAATGGTATTTTTGTTTATAATAGGATCTAACATAAAGTATCCTCTTAATGAATATTCAAAATAGGTTGAACGAAATGTTTGATTTAACAATAACTTGAAAATTATTTTGTAAATTTTTATTTAACAAATTAAAAATTTTTTCTCTCACCACTTCAGTGCTATTTATTTTATACATAATCTGCCTTGCTCTATTCAATTTCATTTCTTCAAAAGAAATTCTTTTACTAATTTTTCTAATATTAATATTAAAAAATTTTTTTTTTTAATATTCCATCAAAGTTTTTGCAGTTTTTGTAAATGGGATATTGTTGTCATTTCAAATTCTATACAAATTGCCCTTTTTTTTTTGTCTAATTACAAGAGTGAAGGATTTTTCAATAAATGTTTGTCTAAAAGCAGAAATTAATTTCACATAAACTTTTCCTTCAACTTTGTCTTTTTGTCAATTTTTACAAATAATTTGCTCAATTTAACTGTGTTTAATATAGCATCAGTTTTCATTGACAATTATAAATATGTTGGTGATAATGGCTTAAATATTTTGGTTAATATGAATTCCATTAACCTAATTTAGGAGTTATATAATTATTCAAAGGATTTTAAATAGTTGGTAATTTTTAACTCTTACAACAATTTTGGATATTGTTTAAGTAATATTTTGTATTAAAGTTTTATTTGTTTCTGATTTGAATTATCAAAACTAATGCTTGCGAGTAATTGAGAAAGCTTGAGACAAAATGTGGACATTACTGATTAGATGCAAAGTAGAAGAAGGAAGCTGAAAACAATGCTGCCTTGAATATCATTACAACATTTAATCCTAAAGCTGTCAATGGTTTTTTATACATTAGTTTAAGGTTTGTCACTTGTTCTTGAATTTCACTGTTTTCCACTTTTACTACTAGTTTTGTTTTGGATCTCAAAGATGAATTTCTCCAGAATTTGACTATTAAAATGTTTGTTGATCAATTTCTCTTTAATATGAGACCTATTAGAATTCAGTTCAAAGCAATAATTATGTTTGATCATAAACTGACTGCTACTTAAAATCAACTGGAATCTGAGCAAACATTAGTTCATATATCTATTTTCATTGTTTTTTATGAGAAGAAAAGTTACTAAAACTTTGAACTCATTCAGTAGGAAAATATTTTTTGAATATTTTTAAGGAAAATATTCTGAATCAAATCATTCTTTTTGTTAAATTATGGGAAATATTTTCCCATAATTTAATAAAAGAATTGATTCAGAATTTGATTGCTTTTTTTTTTAAAATTGAAAGCAAATCCGTTTCTATAAAATGTAGATTAATTTTTTATTTCTTTTGAAAAATGGCTTTTTTTCTGTTGGAACTCATTTTGAATGGGATGATGGTAGAAGTTTGGGAACTGAATTTTTGAAATTAAAAAATAATAAAATTGGTTTGTATAGTAAAACTAACTTTAATTTAAAGCAGACCTTTAAAAAAAATGTTCATGACAGTTATTGTTGCTTTGTATTCTTAAATTCTGTAATCTTGATATTCATTATAATTTAATTTTTCTTTTTTTTCTTTTCTTTAAAATTTTCTTTTCAGTCCCACAAAAGGGTGTCCTTGAAATTGCACAAAAAATTTGATAAATGGCTCAGTGATTGGCGTAAAGTGAATGTCTCCAGTGAACAGGAAATGGCTTGTGTACAGTGGATGTTGGGAAAAACAGAAGGAATACGGCCATCAAAGACAATGATTGAGAGAATATTTCCAGACTGTGCCCCCTACTATCGCTACAGTAAATATAAAGTGGAATTTTATGACCAGACACAAAGATCATCAAATGTGGACTAAGTGGTTACACATGGGATGTAAGGGTGTGTAAGTGTGTATGAATGAGACTGTGCAGAAGCCTCTGTGTGTGAGTGTGTGTGCTGCCTCAAAACCGCCACTACTACTATAACTACTACTACTACAACCACCACTTGTACTATTTCTACTCCTCCTACTACTACTACCTAACTCAGTTTTTCTTTAGTTGCTGACTCAAGCAGAACTCTTAAACCTCAAACCATGCTTGTGTGTGTGTTTGCACTGCTGTGAGGAATGTGACAAGAACTTTTGTAACTGTATCCAAGCTACTTCCTATCACATTAAATTCCGTTGTATAAATCACACCACTATTTTGGGAGCTAGAATTGACATGACTCCTCATCAACATTGTAGATCATATTTTGTTTTCAGAATAAATCGGAGATGTCTTCAAACTACAGAGCTATTTGTTTTAGCTGCTATCCAAAAATCTCCAACAGAAATTTAAATTCCAGTTGGAAATTTAAACCTTTTGCCAATGTAATTCCCTATCCAAGTCATTTTATAACTTTTTTTTTTTATTTAAATTTTTATTTTTTTATTTTATTTAAGCTTCATATTGAGGTAGATTAAGGGGAACAAAAGACTAAAAGGAACTTGTCAGCTTTGGATACAAAAAGAAAAAAAAGAGAGAAAAGAAAAATTAAATTTTTACTGACAATATTTGCTTTGACTACAACCTCTTCTTCACATTTTTCCCCTCCACAAATGGTATCTTGAAAAGACCTTGTTTAAATTTCAAGCCCCATTTTATGCTAGAATTGTCTTTTATAAGCTTTGCCTAACATAGATGTAAGCACACCTTTTGGTGTGTTTTAATAAGAAACCTCATTTGACATTGTGTTTGTATATTTGTGTATGTGTATTTTTATATATGTCTGAGCACATGTATATGTATACACAACTGTACACATTCCTCTGATTTTTTTAAAATTTTAATTTTTTTTTTTTTTTTTTTAATTTTAATTTTTTTTTTTTTTTTTTTTTTTTCAATTATTGATTCTATATAATGTAAGAAGGAACTAAATTTTGCTATAAAATAAAGAAAAAACCCTACTGAAATAAGTCAATTGTATATCCCCAAGAAATACAAAAAGGAAAAAAAGAAAAAAAAAGAAAAAATTTCATCTCTTACCATCAAATTTGCCTGGTTGTGATAAATGCTGATCTACAATTGATTTCTTCTTCTGATGTGGATTTTGGATTTTGTTTTCTTTATTCTTACAAAAAAAAACCCAGGCTTAAAAGAAAAAAAAGAAAGCCTTCTGAGAGATGTTTTGGAAAATAAAGTTCTTTGCACAATAATAGCTGCAGAGTGGATCAGCTAATCTTGCGCAACTTATTCTACTGCCTCAACTATCAAGTCCATTTTAACACTTTTTGTATTTAAAATTTTATCTCAAGTAACAAAATTGGATTTAATCTTTTTCTCTGCTTTCCTATGAAATTGCTGACTCATTTTACCACGATATATATATAAAAAAAAAAAAAAAACAAAATAAACTGCATTATTTGAATATTGCCTATAATTTATTTAAAAAAAAAAAAAATAAAACAAACAAAAAAATTAATTCCCCACCCCACCCAGGAGTCCAAATTTAGATATCTCCATTGTACCTCCACCTCATCACTGTAAGTATTGGCTTGTACAAGGTTTTTGTTCATTTTTTTTTTTTTTTTTTTTTTTAATAATTAGACGGGAAATAAAACATGCCGTATTGAGTTGTGCCCTGAGATTTTCATGATACACCAAAGCTGCTAATCAGAGCAACAATTTATTTATTTTTTAGCAGCATATACAAATTATTTAACTGAGGTGTAAATTAACCACCAATAATCAAACACATGGTTATTATTATTATTTTAAGCAGCAATAAACAGCTCAGATACCACAGCAAGCTGGAAGTAATTCTATCAAACTATTCTTTTTGAAAACTTCATGATTTTGCTTTTAAGAACTTAGAATCTTTCCGCTATTTTTTTCTGCAGAGCAACTGTGAAGCCTTGATGATGAACTAGGGATTTAAATTGACCACCCCCTCTCTCACAATAATTAAGAAAACTTCCGAATTGTTTTAGTTGAGGCTATCTGTTTATATATGAGGACAGATAGTACAGCAAATAGATGAAGAGAAAATCTTGTATTAATTCATTCCAAGGAAAACATTTTTTTTTTTTAAATGAACATTTTGTCTTGAATAGAAATGAGATTTTCTTGTCCCATTTAATATTGACCGTTACTGACCCCTTATTCAGCTGTCACCTTAACTCTGGGTAAGAATTGTCAAATTTTCGTCGAGGGTAAACTTTATTTTTAACTCTAGTAAAACATGAGACAAAAATATCAGAAGCTGCTTATTTCAATTGACTATGATAGAAGAAGAAGAAAAAAGGATATTGGTTTTGTTATCTCAAGTGGCATTTACATAGAAATTGACTTTTAAATTTTGTTTTTTCAACCTTGTTTCTTAATGCTGTGAAAGATAAGTGTCTGCAATTGCAAGTTTAATTTTTTAGTTTCTGATATTTATAAAGAAATTTTACTCACAAGAAATGTGTTAATGCTTAGAGGAAGACTAACAAATTATCAGTTCATTCTCTGGAAGTTTTGTATAGAAAGGGCATTTAGTATACCTAACACAAAATATTGAGGGATAATAGCCTCCATTTTAGGGAAATTACCAATGCAGTGATGCTGATTGCTTAGTGTGTCCTAGGACACACATATTTGCTTTGAATGAGTCCTGGGGAAATTTATGGGTCCCAACTAAAGTCGTCTAATTTCTACCTTGTAATCTATCCTGTATAATTCATTTCTAAAAAACTTGAAATATATTTAGTTAGCTTGAAATGGTGAGGGAAGAAGAAAAGAAAAATGCTGGAATGCATGGATACGATTTTACTGCGTCCTTTTAGATTTTTATGCGTCAGGGATGCATGACGAGTACTAATCAGCATCTTTGCCAATGTTTTTTGTGAGAAAGCATTTCTAGTGAAAAAAAAAAATAACATCAACAGGACTTTTTTTTTTTTTTTTTTTTTACTGCTGGGAAAAAAAATCTTTTGATGATAAGTTTTAGTTTAGCAGATTCTCTCCAGCAATTTTTGTCAGAATTAGTTAATCTCTTAATATTGTTTTACTTGTTATTGATGTTGCTATCATAATATAAAGATCTTGATGCACTGTGGTCAGCAATCACCAAATATTAGTACAGTATGTTATTCTGGTCTGATGTATCAGTCACAACAGTATTACAAATATTTTAGAAAATGGTTAAAGAAAAAGAGGGGGGGGGGACTCACCCATAACAAAGCACTTCATTTCAGCTGGTCCATTTAGAATCTTTAAATTGTCAGATTGTTTTATAGTACCTGCTTTTGAATTCCTTAATCTTGAGAGCATTAAATTTTGTTTCTTGTGTTAGAAACAAATTGATCCCAACCAATATGTAAGCAGCAATGGAGTGAAGGTTAAGGTGTGCACACAGAACATTTGGGGAACTGAACTTTATGTTCAGAAATAGTACTGTATTTACTCTGCCTACTCTAACCGCTCACAGTGGCTCTCCTGCCACACCCAAGCAAAGTAATAAAAACTGATGGTTAGTTCATTATGATTGAGCAGAAGGATTCAGATTACAATAAGAATAGGACTTTATTTGAATATAGGAATGAGTGCTACAGATTAAAACGGGAACTTCAAGAAATCATCAATGTCCTAAGTAAGAGAAGAAAGTATGTCAACTTAAAGGTAATTTTTGTTTAACTCTTTGCCTACTTTAAGCTGCTCTCAGTGGCTCTCACACATGTCACTTGTTTATACTGAAAAATTACGTGAACATCCCTATTTGAATAGAATGAGTTTTGAGGTGAATAAATAGTGAACTTGGAAATAAAAAAATGCCAAGAAAATTTGGTACAGCAGTCGTGGGGGAAATTTGGTAGGCAAAAAGTTAAAAACTCGCATTCTCTATGAAAACATAGATGTAGCAAGTTTTTTATAAAGTAAGGAGGAAAAAAAAAAGTTATTTAGTAGACAAGTTTGAATGATTTAAGAATAGATTTTATTTCTCTGAATGTTTGAGATGAGGCTTGATGATTAGTATTATCTGTGTTATTTGGACTATTGTCCTCATCTTTATTGTTATTTGTACAAACGTTATACAAATAACAAAGATGAGGACGATAGTCCGAATAATGCAGATAATACTAGATTTTATTTTTTTATATTTTTTGTAAGGTCTGTTAGCATTATGTCAGTGCATGTGTACATGAACTTCTGATCATGTCACATAATTAGCTAATTGTTGGGATTTTAATGTTTTTTTTTTTTTTTTTTTTTTTATTGTCTTGAATTAAATTGCTGAAGATAACATTAGTCTCAAGTAGAAGTTAATTTCCTGGGCCATTTGGCCTAAAAAATTAAAACGAATGTCAAGTGCACCCCCCCCCCCCCCCCCCGAATTTTGTAACACATTACACAACTTTTAAAGATCACACGTAAGAAAATGTTTGACATTTTCATTGGTAAAATGTACGCAACTTTTTATTCAATAGATATGTTTTTAAAATTTACTTAAATATTTATAATTTAAATGTTAAAGAATCAACTAAAATCTAAAGAATTAATATCTACATTACATTTCAGACTTGTCACAATGTTCAGGCCACAGTAACTTTTAAACAGAGCCTGAGGTTACTGTGGTCTGAGCATTGTGTTTATACACAATAAAGATGAGGAAAACTGTCCAATATATAATAATTTTGATATTTCAGACTGTTGTCCTCATCTTTGTGTATAAACACAACACGTTGTAACAAGTCTGAAATATCAAAATTATTCATATCAAGCCTCATCTCAAATACACAATTACATTTTTGGTTAAATCAAACTAAATGGACCTAAATTCCACCATTGTATGTCACACCACCGAAAGAAAAAAAAAACCAAAAATCAAGGAATTAACCGAATTTAATGAAATTTTCAGTTTTGATATCTTTTATTCATTAATATATCAACACTGAAAATTTCATTAAATTCGGTTAATTCCCTGATTTTTGGTATTTTTTTCTTTTGGTGAGGTGACATACGATAGTGGAATTTAGGTCCGTTAAGTTTGATTTAACCACATTTTTTATTTCACAACCTTTATTTGAAAAAAAAAAAAAAAATTGGTGAAGTAAGGTTTGATTTCTAGCAGGGGGTAAATTTTTTATCCTTACATCATTCCAGTTATAAGAATTGAGATTTTAAAAACCAAAAGAAAAATTTTGATTTAAAAGTCTTGGAATTTTCTTGCATTTTTCCATAGGCCACACTACTGAACTAGAAAAACTTATTTGTAAAATGATATTAGTGAAGCACTCTTTTATTTTCAATGGATTTTTAAAAAAGGTTTTTTTTTTTTTGTTTTTTTTTTCAAATTAAGTCAGAATATTTCCAAATTTCCCACTAATCATTTTCTTTTACCTTTTCAAATACAAAAGAAACAAAATTATATCAATTAAGACGGAAGTGACATTAACTCTGATGTTTTAATAACTTAAAGAATTAAAGTTCAATGTGTTTGCTTTTAATGCCGTTAATTACTTTACTGGTCCAGCAGCTGAAGCCATGAACATAAAATACACCATTACTGTATATTGTGTTTGATTCTCAATGGTTCCTCACACTTGTGACATATTAACAAACTAAATTAAGCTGACTAAATATAAATCTTAACTTATTTCAATGAAGATAAAATGTAACATTGTATTGCCTGAATGAAAATGAAGAAGTACATTAGATTTATCTGCATTCTTTTCCTGGAATGTTTAAATAAGAATCTGCAAAATTATTTTGATATAAACCTTTTCCTTATTCTAGATTGAAGAAGCAATGTTTTATCATCTTGTTGATGATTTCACATTCCTAGTAAGATTAGATTTTGTAGATATTTTTAGTACTTGTATGATTGTATTTATTCAGAATTGAAGCTTTTTTAGAGCAGTTGATCCTGTCAGGTGTTCATTTAATTTCAACAGAAATTCACATTAAATTAAAGTTCTGTGTTTTGATATTTTCTGTTATGGCCCCACTTATTTTAGATTTTAATATAGTTGTTTATTTCTGATTTGTGCTATTTACTTTCTCTATAGAATGGTAGTTAAAATAATTGCAAAGAAATATGAAAGTCATATTATTCAAAAATTAAAAAATGTGGCCATATTCTTTTTAGTTCCATCACAAACCTAACATTTTTCTTCAGAGAAATATTTCTTTTTAAGTAAGTTCATGGCTATAAGTTATTCTTAATATATAAAGATTTATTAAAGATAGTTCAATATCTTTAAATTATTTTAAAGATGTAGTTATTTCATTGACATCGTGTTCACAATAGATTAACAATCTGTCTGTATAATTGATATAAAAAAAATGATAACCTGTTAGTTTGTCCACAACTACTTTGCTAGGATGTGTGCCTTACTTTGATCAAAGTGTCCCATCAGCACTCCTGCCATGGATCAGTAGAATTTCTGTACCCATGGAAAAAATCTAACTATATTACAAATAAAATGTATATATTTGTCTGGTTTTTCATCTTGTATTTATTTTTGAGGCAGTATTGAATTTTATACTTTCAAAAAAACTTTTTATCAGCATGAAATTCTCAAGGGTACAGATGTTACACTTTGATCTATACAGACATAATCCTGTAATTTAAAAAAAGCATTTTTTTTTTTTTGTCACAAACTGCTAGTTTGTGTGTATGTAGTTAGCAAATGAAATGAAATGTTGTTAGTAAGTTTCCTATAATGAGAACATTACAACTGTCAAATCTTTTGCTGTTTGATGATTATAACATTCCCATATATGAAACATTTAGTAACCTTATTTAATTTCATTTGTAAACTTTTTAACGTAATATTTTAGGTTTTATTCTGGCTCTCTGGGTTTCAGCACATAGTGCTTTTTTTAATTTTTATTTTTAAAATTTTATTTCTTTCCCCTCTTTTCGGAAGAAATAGTTAGATTCGCCGGTGTGTTATATATACACACATACATACATACATGGTATAAGTTTTGTGTATGCTTCTAAATTTAGTTTAGAATTTATAAAAAAGTCTCACTCAAAATATTTTTAAGCAGAAAAAGAACCTTCCAAGAGAAATACATATATATGTATTTTCCAAAAAAGGATTTTTCTTGTAAGGTTCTTTTTACTCTTAAAAAGAATATTTTGAGAGACTTTTTTATAAATTTTAAACATCCATATATATATATATTTTTTTCTTTCTTATATTGAATTAAATTTAATATTAAGAAATGACAAATGATAAAATGTGTTCCCTCTTAACAATTTCATTACTTTGCTTGGGTGTGGAAAATTGTCACAATGGTCTTTGCTATTAATGCTGTAATCCCTAGAAACTGGACATTTCTTCACTGCATTTTCAACATCTTTATGAAGTGTGCCTGCTGTAGAGTAAAGGTAAGTAAACTTGTAGATCAATTCATTAGAATAGAAACTTTAAAGCAATGAAAAATAATGAAATGGCATTTACAAGACCAGAGAAGGGAACGGGGTAAAGGTTTCCATATTAAATTTGTTTTCATAAATTTTGGACCATAAGACAAAAATTCTTCCTTTTTATTAGAATTGTCAAATGGTAAAATTGAAGATAGGCAATTGTGATTTGTATGTTGGAGAGATGATCTTCAATGTTCAAGTAAATTTCTCTTAATTTCTGAGGACAGTGAGTTAGCCTCTTGAACTTCTAAGTTTGATATTTAGGCTCAAAGAGATGTTAGATTTTAAAACATATATATATACCCTGAAGTGAAGTTAGATCTTTTGTGCTTGATTTTTTATTTACTTTAGCTAACATACGATATATCTAAAAGACTAAGGGTTCATTGGATTTTTTTTTTTTTTTAATCGATTAAAATTTCTTTTGTAATTTTCCATTTGTAGAGTAGGGTAGGTCAATTTTTCACTTAAAAAAAAAAAAATCAAATTGTCCCTCTATACGAAAGTTGTGTGTTAGTATACTGAATACTGATACCAAAAATTAGATCTTTTATTTGCACCATTGTTTGAGGAAATATCAAAGGTCATCTACTAAAATGCACTAAAATTTCCTCGTTTTCTAAAGGCTAAATTTTGCGAAAACGAGGACTTTTAGTGCATTTTAGTAGATGATCTTTGATACTATTTCCTCAAACAATGGTGCAAGTAAAATATCTCATTTTTGGTATCGGTATTCAGTAATACTAACACAACTTTCGTATAGATGGGCAATTTGATATTTTAAAAAGTGAAAAATTGACCTACCCTATTGTAGAAGTGATTAATCAGTTATTTCGCTGCAATGCTGTATTTTTGACTCTAGATTTATACTTTTCAATTTGATAATTTTGTAAAGGAGAAAGTTTCTTCCCTGTTGATCACATTCTTTTAACAGTAAAATGTCAAATGATTGAGTTGCTTTTAAAGGAAGATTTTTTAAATTTTTTTAAGTAAAATGAAAATCAGATGCTAGGATTCTTCTTCCTATTACTACTACTGATTTTTTTCTTTAGATTTTTATTCAAACAACCAATGATTCATTTCCTTTGAAAATTCCATAGATCCTCAACAACAGGTTTTCGGACACCAATATGCAAATAATAATGACTTGGATGGAGTGAATGATTCAGAACAAAAATAGTCAAAAATAGATGAATCTTGAATTCAAAGCCATATAGTAGTCTTCAATCTGGATTCTATGAGATCTCTAAGGTCTTTCAAATTTCTAATTTATATTCAGGTGAGAAGAACAAAATTAAAAGATTTTTCTCAAAGTTCGGGAGTAAATTTTGGGAGTATTGGGAAAATCCTTGGAGCTTTTAGGACGGGATTTTTCGATCCCTTTGAAAATACATTAAACTTAATTTAGGACTGTTCCTCAGTGATGCTCCCCCGGTTCATTGAAGATTTCAGGTCTTAGCATCAGATTCTCTTGCTGGGTCAACCTGTCCCACACTTGAGTAAGTGATGCCAGCACCCAATCAGATCTGCCAGCAAGTTCTTCCCAATATTTGAGGGTATACCAAACTGAATATAGAATATTATTCCTCTTTTTTTATTTCAGTTTCAGTCTCAAGTTTTCCTTTTTTTTTTTTTTTTTTTTTTTTTTCTTCTCCATTAATTTCTGAGAAATTATTTTTTTTATATACATTGATACAGTTAGACTAGTGTCCTCATCCCCCATCATTATTATAGTGAATATAAGACAACATTTACTAGTAAAGGCAAATTCATACTTACAATACATACTTCTGCTTGATAACAGAACTTAAGCAGCAAAGACTCTGTTCAATCTTCAGATGAATGACCACTTAGTCTGGCACAGTACCTGCTGTTCCTAACTTTAATAAATAACCTAAAAGTGGAGAGATAATGTGCTTCACCCACCTAGCTCTCATGTAAATAGAGATAAATGCAGGGTGTAGAGATCAACACCATTGGGCCGTGATGATTTTTGAGATTAACAAAGTGAAGGCAACTATCCACTCAACGACAAATGTGGGCAAATCAAGTGTTTAGGCTCCAATACTGCCATGGAGCTACTAATGATGCACTTTCAAATAGATAAGGTTGATTATATGTAAGAAGTAATGCTCGTTTCAAAATAATAACAATTAAGATGTGGATACTAGTCAGAATACAGTATGTTTTTATTTTTTTCATCGTCCATGTTATATTCTCATCTTATGTGCCAATTATTGCTTCATAAATATCAGTCTTTAATGGCCACTAAACGATATCTGCACAGTAATAATTGAACATGCTCTGTCTGATATTTAACTAAACCAAATCCTGTATGAGATTATAATTACCAATTTTATACAGAAGATTATAAATTTATACAGGGACATCATTTTTGTTAACATATGGAGGTGCCTGGCATAATGGTTAGTTGTAGGAAATGGACTCGTCTACCAGAGTTCAAATCCTAGACAAGGCTCACTTAGTGCTAATACCCTTGGGAAAGGTATGAATCCATATATTCTCCCTCCAGCTATGGGTAAAATAATAGGGCAGACTGGGCTCTTTAACCAATGGTAGGTGACCAGTCTAGAAGAAGGAAAACTCTGAATTTGAAAAAACCTGAGGTCAGTCGTGGATTGGGTTTGTGGCATTCCTTTTGCACTAATTCTTTCCTATCGACTGTGCAAAAAAGTGTGGATGGTCCAACACAAGCCTTCACCACTATTAACAAAACACTGTGTGGGTTCATTGGATGAACTCTCATACGTTGAAATCGATGAGTCCATAGCACCTAAACATCGACTCATCTGTAACTCAAATGAATTTGCTACTGACCAAACAAGTTCAAACCAGAAAGACAGTCACTTGGAACTACTTGTACTAACACTGTGCAACTTGATCCTACAATTTCAAGATTTTAACTTATTTTACTTACATTGAACCAAAACAGAGGCTCTTAGAAGGATGTGAGTGATGAAACAATATGTAAACACCAGTTGACACGGATAAAACATTTCTGACATTCAGAGATGTTAGAACAGTAGGTCACCAAAAACTTACCTACAAACCAAACGGTTGGAGATTGTATTTCAAATTATTTGATGAAATTGTATAAAGATGTTTTAAAAATATTTTTACACTTTGGCCAGAAAGAAAGAAAAAAAAAAAAACAAAACAAAAAAAACTTTTAAGTATCATGTATATTTTACACAAATAAGTGAAAAATAAACAGCTGCATAAAAACAATGTTTTTTCTTTTTTTTTTTTTTTTCCTTTAGTATGTTTGTGTGCCTGCTTGTATTTTTCTCTTTAAAAATAATATTTACAAGGAAATTGAATTAAAGTAAGATCAGCATGAGATACAAGTAACCTGTATAAAGTTTGTACTAGAAAAATTATTTTATACTTAAATATTTCTTAGTTGAAGCCTTGCCAATTACTTTTAAAAAAATTAAAAAAAAATTTTTTACTAGTGTTTTCCATCATTTCAATTTCAATTACTGGCTCATTATTTTCTACTAGCAAATATATGTACCCTCCAGTTGCAAGTATTTAAGGTTTAATGTATTAAAATATGTTGAATTAGAAAGGCTAATGAAACTAAATAAGAATGCAGATAAAAAGATTTGAAACGGGTGTATGATCGAAAAATAGAACTGAAAATTTCTTTTCCATCACTCCCATCTTTCATTGCTAAATTTTCCTAATTTAATTATTTAGTTAAAATAGGAAGTAAAGAATTAAATTGAAGATATTTCTTCTTCTTAATGGATTTTTAAAAAGATTTATCCCTGAGATTTTTGTTCCTATTCATTAAAATAAAACCAAACAATTAGAAATCAATAATACTAAGCGCATATTAAAATCAAATTTTTAATATCAATATGCAAATTAACCTTCCAGTTCACACTGTAAACTGCTATTTTGTTGTATATATAAATACAATTGCATGTGATCAGTATGTAGATATCAACAGTATAATATTGTAAAACAATTTTATTAATAATTGAGGTTTAAATAAAAATAAAATCAGGGAGAATGACGTAAATAACAAAAGGGAATTGTGACTTGAGTAATAATATAGTTTCAGTTACAGACAGAAAAACACAATCTCCATTATAATAAGAAGAGATGACAACCTATTCTGTTTCCAGAGCGCATTGGTCCTAGTTATCAGAAATACTGACCAAGTAAATTATATATAAATAAAGTTGAAGAATAACACTAAAAAAAAAAGTTGTCGGGTGGACTAAAGTCAATATTAGGTGATTGTTTTTAGCATATGAGGTGGAGCGCCACACCTACCATCAGCTCCTCGCTTTAACACACAAATCCCTGTGCTACTCATACGCTGAATTGGTGAGGGTTGGTATCGAACCAGGAACCTTGAGGTTCCCAGCTGAATACACTGGCGACTGAACCGGCCCTAATCAAAATAAATATTAATAATGTTATTGTGAGTAGTTTTCTTTATTTTTTTTTTTTCCATTTTATGTTAGCACAAATTCTTGATTGACAAAATGTCAGTTCTGTTTTATTTACTCAATAGATTTAATAATTAGCAAATATTTGATTAAATTTTTGATATTGACAAAGCTAAGTGAACTTTATATTTAGTCGGAGTTGCTTCCCCTGGATTGAGGTTTAAAATAGAAAAAATTTTCAGATTTTTATAAGTTTCTAAACGGGATTTTTTTTTTTTTAAAAATTTTTTTTTTTAGTAAAAGATCCATGAATATAGAATTCTGCTAAAAATATCAATATTATAACATTTTTAGCAGAATTCAGTAGTCATGGTTCTACTAAACAAAAAATTTGTTTACTAAAAAAAATCCCGGATAGAAACTTATAAAAATCTGATATAATTATTCAGACTCTTATTTTTATAGAAAAAATTTAAAAATCGTTTTTTATCGGTTCATTGTGTTCTTTTTTTTTTTTTTTTTTTTTTTTTCCAGATTTCATAAAACGAATCGAAGGTGGTGGGTGCAAAAATTGCGTTGATCCCGTCAGCATTCCCCCATCAAGGGGGGCGCCTTGAGTTCGATTCTTACTGGGTACTTCCATACTTTTAAACTTATGCCCCAACAAATCTTAGTAAATAACTCGTATGCAGTTATGAACAACTCTTTGGTCCAACTTCAAGTTTTTGTCCATGCGTTCCTTGAGTCGACGATATCTGTCTTCTCGGTCAACTGCTTGTGTGACACTATAAGCTCTTATGTCTTTGGGTGCACACATTTAGATGCAAGAATGCACGTGTTATGTGTATAGGTTCGAACATAACTATAGTTAGGAGGTTGATTTAGAAGGCTATCACAATGCAGTTTGGAATAAATAAAAAATAATAATACGATAACAATGGTGTTGTGTGTTGACCTGTATTTTTATTATTATAATGAATGAATAAATAATAATAATAATAATAATAATACAGGTCAACACACAGCACCATTGTTACCGTATTATTATTTTTTATTTATTCCAAACTGCATTGTGATAGCCTTCTAAATCAACCTCCTAACCAATGCTTCAAGCAAATTATGAAACTCTCTTATAACTATAGTTATTTACTAAGGTGAGCTTAGATGTGGCACAAGGCCAGAAGTATGGAGCGCCCAATGAGAATTGAACTCACTAACAATGGTCTGCAAATCTAGCTTGTTAACCATTACACCACGTGAAGTGCCCTATGAGTATGCATATAAGCGTAGTGTATATGCATGTGAATGCGAGCATGTATGGGTGGTCATAGTAGTAGCATGTATATATATATATGTGTGTGTGTGTGTGGTTGAGAATCAGAGGAAATTGGATAAAAACACAAAAATAGCATAAAATTTAATGGATATTTTGCCTCATATTGAATGAAGCTTCTTCCGTTTTATTGAACACAGGCATACATACATTTGCTTTTTTTATAGTGAAATGGGTGAGGGATGAGACACATATCTGTTTTTGTGTTTTTATCCACAATTTTCTCTAATTCTCAACCACATATTGTCGGATTCCCTCAAATCCTCCACTACATTATTAGCATATGGATGCATGTAGTATCAAAAGGAATGCTAAAAAAAAGTTAGAGAGGTCGATAGATTTTAATAGATGATAAAAGAGAGAGAGGGATATCTTAATGGTGATGAAAGGTTCGTTTTTTTTTTTTTTTTTTTTATATTCGTAATAAATTGAAGTCTTCAGTGGTAGTACGGCCAGTAGTTTAGGATCTCATTTAAAAATAAATGTATTTTGTTTCTAGAGGGTCCAAGCTTGGAAAGCGTTTTTTTCTCCGGAAGTCGGCGCCCAATATATTCAGAAGAGCAGTAAGGAGAAACAACATTCCGGAGACGATGTGGGGGATTAGAATAAAATAAAATTAAAAAAAAAAAAAAAAATAACAAACTCCCATGAGCCTTCACACCGGAAGAACCCTCCGAACATGCGCAGAAAAAAGAACCCACTTCCGACCCCCAAGACAACCTCTCGGCCATTCGAACTTACGCCTTAACTGGGACGGGACACTACTACTGCCCAGGAAGGAATTTCCTTACCACGTGGTGGCTATGACCAATGAATAAAGCGTAAATCCTAAAACTACCTTTTGCTTTTGTCTCTCCCTTTTCTTTCCTTGAATTCCTTTTCAGCGCGACCATCAGAAGAAGATGGGGTTAAAAGCAAACCCTAACAACACGCACCAAGATTAACCAGCTACATTTTTAACAGAAAACATTAAACCCCTCGTCTCCTCCCACAACTAACAGTTGGCAGTTAAATACAGAACGAGCAGAAAAATGACCAGCACCCAAGTCTTCGTCCACTGTCCATACCTCTTAGGCAGAAGAGCGAAGTGTCACACGCGTCCCCCCCCTCAAAAAAAAAAAAACCATGATTACTCGAAAAGTAAATAAATACTTCAATTTCGGTAATACTTTTTGGTACTGCCAATCGCTCAAGTTCTGCCAATGACATCAGCTTTAGACACGCCCACAAATTTTTATGAAAACAAAATTCTCTTCGTTTAACGAGTACAGCCAAGACCTACATAGAAATAAAACAATTATTTTACTTTTAAAACGTAATATTTTTAGCTTAGAAAATTGAAAGTTTTAAATTAATAAAAAACAACTTTGAATCATGTAAATTTCTGATTCTACAAATAGTTTTTCTTTAGTTACGAATTTTATTTTTATTTACATTTTTATTTATAAATAAAACAATTCTATATTTTTCTGTAACTTTTTATTAATTATTTTGATATGCACGAATCTTTACATTTTTTTCCTATGTAGATCTTGGCTGAACTCGTTAAGCGATGGCTGTACTCGTTAAACGAAGAGAATTTTGTTTTCATAAAAATTTGTGGGTGTGTCTAAATCTGATGTCATTGGCAGAACTCGAGCGAGTGGCGGTTTGGTAGTACCAAAAAAGTATTACCCCTTAAATTTAGTACTGTACTTGATACTGTCTTATTCCTCATTTTTTCGTTGAGTCGTGTAGATTCAGATGTATGCGCTCGTAAGTGTTATCAACATTAGAATATACTACCAATAACACTGTGGACCAGTGTGCTGCTGGCAGCAAGAGAGTAGATCGATTTTCAACTTTTTTTTTGAATATCAAAAAGATTCACCAGTGGAAAGGTGGGTATTGGTATGATTAGTACTGACACCAAAAAGTAGATTTCTAACTTGCACCAATTTTTGTGCATTTAGTTTTTAAAAAATCGTCTAATATGAAGCCTCCCAAAATCCTTGTTTATAATACATTTAGATTTAAAATTGCTAAAAAACAACTTATTATTTCTATCCAGAAAAGATTATCAATTAATTCTATTCAAATAAAAGTAATAAGATATATCAAAAGTCGTATTTAAATTGGAATTATACCTCCGACAGCAGGTCAGATAAGCTTCATTTACCTCATTAATTGAGATACGCCAGTAAAAAAACATTGCAAGATATTGTAAACCAGTTAGTTTTTTTCTGTTATTAATCGAACAAAAGCAAACAAGTATGAACTCTGCTGGGAGCAAATTAAAGGATGATGATGAAGCTACCATTGTAATTTGAATAATTTCGTCTAGTCTCACCATATTTATTTCCTTATTTCATAACAGTAAATTCAGCAGTTATAAGTGAAAATCAGTGGCTGGACTGATTGGTCGGCCATTGGTCAGGGTTTCAGGCTGTAAAGTTCCAAGAGGCTCAAATAATTAAAAAAAAGGTTGGACCATAGGGAACCCTTTTGCGATCTCGATTCATAAGGACATTTTTTCATTTACACCGTTTATTAACAGACGTTTTTTTAGTTTTTAAAAAAATTATAAAACTAACCCCTAACCTGTCTGTTAACAAACAACCGGATTTTGACGGTGTAAATGAAAAAATGTCCTTATGAATCGAGATCGCAAAAGGGGTGCCTAAAGGTCATATGGTCCAAAAAGTTTTATTTTGAAATGGCTTTAAATAAATCAATTTGTTATAATTAAAATATTTGAACACGATGTATACCGTCTCCCCCCCCCTCTCTCTCTCTCTCTCTCTCTCTCTCTCTCTCTGCATGTGCGTGTGTGTGCTCGCGTGGAGAAAAGCATGGATAAGATGTTGTTGGAAAACTTGTTTTTTCAATATTGTACAATAAATTGACCCATGCTCATAATTTTAAAAGCTGAAATAAATCGTAATAAATGAAAAAATGTCTGCGTATTGCTATCAATTCAAACGTTTTCGGAAATTTTCAAAATTGATAAATAAAAACTGGAAAAGATTTTGATCATTTTTCATAGATATTTTATTTTTAAAATTAAAAAAAAATTCTTGATAAAATATCGTCACCAATTAATGAATATTTTCATGGACCAGAATGAATTCTGGGATCGAATACTGCAAAAGAAGAAAAAAATCGATAAAATAGATATTTAATAACTTTTATTTTAACATATTGTCCAGTAAAAATATGAAATGACCAACCACTAATTACAACAATATACCCTACTATTTATTCATAGCTGGAGGGAGAATAATTGGTTCCATACCTTTCCCAAAGGTATTAGTGGCTATGTGAAATGTATTGTATCATATAGGATTTGAACTTGGGTAGCCGTGTCCATTTTCTATGAGGATAACCATTACACGACGAGCGACTCACAAATATATATTTAATATCAAATATTCCTTCTCCCTTTTAAACTTAAACTCTTTTTTCGTATAGTCCCAACTCAAAAATAAATATCTAGTGTCCTGTCAAGTCGTGTCATTAAGTGATAACCACAAAACATTTTGATTAAAGCATTTTGATTACATTGAACTGACCAGTTTACATTACCGTTAAAATTTTATGAGTAGAATTTCTTTAAAGATAGAAACAAAATAATCAGACTTACTTTTGTATATTGGTTTTACGCATGATCCTGAACAGCATTTCAGATCTGAAAAAAATATACAGAAAAATATAATAAGCCTTAATTTTCTCAAATTTGAAAACCAAGAAAAATAAACAATAACCCCCACGCCAATGTAGTGAAATTAATGAAGAAAAAAAAAACCTTGTGCAGATTCTCTTTGCATTCAATAACTTCTGGTATTTCCACTTGGGATTAAGTAATTTGTTTTATGTTTAACAACACAGGATTCTTAAAATTATTATCGTAGTGTACAGTTTTGGTGTATATTCTCATTGCTAGGAGCTCGTACACGATTTGACAGTTTCTCAATTGTTAATTCTTTTTAAATTCTACATGTTTATTAATATTTATCGCCTAATCACTTACCTGCTGAGCAGTCGTGGTCATAGATACAAAAGGGGATACATTGTGTGATACAAATGCTATCAGCTTTACATAATCTTTGGCAAGGACTTTCTTTATGGTATAGGGGACATAAACCAGGTTTTTCTGTAAAAGAGAAAAAATAATGGAGGATTTAATTTCAAAAATACAAAATCAACAACCAAAGTATAATTAACATTCAAGTCAAGCTGAAAGCATCGGTTCTTACCAGAACATCGAAGTTAAGCAATGATGATTCTATTCAGTAATTAGATAGTATGGGAAATTCCATTGCTAATTATCTCTCCCTGCCGCCAGGAGGCGCTCGCCAACATCGTATGTTGGCGCCAAATACCAAAACTTCACTTATCAGGGAACCGTTACGAGAGAGAGACGTCAAAAGAAACGCTCTCATCACTTAGCCCCAAAACAGGGCTTACTTATCTCAGAACCTTACAACCAGATTCCGTCTAAGGCATTGTATCAGCATACTGCAAAAAGGCCGGTACGACTGCACACTGACTAAAGGAAAAACAACTACCGACACGAAGCGTCTTATCTACATTTCCCACCGACGAGAAGAAAACTGTGTTATCATCAGTACTACAAGAAATTCCTCCAAAGATAAGTTTCGTAGCAAATACCATTAAATTTGCAACAATATGGGTCATTTTTTGTCAATACAAGTGTCTGCATTTAGTTTTGTGTTGTTCCTTCTTTGTCCGACAATTTGCCTACAACTACGGAGAAATATGGGCTCCTTCGATTCCGTAAATACTCTTATTTTGCAAATTTATTGGTTGGCCCGTTAGAGGTAATTAAAAACGTAAACTCCTCTTACTGCGAAAATTTTGCTTGACTGTCGGGCAGAGAAGTAAGGAAAAGTGTACAGACAAAAAGTTTTTATTCTGTCAAAAAAATTCATACACACTCAGAAAATGACTTCGTCAAAAAAAAAAAAAAAAAAAAAAAAAATAACTGTTGAATTTGAACATACATTTCCTTAAAAAAGTGTACCTATCTGTCAAAAAAAAAAATACACACGCTGACGACAGAAATTGACTTCATCAAACCAAAAAATTAAACCTTGCAAAAAGTGTATTACCTTTACACACACACAAAAAAAATTTCAACCCTTTATTTTCAGCAAAGATAAAGGAAAAACAAAACAAAAAAAAATTAACCCTTTAATTTCAGCGAAGATAAAGGAAAACCAAAAAAGAGTCTTCACAAAAATTAGCTAAATTCGCTAAAAGAATTCACACGTGGAGGGAGAAAAGAATTCTTCTCACCGAAGAAAAAAAGAGAAAATAAAAAACAATTTACGACTACCGTCTCATGATTTTTACATAGCAGTAAGCTATTGCATATTGACGTTTTCACAGTACCAAATCGATATGATGTTGTATACCCTTTTCTTACTTCTTTACTTCTTACTTGCTTCTATATCTTGGACATCTATTCTTCTGGTCGGCTTTGCTATTCTGATCGTCTATCATCTTGGTCTGGTCTAGCGTCTGGACTTTCTTGGGGACTTCGGGTCTGGTTTCTGTTAGGGATTTCTCCTTATCAGAAGCCCTGTGTCATTGTTAGTTTTTAGGTAATAAACACAAGACTTCGATTTACTTTTGATCTTATTTTATTTGTAAATCCACAACCAGACAATCTGCGCAGATGAGGGACCGCGTGTATAACACGACTTACCCCTTCGAGCTCGCTGCTACCTTCTAACTGTCTGAGTTACTTAGTATCCTTAAACCGGAAAACAGGGTCTTCTATGCCTTCCGGTTCTCACGATTTATCCCCGGAAGGCAAGGTGAGAGTGAGGTCAAGCGTTGTCACTCATCCTTCAAGGCTGTGGGCTGCACTAATCGCCATTATGTTTCTACACTACCTTAAAAAAAGTATTAGGGATCCAATAATTATGTAACAAAGCGAACTTTTCAACCTTCAAGGAAGGGGTCACTCACAGTGCAAGTAGTAGACTCTCCACCCCCAAAAGAGGAGGAGGAGGAAGAGGCAGTAAGACGTCCCTTAAAAAATTTTGCAGCGTCACTGTTGAGGGCTGTTGGCCATTTTGATATTTGTTCAATATCTTATTATAATGGAGATTGTGTGTTTTTCTGTCTGTAACCGAAACTATATTCCTACTCAAGTGACAATTCTCTTAGTTATTGACATCACATTCTCCATGATTTTATTTTTATTGTTAACTATGTCTCCATATTGACAACATGCAATACAGTGTAAACGGGAAGACTAATTTAATAAATATGTGCTTAGTACTTGTTTGGTTTTATTCTAATGGCAAAAATCTCTTCAATGAATCTTAATGAAATCCATTAACAAGAAAAAATAACTGTCATTTTATTCTTTACTTGCAGTTGTTCCATTTTTTATCATGTGTTGTATTCTTATTTAGTTTCATTAGCCTTTCTTGCATATATTTGCTAGTTATTATTAATTGCTTAATATTATCTTTTAAATATTGTTACTCTCTGCTTGAAGGATATTGCTTGTGTTACTGGACTTTGTGTCATTTTTTTTATTGTATGTCATTAATATTTGCGTAGGAAGTAGCTATGGACTTGTTGAATATTTTTTTTAAAAACCAAAAAAAAGTTTAACAGGACAAGCTCTCCATTAAGGTCGTAGGGATGGCAAACAATTATCAAGAGGTCGAAGGTGTCGAGCCCTTAATATATGCCATAAATGCCGCTAAAGAAAAAATAAGCATTGAATTGGCGCCGTTATAACAGAGATAGATATCTCTTATGATTCACAATCAACAATATATCCACTCGCTAACAAAGCAAAACAAAACAGGAGTCACGGACGCCTACCAGTGGAAGTTAACCCAACGGTACCCTAAAACAAAGTGACCAATTTAACATGGATCTGCGCATAGGCTCAGAAATAACTTCCGGTCGAAGGAACAATATTGATAAAAAAGAAAAATATACTCTAATTAATGTTTTTTCAACCAATGAAGGGCCTTCCCGCTAAACGCTCCAAAAGCATTTCTGGAGCCTATCTCGTTACTATATAAGTTCGGCATTTTAAGGACCAAACCAGTTGACCGGAGGGCTCCCAAGCCATGAGTATCGCGGCCGGCAGATGAAAGGGACCGTCGAAGCCACTACTACGCACACCCGCGCCCCCCAACCAACTCAATATTGCTTCACCCCTACGCTACAGCCGGCCGGGTACCCCTACCCTCTCCTGACCCGACCACACCGGGCGAACCCTAAAGTGACTACGACTATCATCAATCTTACCATAAGCCTGTCAACTCACTGCCGGCACGATACCCTTACCTTCCATGACCACCACGGCACTACCCACTACAATTCACTAGGCCACTGGGCCCTTCCTGACTTATTACCCACACCAAGTGACCATATCAACTTACAACTTCTATCTACCTACATCGTACCATCAACACGATACTACCCCCACGCCTCACACCACAGAAAGCCTCCTGATGTATCATCATACGACACCCACTGCACCTCGTGACCCCTGGCCATTCCTGACTTACTCATCTCGCCATTCCAGAGATTACTACTAATCCTTCTGACAACACCAACGTTTTCAACCCTTGTTTATTTTTAATAAACGATTTTACTCCAAACCTTCTCGTCCATTATTTCTTCTTTGCAAACCATACACTTTTAAAGATATTGAAATTTTATATTACTATCTACGGTCTACACCGGGACTTAGGCCCTAGGGGACTGTCGCAGCAGCAGCAGCCATCATCATCAAGTGGTGATATCTATAAATAGCCCTGACCATTAGTAATTCCTCCTCTTTCTAGTTGTAACCTTCTGAGGGTCAGTGCTGGGTCGGCCATCACGTGTGCCTCTCCCTTTGGTGGATCCTTCTGACTGCTACTCCAGGTAAGAGCTTTGCTCTATTCTCCCTACGAACTAGGTTTACTGCTAGAAAAACCCACGACGGAGTTCTACCATGCTACCAAACCCGGCTTCTCAAGAGAGATTGCTGTCTTTTTTTTACCCATGACGGCTAACAGCAAATTACCAGTATCTGCAGGAGAACAACTGAGGGAGCCGACGAAATATTTGCAACAACGGACAAGCTTCACACTTTGATACCATTGCAGTCAATAGGCTGCTAGCAGAATAAACTTTTGCAACCTTAAAGAAACCTTAAATAATAACATTACGGCTTATACCTAGAGGAGGTGCCGCTAGCTTCTAAATGAAGTTATTAAACCTCGCGAAGCTTGTCCGAACTAAACCAGAACTTTCTTCTTCTCTTGTTGTACCATTTTATGTGCATATATGTAATTAAATCTGTTGCATTTTCATTTCGTTGTACTCTCGTTCCTTAATGTCATAATCCGCCTTTTCTCTTCTGCTACCCCCCCCCTTGTTACCATTAATTTTTATATACATTGAACTGACCAGTTTACATTACCGTTAAAATTCATGAGTAGAATTTTGTTAAAGATAGAAACAAAATAATCAGACTTACTTTTGTATATTGGTTTTGCGCAAAATCTAGAAGGCCAAACCCCACCAGAGCAGCATTTCAGATCTGAAAAAATATACAGAAAGATATAATAGGCTTCAATTTTGACAAATTTGAAAACTTACAAAAAACAACATCTCCTAACATAGGGAAATTAATGAAGATAAAAAACGTGTACAGATTATATTCGCTTTACATTCGATAACTTCATCTGGTATTTCCTCTTGGATTAAGTAATTTGTTTTAAGTTCAAAGATGGGATTTATTTTATTATTATCGTAGTGTACAGTTTTGCTGTATATTTCCATTGCAACTACTTCATACACAATTTGACGGTTTCTCAATTGTTAATTCCTGTTAACTTAGATATATCTATCAATATTTATTGCCTAATCACTTACCATCTGGGCATTCGTGGTCAGAACTACAAAGGTAATCCAATTTACGACAATCTTTGTCGCCCTCTTCACATAATACGTTTAAAGGTATAGACGGATATAGGGGACATGTGCCAGGTTTATCTGCAAAAGAAAAAAAATAAGGGAGGGTTTAATTTTAAAAAAAAAATCAACAACCAATGTATAGCTTACATTCAAGTCAAACTGAAAGTATCAGTTCTCATTAGAACATCGAAGTTAAGCAACGATGATTCTATTCGGTATTTAGATGGTCGGCAACTTAGTAACTCCATGAACTGTAAGCAACCTAAGATATGTATGTTAGATATAGAGTAAAGTAAGTAACTTAAGTTAAGTAATTAAGTAAATTAAGTAATTATGTTAAGCTTAATAAATAACAAAGTGTAGAGTATAAAAACGAAATTAAAGTTATCGACCCTCAATGAAATGGAAAAATGCTGAAGAATATCCATTCTAAAATCGACTAAAAACACGCGAAAAATTATACAAAGTTAAAAAATGTGTCACTTTTACGATGTTTTTGCTAAATAGTTATTATCATTACACTCTTTGCAAGGTTTTTCTTTACACCTGGGTGGTTGTTTACTCGTGTCTGAGTGACATCAAATTTTATCAGGACACTTGTGAGTATTCTAGTCGATCTTAATTTGGTATTGCCAAAATCTTGTTTCATTTTCATTTTAAAAACGAATTAAAATTAATCAAATCGATTATTTAAAGTCAAATTTATGTCCAAGTTGAAAAGTAGTAACATAATGAGCATCAGTAAAAAAAAGGAAAATAATATTACATCTGTAATTTATTTTTAATACATTTTAAACTATTAAGTAGGTGGGGTGTGATCGGCCGCGTGTGATATATCCTTCGCTTGCTAGCCCTCGCTGGTGTGTGTTCGCTAGACGCCTGAACCTCTGATTGTCGTCTGCCTTTCAAAGCTGTTTTTTTTTATAGAGAACCGCGGCCCCACATCGGATCAATTGAAGTTATTTTTATTTCACCAGGGAATCGCTTTCATTGGATGAAAATGCGAATTTTATTTACTGTCAGGAATTGATTATCAAAGCGGAACCCCGATCGGAGCCCATGCGCAGATATGTGTTAAAATGGTCATTCTGTTTTAGCCTACGATAGAGGACACTTCCGATTTTGGCGTCTCCGCCTTATGTTTGTTTTGTTGGCAAGTGTATGTATCTTTTATCATTGCGGTGTGTGTGCGGATTGAAATGTTGAATTAGTGAATCGGGAGATATCTACATTTGCTTATGCAACACTTGCAAATATTCTAGTCGATCTTAATTTGGTATTGCCAAAATCTTGTTTCATTTCCATTTTAAAAACGAATTAAAATTAATCAAATCGATTATTTAAAGTTAAATTTTTGTCAAAGTCGAAAAGTAGTAACATAATGAGCATCAGTAAAAAAAAGTAAAATAATATTACATCTGTAATTTATTTTTAATACATTTTAAACTATTATATATAACCCTGCCGATTTGTTTATGTATTCACGGAGTAAAAAAATAATATTATTTAGGATTTTAAGGCTTTATTACAATTGGTGCCATCTTTTCCTTCATGTCCCAAAGTTTTTTTCAAATTGAAAACCTTTGATTGTGTATGACCAATCCAGAGTGATGGGAAGTAACTGCCTTTCCCAATAAAAATGATATTGATGTCTATTATTGTCTAATGTAATCCTATCTATATATCATTCAGTTCTTTTCCAAATAAAAAAAATCAATCATCTAAATTGATATCTATGCGTTTGTGTTTGAATTGAGAAGAATAAAATTAATGAGTAGAATTTCTTTACAGATAGAAGCAAAATAATTAAACTTACTTTTGTATGTTGGTTTTACGCATGATCCAGAATGCAAAAATCCACCAAAACAGCATTTCAAATCTAAGATATATACAGTAAAATATAATAGGCTTTCATTTTCTCAAATTTTAAAATAAAAGCCAAATAAACAAGAATAAAAATCAACAAAAACAAAACACCCCCAACATAGTGAAATTGATGAAAAAACCCCCAAAAAAACAAACTCGATTATATTCACTTTGCATTCAATAATTTCACAAATTTGAACACTAAAAAAAAAGAAAAAAACAAAAAAAAAAAACATCCCCTAACATAATGAAAATAATGAAGAAAAATACTTTTGCAGATTATATTCTCTTTGCATTCGATAACTTTATCTGGTATTACCACTTGGATTAAGTAATTTGTTTTAAGTTTAAAGACAGGTGTTTTTTTTTAATTATACTCGTAGTGTACAGTTTTGCTGTATATTTCTATTGCAAGGATCTCATACACGATTTGACGGATTCTCAATTCTTTTTAGCTTTGATACATTTATTGTGTTTCTCAATTGTTAATTCTTTTTGAATTTACTATATTTATTAATATTTATTGCCTAATCACTTACCTCCTGGGCATTGGTGGTCATATTCACAATAGTAACCAAGTTTTTTGAGACATTCTTTGTCACCTTCTTTACATGAGGTGAGAATTTCGTCTTTAAAAGGGACTATGGGACATGAGCCAGGTTTTTCTGCAAAAGAGAGAAAGAAAAGGGAGGGTTTCAATTCAAAAATATAAAATCAACAACCAAAGTATAGCTAACGTTCAAGTCAAGCTGACAGAACATCGAAGTTAAGCAATGATGATTCTATTCAGTATTTAGATGGTTTGCCACTTAGTAATTCCATGTACTGTATTGGAAATTCCATAGCTAATTATCTCCCCCTGCCGTCAGGGGGCGAATGCCAACATCGTATGTTGGTGCCAAATACCAAAAACTTTACTTATCAGGGAACCGTTACCAACGAAAGACGTAAAAACAAACGCTCTCATCACTTAGCCCAAACAGGGCCTACTTATCACGGAGCACACACTGAGTGTAGTGGCGTAAACAGCGGTCCCTACATTTCATTCATCATTTAGCCCAAAAACATGGCTTACTTATCGAAAAGCAGTACTGGAGGAGAGACGTAAAAACACCAAGCTCTCATTACCAAGCCCCAAAACAGGGCCCACTTATCCCAGAACTCTACAACCAGCTCCCTTCTAAGACATTGTATCTGCATACTGCATAAAGGCCGGTACTATTGCACACTTATTGAAGGACGAGAAACTACCGAGACAAAGCGTTTTATCAACATCTCCTACCGACGAAAAGAATACACTGTTATCACCATTACCCCGAGAAAATTACTCCACAGATAAGTCTCGTAGCAAATACCATTAAAATTTGCAACAATTTTATGTAATTTTGTCAATACAAGTGTCTGCATTTACTTTTGTGTTTGTTCCTTCTTTGTCGACAATTTGCCTACAACTACGGAGAAATAAGAGCTCCTTCGAAAACCGCAAATACTCTTAACTGTAAGCAACCTGTGGTCTAATTGGACGCATGGTGCAACAGATATAAGAGTTGAGTTAATACAGTTTTAAGTGACAATCATCTTTAGTTTGCAGGTTCAATCTTGACCAAAAGTGATAATAACATAGAATACTTAACATAGCTTAATACTTGTAGCCGATCATGATTAATGGAATGTGAACAGTCAAACCCGGTGGATTGAATAAAGTATTCGATTCAAAGTTCCGTGAAGCCTGACAATTACGAAATGAAAAATCTTGTTTACGATATGAAGGCTCTAGAATTTAAACAAGAAAGTTCCCGAGCCGAAGAAGGCCGGAGGACACATTGGCCGAAAAGTTGTGTATATAACAAAGCAGATGAGAACAACAGTCCGAATAAATCCAAATAATACAAATCATCAAGCCTCATCTAAAAACGTCAGACAAATAGTAACTAGTCAATTATTGTAATAACTGGTACTGAGTTTGTCCTCAGTCTGTATTCAATTGACTAATGCAGGCGCGTTTGTAAATTTTGGGTTTTATAAATTCTAGGATTTGGTAGTTAAATTCAGAGCTATGAAAAAACATTGAAATCTTTCATTGTTTATGACCAATCCGGAGTGATGGGAAGTAAGTGCCTTTCCTAATACAAAATGATATTGATGTCTATTATTGTCTAATGGAATCCTATCTATATATCATTCAGTTCTTTTCCAAATAAAACATTTGATCATCTAACTTGATATCTATGCGTTTGTGTTTGAATTGAGAAGAATAACATTTCATGAGTAGAATTTCTTTAAAGATAGAAACAAAATAATCAGACTTACTTTCGTATATTGGTTTTGTACAAAATCTAGAAGGCCAAAACCCACCAGGGCAGCATTTCAGATCTGAAAAAATATACAGAAAGATATAATAGGCTTCAAATTTGACAAATTTGAAAACTTACAAAAAACAACATCTCCTAACATAGGGAAATTAATGAAGATAAAAAACGTGTACAGATTATATTCGCTTTACATTCGATAACTTCATCTGGTATTTCCTCTTGGATTAAGTAATTTGTTTTAAGTTCAAAGATGGGATTTATTTTATTATTATCGTAGTGTACAGTTTTGCTGTATATTTCCATTGCAACTACTTCATACACAATTTGACGGTTTTCAATTGTTAATTCTTTTAACTTAGATATATTTATCAATATTTATTGCCTAATCACTTACCTCTGAGCATTGTGGTCAGAACTACAAAAGTAACCAAATTCTTTGAGACACTCTTTGTCACCTTCTTTACATAATACCTCAAAAGATTTTTGACTAGACCTGAATTGGGGACATGTGCCAGGTTTTTCTGCAAAAGAGAAAAAAAAGAGAGGGTTTAATTTAAAAATCAAAAAAATAAAATATCAACAACCAAAGTATAACTTACGTTCAAGACAAACTGAAAGCATCGATTCTTACCAGAACATCGAAGTTAAGCAATGATGATTCTATTCAGTATCTAGATGGTTGGCCACTTAGTAACTCTATGTTCTTGGTTTGGTTTGTTTTGTTTTACGGCATATCAACCTCAGTGGGTCATTTAATGCCAATAAAGTTTTGAAAAATCAATTCTTAATGGATAATACAATTTTTTTATAAATACATTTTTCTATTTAACCCATAGATGGGACCCTAACAGGTACTACCACTCCGGGTCAGAGTGGATCAGGAGAAATGGTGATGAAGGGGTGCTCCACATTCCCCAAACCTCTCGGCCATTCTACTAATCCTTCTGACGACAACACCAACGTTTTCAACCCTTGTTTATTTTTAATAAACGATTTTACTCCAAACCTTCTCGTCCATTATTTCTTCTTTGCAAACCATACACTTTTAAAGATATTGAAATTTTATATTACTAACTACGGTCTACACCGGGACTTAGGCCCTAGGGGACTGTCGCAGCAGCAGCAGCAGCAGCAGCCATCATCATCAAGTGGTGATCTCTATAAATAGCCCTGACCATTAGTAATTCCTCCTCTTTCTAGTTGTAACCTTCTGAGGGTCAGTGCTGGGTCCGGCCATCACGTGTGCCTCTCCCTTTGGTGGATCCTTCTGACTTCTACTCCAGGTAAGAGCTTTGCTCTATCTCTCCCTACGAACTAGGTTTACTGCTAGAAAAACCCACGACGGAGTTCTACCATGCTACCAAACCCGGCTTCTCAAGAGAGATTGCTGTCTTTTTTTACCCATGACGGCTGACAGCAAATTACCAGTATATGCAGGAGAACAACTGAGGGAGCCGACGAAATATTTGCAACAACGGACAAGCTTCACACTTTGATACCATTGCAGTCAATAGGCTGCTAGCAGAATAAACTTTTGCAACCTTAAAGAAACCTTAAATAATAACATTACGGCTTATACCTAGAGGAGGTGCCGCTAGCTTCTAAATGAAGTTATTAAACCTCGCGAAGCTTGTCCGAACTAAACCAGAACCATTTTATGTGCATATATGTAATTAAATCTGTTGCATTTTCATTTCGTTGTACTCTCGTTCCTTAATGTCATAATCCGCCTTTTCTCTTCTGCTACCCCCCCTTTGTTAGCATTAATTTTATATATATATATATACATTGAACTGACCAGTTTACATTACCGTTAAAATTCATGAGTAGAATTTTGTTAAAGATAGAAACAAAATAATCAGACTTACTTTTGTATATTGGTTTTCAGTTATTTTCCAAATAAAACACTTGATCATCTAAATTTATATCGATGCGTTTGTGTTTGAATTGAAAAGAATAAAATTAGTAGAATTTTATTAAAGATGGGAACAATATAATCAGACTTACTTTTGTTTATTGGTTCTACGCATGATGGTAAAAATGCACCAGAATAGCAGCATTTAAGATCTAGGAAAAAAAAAAAAGAAAGAAAAAGAAAGACAAAATTAATTTCAATTTTGAAAAATTTGAAAACTAAAAAAAAAACATCATCCCCTAACATAGTGAAATTAATGAAGATAAAAAAATAAAATAAAAACTTGTGCAGATTATATTCTCTTTGCATTCAATAACTTCATCTGATATTTCCACTTGGGTTAAATATGTTTTAAGTTTAAAGACAGAAGATTTTTTTTATCCTAGTGGGCAGTTTTGCTGTATATTCCCATTGCAAGGACTTCATACATGATTTGATGGCTTCTCAATTGTTAGTTATTTTTAGCTTTAATATATTTATCAATATTCATTGCCTAATCTCTTACCTGCTGGGCATTCGTAGTCATCTTTACAATGGCTACCACATTGTTTTATACAAATGCTGTCACCTTTACATAATGTTTGGCAAGGATCTCCTTTTCGGTATTCGGGACATAAGCCAGGCTTTTCTGCAAAATAAAAAAAACCCCCAAAAAACAAGGGAGGGTTTAATTTCAAAAATACAAAATCAACAACCAAAGTATAACTTACGTTCAAGTCAAGCTGAAATCATCAGTTCTTACGACTAAGTTAAGCAACGTTGATTCTATTCGGTATGAAGGCTCCAGAATTAGACAAGAAGGTTTCTGAATTCGGCAAGAGACACAGTAAGAAGGTACGAGGGAAGATTGGCCGAAAAATTGTGTATATAACAAAGCAGATGAGAACAACAGTCCGAAAAAATCCAAATAATACAAAAACGTCAGACAAATAGTAACTAGTCAATTATTGTAATAAAAGGTACTGAGTTTGTCCCCAGTCTGTGTTCAATTGAATAATGGAGGCGCGTTCGAGAGAGAGAGTAAATTTTGGGTTTTATAAATTCTAGGATTTGGTAGTTAAATTCAGAGCTATGAAAAAACATTGAAATCTTTCATTGTTTATGACCAATCCGGAGTGATGGGAAATAACTGCCTTTTCCAATACAAAATGATGATCATGTCTATTATTGTCTAATGGAAATCTTATTTACATCTGATTCATTCTTTTTCAAATAAAAAAAAAACTCGATCATCTAAATTGATATCGACCCGTTTGTGTTTGAATAAAGAAGAATAAAATTCATGAATAGAATTTCATTAAAAATAGAAGCAAAATAATCAGACTTACTTTCGTACATTGGTTTTACGCAAGATTTAATAGAATGCCAACCCCCAACAGAGCAGCATTTCGTACCTGAAAAAGTATACATAAAAATATAATAGGCTTCAATTTTCACAAATTTAAAAATTTGAAAAAAAAAAACAAACCAAAAACAAAAACAAAAAAACAACAACAAAAAAAAGCAAAAAAAAACAAAAACAAAAAACAACAAACAAACAAAAAGAAAAAAAGAAAAAAAAAGAAAAAAAAAAGAACATCTCTTAATATATTGGAATTAATGACGACAAAAAAAACATGTGCAGATTATATTCTCTTTGAATTCGATAACTTCTGCTATTTCCATTTCGATTAAGTAATTTGTTTTAAGTTTAAAGACACGGGATTTTTTATTATTATTATTATTATTATTATTATTATTATTATTATTATTATTATTATCTTAGTGTACAGTTTTGATGTATATTTCCATTGCAACGACTTCATACACGATTTGACGGTTTCTCAATTGTTAATTCTTTTTAGCTTCAATATATTTATCAATATTTATTGCCTAATCACTTACCATCTGGGCAATGAAAGTCATATTCACAATTTAATTCAATGTTTAATGGACAAGCTTCGCCATCTTTACATGAGCTGAAATGGTTGTCTTTAAAAGGGATATGGGGACATCTGCCAGGTCTTTCTGTAAAAGAGAGAAAAATAAGGGAGGGTTTAATCTAAAAAAATACAAAATCAAAAACCAAAGTATAGCTAACGTTCAAGACAAGCTGAAAGCATCAGTTCTTCCCAGAACATCGAAGTTAAGCAATGATGAATCTATACAGTAATGAGATGGTTGTCTGCTTAGTAACTCCATGTACTGTAAGCAACCTAAGGAGAGCGCAGTGGTGTACTGGTTAGAGTAGTAGGAAATAGACTCGTCAATCCGATTTCAAATCCTCGACAAAGCCACAGTTCACATAGCGCTAATACACTTGGGGAAGGTATGAATCCAAATATTGTCCCTCCAGCTATGGGTAAATAGTAGGGCAGACTGGGCTCTTTAACCTTGTTTAGGCAATCTGTCTAGGAGATGGAAAACTCTTTTTTTTGGTACAAATAATATTCAATACATGTGAAATATTAATAGAAACTTGTTTTTGTCATAGATTTTTGGAATCCTTGGGCAAAAATGCTTTCATAAACCAATTTTTAGCAATAGGGAAGCTCTAGAACTCATATTACAGACAAAAATAGATTCCAAAAAGTCGCCATTTTTCGCCAACCCCACCACATTTGGAGAGCTAAAATTCGACAGAAGCTAAAACTTTCGGAATTGTCTAACGTCAACATAGTCCATACCTGGAAAAAATCAGAAAAATTGAAGAGGGCGGGTGATACGTTCTCTGAATTACAATGAGGAACACGAAAACGACGTGTATAGGGTTAAGAAGACATGTTTTATTCCCCCTATCTCTCTGCCCAGTTCAAGGGCAGTAACTCTTAATGGTTCGGTAGGTTTTAACTACAGAAACCATCACAGGGGGTAACAATTTTAATTTTTTTCTGAATGATTTGACATGGAATTACCCTAACATAAACAAACATAATGGGGATTTTATATATATATATATATATATATATATATATATATATATATATATATAACCTGTTTGTGTTTATCAATGTGTATTAATATGCGAGTAGCAAAAAGTAGTCATTAAGTTTAAAAACTAAATTACGATCAACTGATCACAAAGGTGAAAATTGAATCTAAGCCCGACATATTTACATATTAGACGTTAGAGGAAAGATGTATGAAAACATTACATTTAATATTGAATGAAATATTAATGCAAAGAAAAGTGGGCGGACCTGAACTTTCAGAGCCCCCCCCTCCCCATCTAAAAAAATTAAGTTCTTTATTTTTCGAGTTTTCAGGGGTGCCCGTATAAGTTTATCGTAAACCGATCCCCCATATCGGAACCGCTGAAAAAAATTTTTTCTTTGTAATTTCTTTTCTTTTTCTTCGATGGATTATTATCGTTTACACACCAATCTATCAGATTGTAAAAAAAAAATTCTAAAAAAGTTCTTTATTTTTCGAGTTTTCAGCGGTGCTCAATTCCCCGTATAAGTTTATAGTAAATCGAACCCCCATATCGGAATCGCTGTATCTTAACAGTTGGGCTGAATTTGCACTAAGGTGTCAAAATTAAGGTGACACAGAAAAAAACAGAACCCACAAATTTTGTAATAAAACTGTTAATTTTAACTAGGGGGTTAGGGTTAGGTTGGGGTTAGGGTTAGGAGTTGGGGTTGGGGTTGGGGTTTAAGGTTAGTTTAATGGGAAAATAAATAAATAATTTGGGTTCTGTTTTTTCTGGGCCACGCTAACTTTGACAACTTTGCGCCAGTTTCCTTTCGAGCGGTTCCGATATGGGGGGTTGATTTACTATAGACTTATAGGGGGACTGAGCACCCCTGAAAACTCGAAAAATAAATAATATTTTTGAATTTTTTTTTCACAGTCTGATAGATTGGTGTGCAATCGATAATAATCCATTGAAAGAAGAAAAAAAAATTAAAAACAAAAATTTTAGATGGGGGAGTTCTGAAAGTTCAGGACCGCCGAAAAGTGAAAGATAAAGTCTCCTTACCTTGCAAAATTAATCGATCCTGAGCTGTAAAATAAAATAGAGTTTTTTTTTAAAACAAATATATAACGTTTTGAGTCGTTTTAGAAATGAAAATGACAATTGTCTCTTTTAATAAATGCATATTCGTACTGTGTCCAAATAGAAACCAATGTTATAAAACATCTTCTATTAATAATGGAGATTCGCTTCTGGTTTTTGTCTGTAGCAAAAACTACGTCACTGCTACGTCACATTACCCAAATCGTCATAACATAGAATAAATACACTCAAAATTTGAACATGCAGCATTAGACAGTCCTCATTGTTTTTTAAGACAAGTTTTAATAAATACATGACTGGTATTATATATCTATATATAGTTTGTTTTATTTTAATACATATTTAAAGTTTACATTTCAAATTGTTTTATTTTTTAATCCTTTAATGAATTTGATGATTTTACTTACTTAGGGTACGAACTCGCTGACATTGAATTTTTAACTCCCACCCATCAGGCAATATGTTTCAAAAATCCATTTTTACATCGCCCGGAGGGTGTTTTTTTATTTTGCTAGTCTATATAACGTTTGGAATATTGCATAACAATAAATAACCTTTAGTACTAAACACTGCATCATGTCACGTTGGTTAGTACTTAGTTACATATGATACAACGAATAAGTGTTGTGCATTTGTCAGTTTTTTTTTGTTCCAAAGTTGAACATTTGAAGAACAATATGTTTGTGTAAGATTCTGTTTCAAATTTAGAAAAAACATTTACGCAGACTTTCTTAACTGTCTTGTAATAATTGTTTGTAAGGATTATTTGTAGTCGAGTCCGACTCATCAAGGTCCAATATTAACATTAGTATATCCATGATATATTAAAACAGAATAAACGGAATGAAAGAAAATTTACACACATAGAAACATCTAAAATATACATAATATACTAGCTACTGGCAAAATGAGCCTAAAATGCGTTTTTGACAAAATGACTTTAGCCCCCCCCCCTACAGAAAATAATTTACCAAAAATCAGGGAATTATCGGATTTTAATGAAATTTTCAGTGTTTATTTATCAATGAATGATCTTTATAATGCATTATTTATTTTATTTCAAAACTTACTCATTTTTTTCAGGTCACTTAATTTTGACCACCCTTATGTTGGGGGCGTAACATTTTTTCGAGTTGGTCTTATACTGTACTAATTACAGTATGAATAATGAGATAAAAGACCAAATTTATGAATAGAAACAAAAAAAAAAAAATACCGTGGCTTTTCTATGAGAAAATAAGTACCGAAAATTGAAAAATAAAATGTAAAAAAATAATAAATAATTAATTTTTTGGAGATTTCTTTTTTACTCATTTCGATAATTATTTAATTGGCTATTATCTTATAAAAGAAAAAATTATACATCGATATTTTTTCTGCTTAAAAAGGCGGGGGGGGTTACATTTTCAATCGAGTTTTTCTTCAAAACTTTTTACTTTCGTCTAAAAAAATAAGGTTTGCATTAAGTAGATATTTATCTCTAGAATCTAAAAAATGACAATCTATACTTTACATCATGCTTTTCACATTTTAAACGAATTTTATATATTAATTTTTCATAGCAAAAATACTAAATTAAAGTTTTGAAATAAAATAACTGATGCATTATAAAATTCATTAATTGATAAATCAATACTGAAAATTTCATTAAAATCGGATAATTACCTGATTTTTGGTAATTTTTTTGCAATCGCGAATGTTACAGTAAAATTGTAAACAAGCACTTAAAACCATCAAAAAAGAGGCTGAATGGCGGATCGCATCGAAATTGACCAAAACAAATCGTTTTAAATCTTTTAAAAATAAACTGCATATGTAATGATATTTTTCTTTTTTTAATGATGGTTATTATGTTACTACTTATCGATTTAGACAAATTTGACCTTAAATATTAGATTTAATTATTTTTAATTCGCTTTAAAAATTCCTAGCAGACGACAAAAATGCTAATGCCTTAAATAACCCTTTCTACTCCACATGCACCTTTGATAACTAAACATTTTATTTAATGCTTACAAATTTTTATTTGGAAATTTTTTGAACATTTACAGGGAACAACATATACCACACTTTCACAGACAATAATAAATCATAGATAATGACAACAACTGCTGACATTGGTCTTTTTATCCAAAGAATATTCCTCCTTTCGATGTTTTATCTTTTTATCCAAAGAATTTTATCTTTTATCCAAGGAATTTACTAACTAAAGAAAAAAACGTTTGTAGAACCCTAAATTTACATGATTCAAAGTTGTTTCATTTAAAACTTTCAATTTTCTAAGCTAAAAAATATTACGTTTTAAAAGTAAAATAAGGTTTTGGTCGTGGTCGTACTTTTGTTTTCATCAAGATTTGTGGGTGTGTCTAAATATTTGTCCTGGCTGTACTTTTTGTTTTCATAAAGATTTGTGGGCGTGGCTAATAGGCTGGACTCAAGCGAGTGGCAGTTAATCGTACCAAAAAAGTATTACCGATACAAGAAGTATTAAAATGAATACACAAAGGAGACTGTATCTCTACCGCTCCAAGACCAAATGTAAAGGAGTCCGAGATGGATTCTCGGACTGTTATGTGACTACGGATGCAAGCTCCCTAACAGACATGTCCAATTCTCCATTGAATCTAAGCCCGACATATTCACATATTAGACGCTATGGGAAAGATGTATGAAAACATTATATTTAATATTGAATAAAATATCAACGTAAAGAAAAGTGAAAGATAAAGTCTTCTTACCACCCGGATAGGCATCACTTTTCTGAACTGCAAAATAAAATATAAAGAGTTCTTTTATTTCAAAAGGAAGAAATAACGTTTTAAGTCAATTCAAAAATGAAAAATGAACTATTTCGAGCCTGCTGGCAAGCGTAAAAACACTTTTAAAAAATGCATATTCGTACTGTGTCCAAATAGAAACCAATGTTATAAAACATCTTCTATTAATAATGGAGATTCGCTTCTGGTTTTTGTTTGTAGCAAAAACTACGTCACTGCTTACGTCACATTACCCAAAATCGTCATAACATAGAATAAATACACTCAAAATTTGAACATGCAACATTAGACAGTCCTCATTGTTTTTTAAAACAAGTTTTAATAAATACATGACTGGTATTATATATCTATACATAGTTTGTTTTATTTTAATACATATTTAAAGTTTACATTTCAAATTGTTTTATTTTTTAATCCTTTAATGAATTTGATGATTTTACTTACTTAGGGTACGAACTCGCTGACATTGAATTTTTAACTCCTACCCCTCAGGCAATATGTTTCAAAAATCTATTTTTACATCGCCTGGAGGGTGTTTTTTTATTTTGCTAGTCTATATAACGTTTGGAATATTGCATAACAATAAATAACCTTTAGTACTAAACACTGCATCATGTCACGTTGGTTAGTACTTAGTTACATATGATACAACGAATAAGTGTTGTGCATTTGTCATTTTTTTTGTTCCAAAGTTGAACATTTGAAGAACAATATGTTTGTGTAAGATTCTGTTTCAAATTTAGAAAAATATTTACGTAGACTTTCTTAACTGTCTTGTAATAATTGTTTGTAAGGTTATTTGTAAGGATCATCAAGGTCCAATATTAACATTAGTACATCCATGATATACTAAAACAGAATAAACGGAACGAAAGAAAATATAAGCACATTTAGACACATAGAAATGTAAGATTCTGTTTCAAATTTAGAAAAAACATTTACGTAGACTTTCTTAATTTTGTTTTGGAATGATTGTTTGTAAAGATAATTTTTATTCGAATCCGACTCACCAAGGTCCAATATCAACATTAGTATATCCATGATATACTAAAAAAAATATAACGGCAAGAAATTTACACACACACAGAAACTTCTAATATCTTATTATAATGGAGATTGTGGGTTTGTCTGTCTGTAACCGAAACTATATTACTATAAAAGTCACAATTCCTTTCGTTATTTACACCATATTCTCCATGATTTTATTTTTATTTAAACCTCAATTATTAATAAAATTGCTTTTACATTACTTACACTGTTGACCATAGCTACATGATATGATATTTACCGCGTACCCCACTTGTACGGGTCAGGCACAAAGTCCCTATTAACGTGGGACCACTCACAAGCCGAAGCTCATGGAGTGGCAGGTGAAAAATTGCGTCGATCCCGTCGGCATTCCCCCTCAAGGGGGCGCCTCAGGCACTGGGCAATAAACCCAGCCCTGCCCCTTTAAATCAAGGGGGCAGGTGTTGCCTGGGGGGATGGCCCTCTGGGATCGACGCCGTTAATTATAGCAATGGTCCAGAGGCCGAAGCCACTGTTGACCATATCTTTTATTTACCGCGTATGTACGGGTCAGGCACAAAGTCTATTAACGTGGGAAGGTGAAAAATTCATTCCCCCTCAAGGGGGCGCCTCAGGCACTGGGCAATAAACCCAGCCCTGCCCTTTAAATCGAGGGCAGGTGTTGCCTGGGGGGATGGCCCCCTGGGATCGACGCCGTTAATTGTATCAATGGTCCAGAGGCCGAGGCCACTGTAGACCATATCTACATACTAATAACATGCAATTGTATTTATATATACAACAAAATAGAGGTTTACAGTGTGAATGGGAAGGCTAATTTGCATATTGATCTTAAAAAAATTGATTTTAATAAATATATGCTTAGTATTATTGATTTCTAATTGTTTGGTTTTATCTTATTGAATATGAGCAAAAATCTCTTCAATAAATCTTAAAAGAAATCCATTAACAAGAAGAAATAACTGTAATGATATTCTTTACTTCCTATTTTAACTAAACAGTTTAATTAGGAAAATTTACCAATGAAAGACGAGAGTAACGGAAAATGATGGAAGTGTTAGTTTCAAAGTTGTTCTATTTTTCAATCATACCCCCTCTGTTCAAAATCTTTTTATCTACATTCTTATTCAGTTTCATTAGCCTTTCTAATTTAATATGATATTTTATTATAAAATTTAACTAAAATACTTGCACCCGGAGGGTGCATATATTTGCTAGTATACATAATAATATTATGTATATATTAGAAGTATAAGAAAACAAAGTTCATTATACACACGCACACACGCGCGCACACACACACACACACACACACACACACACACACACACACATATATATATATATATATATATATATATATATATATACATATATATGGAAATGTATATACAAACGAGTTCCAGTATTAAGTATACTTAATTTTCTCCTTGTATTTTCTGACATAAATTATTGTTATTTGTTGAATATTATATCCTTTTCATTTCTCTTTTACCGCATTTTTCTTTAATATTCACTTAGAATTCGAAACATTCCTCTCTTAACTAATAGTATACACAAAAAGTAATTATATTCATTCTATTTCTTAATTTAAAAACAATAATAAAAAAAGAAAAGAAAACAAGACAGAAAAAGTAGATAGGAAAAATTAAAAGAGAAGAAAAGCAAGAAATAAAGAAAAACGTCGCTAAAAGAAGGAAAAATTCATGGAGAGAGAGAGAGAGAGAGAGAGAGAGAGAGAGAGAGAGAGAGAGAGAGCAGAGAGAGAGAGAGAGAGAGAGAGAGAGAGAGAGAAGAAGAAGAAGAGAGAGAGAGAGAGAGAAGAGAGAGAGAGAGAGAGAGAGAGAGAGAGAGAGAGAGAGAGAGAGAGAGAGAGAGAGAGAGAGAAGAGAGAGAGAGAGAGAGAGAGAGAGAGAGAGAGAGAGAGAGAGAGAGAAAAGAAGAAGAAGAAGTTTTGAATTTGAGAAAAAAAGTTTGTACTTACTTGCAAACAAAATGACAACTAGAATTAATTCTGTTGAAATCCCCATCTTTTGCTAAAATGGAAGATCTTTCTGGTTTATATGGTGTGCAGCAAATTAGAACAACTTTATCGACGTCTCAAACGAATACCAGCAATATGTCTGAGTTGGTCAATTTTTGACTTTATATATAATTTCATCAAAACAACGCAAAAAAAAATAAAAAACAATAACTCTATTAAATAATTAAACTGACCTACATGAATTAGAATAATTTGATCCATCCAAAAAATTCCATGAAGGATTAAAAGGTCTGACAAGGTGAGGTGGCTTGAATTGAAATTGTTTTATTATTGTTTATACAACAATTCATAAACTGACATTTTTACGCCGAGCCTGCAACTATCACAAAATATAAACAAAAGCATTAATTTATGAGAGAAAAAGGTCACAGTTGCAATTTAAAGAATTGTTAGGTTCGATAACACATATAACGATTTCTTGTAGTTTGACACAAGGCCAAAATAATGGGGATCAGATTCATTGCTGTTGTATAGGATTAGCTTAGGCACTGGCAATTCTGTCGTCTGCTACGAATTTTTAAAGCGAATTAAAAATAATTAAATCTATTATTTAAGGTCAAACTTTGTCTAAATCGATAATTAGTAACATAATAACCATCATTAAAAAAAGAAAAATATCATTACATATGCAGTTTATTTTTAATAGATTTAAAACCATTTGTTTTGGTCAATTTCGACGCGATCCGCCATTCTGTCTATAGCGCTTGTTTACAATTTTTATGTAACATTCGCGATTGCAAATAAAATTACCAAAAATCAGGTAATTATCTGATTTTAATGAAATTTTCAGTATTGATTTATCAAGTAATAAATTTTATAATGCATCAGTTATTTTATTTCAAAACTTTAATTTAGTATTTTTGCTATGAAAAATTAATATAAAAAATTCATTTAATATATGTAAAGCCTGATGTTAAGTTTAGAATGTTATATTTTTAGATTCTAGAAATAAATATCTACTTAATGCAAACCTTATTTTTTTAGACGAAAGTAAAAAGTTTTGAAGAAAAACTCTATTGAAAATGTCCCCTCCCCTTTTTTAAGCAGAAAAAATATCAATGTATAATTTTTTCTTTTATAAGATAATAGCCAA
>CM042157.1:8532387-8537387 GCA_023376005.1 Doryteuthis pealeii
GAAGCTGAGAAAATGTTAACCGTGATATCAGGTGAATGATTTATGAAATGGATATGTTGAAATTGAGACAATAATTACGCTTATATTTTAGTTATTGTCCCTAAATTAATTTCTGACGAATTAAGAAACATATCACAAATAATAGAACATATCACAAATAATAGACCGTCTAAATAAAATTGAACCAATTATCAATTTCACACACGAATTAGAACACAAAAAAACACTTTACTTTTCCTAGATGTATTATTATTAAATAACAACAATCACTTAGAATTTAAAGTCTACCACAAACCCACCAATAAGAATGACCATATCCATTTCTACTCACATCACAACACCAAAATCAAAAGTGGTTTGGTTATAGGTTTCTATTTAAGAGCCCTTAGAATCTGTACCAAGAAATTTCTAGATGAAGAATTTGAATATATAGATAAATATTTTACACACACACACACACACCACACACACACACACACACACACACATATATATATATATTATATATATATATATTATATATATATATATATATATATATATAATAAAAAAAATAAAATTATTTATTATTTGCTCTACTCAGGTATTGAGCACTTTTTACTTATTAACTTTAGTTTCCTGGTGGTTTTGTATAAATATATAAATATTATATATATATACATATACATATAAATTGTTTTTTCTTTTGGCCAAATATTGTACCAATAGATTATTTTTGGTTGGTACGATTATCTTGGTTTTTCTTTTTTTTTCCAAAATTTTTTTCTTCCCGGGTGATGTTTGTCTAATTCTCCCAGCTCATCTGATGAGCTGGGAGAATTAGACACTTTGTCTAAGCTCCCGAAATAGGCTATAATGCAAAATCTCTAAGTCTTGTGTTATTTCTTTATTATATTATATATATATATATATATATATATATATATATATATATATATATATATATATATATATATATATTACCTCTTTTTAAAGATTTAATGTTAGAATCTAAAAAATTGTAACTGAAAAATAGTATACTTACATGGGATGGAACATTTTATAACCTTGAAGAATTACACGGGTTTTTGACAGCTAAAAGAACAAGCTGTAGGGCAACATTTCTGATCTGAAAAAAGAAAAAAAAAGAAAAGAAAAGGAGAAATCAATTAACAATTAATGTTTATGTGAAAATCTTTATTTCACTTTCATAACTTTAGATCCAACGGCCATTTAAGGAGAAATCTGTCTTGTCAATATCTATCTTCTTTTAGTGTACACTAGCAGCGGCTATCCGGCGTCGCCTGGGTAGAGGGAGATTTTTTAAGAGTTAGTCCCGCAGATCCATTATTATTGAATCGTGAGTTGAATCCCCGTGGGATGTCCCATTTAAATCCCTATGTGAAAAAATAGACCTTGCATTGATCCAGCTAATTTGAAAAGAAATCTTAATGTTTACTATCTAAAATATTAAATGAAAAAAAAATTCCATGTTGTTATCATTTAAATTTTATTTTTTAATTATCTTCACGAATTTAAATCAGATCTCTATTATTTTTACTCAAAAGCCAAACCCTGTTGATATTTAATGTGTATATATATTTATTTTGTCGCTAATTGTTTTATTTTCGAAGTTTCCTCCGGACATACAGATTCACACAACTGCCCTTATATATATGTATAGATTACCTAAATACATCAATTCAGTGTACACGTGTATATATGCATAGCTTTATACAAAAGATGATGTACTTACCAGCTGAGCAATGATTATCGTATTGACAGTAAGGCCTGCACAGTGGTGTTACCATAGACATGGTGAACGGGCATTGGTCACTTTCTGATAAAAACAAAACATGATAAAATTATTGAAGAATATATACAAGAGAGTCTATCAAAATGTGTGTACAACGTTACAAAATACAACAAAAACAAAACACTGGTTGTGCATCAGTAAACTTTATCAATGCTGAATACAAGGTTTATTATATACATCGAAGCTTTTGTGAAGTTTAAAAAAATTGACTAATCGATCGCTGTCACACATCTCTTTACATAAAAGCCAGTATCCATTGTTTTGCAACATACAATAAAATGTCACATTACGTTTTTTTTAAAAATGTCTATAAGACTGTTGACTAGATATAGTTTCATATCTTATATTTACAATCCCAAAATATGTCTACATAAAATATTATAAATGGTCATGTTGCTCACATCAACTGGTACGAAAATATTACAATTTGTAGCAATGATTAAAGATTAAAAAAAAATTTAAAGTTACTGCAAACACAGAAGTTTTAATTCTAGTTTTGATTCCAAGAAAAAGATATAAGTTTATAAAAAATTCAACTATTTTTCATATCTGAAGCAGATTTTAGATTCTTTCAAGGAAACCCGGTTTTAGACTTTTTCAAAGAATTATTTCAAAAGTTAAATTCCTGTTTAATACTGTTTTTAATTTGTAATAATGAAAGAAACCAAATAAAAAGACCCTCACCCCCCAAAAAAAAACAACCCCTCTAAAAAAAGAAAAAGAAAAAGAAAACAAAAAAAAAACAAAACAACAAAAAACAAAAAATACAAAAAAACAAACCAAAAAATAAAACAAACAAAAATACCATACAAGTGTTTCTTTTGTTGCAGAGATAAATATTACACCTGAAGAAATGATAAAACTGGGAAATTAAACGGATCAGAGGTCTGCCCAGGTGGTCGGCAAGGCACCATCTTAAGTCCCCAACAACCAGGTTGTGGCCGAAGAAAACTTCGTTTTCTCAGCGGTTGAGCTATTTCCAAGCTTGACTGCTCTTGCAGATTTTCACCGAATACCCACGCCCACAGCGTTGGAGTTACACAATCCTTCAGGCCCAGGAAACATCGTCGAAGAAGGCCAGAGAATGTACAGGTCAAAACACGGCGTGAACAACAAAAACACGCAGTTCAATTGTTCAAATAATTCTTAATTAGTGTCAATGATCCTACAACCCTAACCCCTAACCCTAACCCTAACAAACAACCGGATTTTGACGGTGTAAATGAAAAACATGTCCTTATGAATTGAGATCGCAGATAGGGTGCTTAAAGGTTATATGGTCCGATTCACTTCTATCATGCCTGTTTCTGTGATCACATGGGATAAATCAGCTTTATCGTATACCCAGTTCTCTAAACAGATCCTTGTTTAGGGGGACTAAATGGAATAGTCACAGGGTTTGAGGAACTCTTCCGCTTCAGGAGTCCCTTTTTGATCATGTGATGCGGGAAACCCGAAATATCAGCCTCTTTTACAAAGCTGGCTTGATGAGGACAGATGTGCTCGTCACTTCTCAGCATTACACATGGTGCATACCTTTCGGTCCAGACCCCCGAAACAGTAAGTGGTTTCCACCTCTTTTGTCTTTCCATACACTTCTGCATGTATTTGGACAATTGTGACGTTATATAGTATAACACTATTAAAGTGTTATGGGTTGATTGGCGATCTGTTAATTATTTGCTAATTAATTAAAACTACCCTAATTATTAATTATTGTAGTTTGTTAAAAGTTAAAAGTTACTGTAAAAATAAGAAAAACAACAAAATAATAATAATGTTTATATTAAAAATATAAATTTATCTAAACAAAGAATTTTCACGTAGACGAAGAAATTCCTTAAATTATGGAATTTGACATATATCATCGGAATTTTAAATTTTGCCTAAATAAAATAATAATTTAACAAATAAGATTCCAGTTTTTAAAAGTTGGTCAACAATTTCAAAAACTTAAATAAATGAAACAATGGTTGGCCTTGAGTTGTGGCATTTGGAAAAACCAACGGTAAACTACAACCAAGGCTGACACAAGGCCATTTAGACAGGTATCAATAGTATCGAGTGGCTGGTCAATCAGAGACGTGTGCTGGGGGGGGGGTCTGAACGCCATAAATAGCGGAACGACCCCCGGAGTCAGACACGCCGCAACCAGAAGACTCGCTACACGTCTGACCCCTTGTCACCGTCCATACTGCACTCTGACGTCTTGCCACTCGGTAACAAACCAAGTTAACAAGTTATCCAAAAACAACTAGCTGACAAAGAAATTACCTCGCTCTTCTGACATTATACAAAAATATTAATCATTGTATAAAAAACAATAAGTGTATATATTTTGTATATGATTATCAGAAGGCGTTCCTTTTTGTTTTGTTTGACCCCGTTGACAGCTTTTGGTTATCATATTTCAGCCGAGTTGGTAAAGGAACAAAACCAGCTCACCTTCAGGACACTATAATACTATGAATCCGTGGTACGACCAGCATTAGAAGAAATCTCTCATTATAGTATTATATTCGGTATCATCCAACACAACGACTGAGCCGGAGCATCGTTCCCATACATTGAGACCGTGCACCGGCATTGTTATTATAATAGCCTGGGGAACCTAGATGTAACATAAAAGATCGTCTTACCATACACTTTTTCATGTACTTGGACAATTGTGACTTTTGTATAGCCTGGGGAACCTAGTTCCCCCATATGTATAAATTAAATGTTGTATGTCTTTAATAAACGCGTTTGTTGTTATCCTACCAAAATGTTCTGCATTGGGTATTCTCCTTTAAGTAACCAAATGCTTTATAAGAACCGGAGTTTATACTCTGTGAACTTCTTATACCTGCCTAAAAAAAAGGTCTATGAAGGATGAAAATTTACCTTTATCACTGAAGCGGCCATGACTGCAAGCTTTTTGACAGAATTCTTTAGGCAAGTCGTTACCAGTTGGACAGGCTGCAAATAAAAGAATTCGATGTATTAGTTTTAAGATCTAAACAAGACTAACCTTTCATTGTGTGGGAAAAACGCTGTTCATTTGTTTAAGTTGTTCATTACTCGAGTGTGTACGGTATTTTACGATCGGATTAAATTTGTCCTAATCTTTCTTTAACCTGTAGCCATTTTGACTCCACATCGAACTGGAGGTGTCCCTGCGGCGTAGTGGATACAAGTACTGGACTGCAATATCCTAGTAATCGAG
>CM042157.1:8542387-8552387 GCA_023376005.1 Doryteuthis pealeii
CATGATTGCCATTTCAGTCGATGCATTTCTGTAGGCGATGTTGCAATTTTTGTATGCCCATGTCATAACAGCTCGCCACAATGTCATTGAGGAAGCTGTGAACCTCGTCGTCGTTGTGGCCCATTTTGGCCATAGGTTCTGAACCACTTTTCTAGGCAACCCCTTCTCTTTAAAGAAGATATTTAAAAGTGTAAAAATTGGACCAAGAAAAAGATGGAAATTGACTTTTTTGAAATAATTTTCACGGACATATCTCGAGTGACATTTGATGGACCTTAATGGATGGGTTAAAATGGATTTTATCCAATTCAAACATGTTTGTGGCTAAATAAGGCAATAAGGAGACAGTAGTCTAGTAATATGGCTGAAATTGTCGACGAAATCATTATTGGACCAAGTCGAATAAGGAGTTATGGCGATTTTATGAACAAAACTTTCTTTGTATGGTGCAAATCCCAGTCTCGTTGTTTCAAAGTGAAGTGTTCATTTATGTACGACTATTCTACTCGTATATCTAAGCTCACTCGTGAATTCTCTGAGCATAAAAGATTTACAGGAGAGAAGATAATCGAATGATCACCATCAAGTCCCGATATGAATCTGATCGGAAATTTATGGTCAATTGTGAAGATGAAATTATATGAAGGTGGCAAGCAATATAACAACAAAGCAGACATATAGAACGTTATTAAAACGGCCATGTTGGAAATAGAACATGTTGAAGTACCCCCCCCCCCGCCAAAAAACCCCCAACAAAAACAAAACAAAACAAAAAACCAAAACAAAACAAAATCAATGGTAATAGATTACTGGTTGTTATTGAGAAGAATTGTTACTATATCAAAGTGTAAAGGATTCAAAGATTTGTCATATACGTTTGTTATTTTTTTCTGTTAATGTGTTTGTCATTTTTTAATGATTTTATTACCTTTTTATTGAAGGAAAATGTGATTATTTGGTCTTGCATAATATTCTAAAAAAAAAAAAAATACTTCCATCTGAAGTGACGGTAGTATTTTTTTAAAAGAATAAACTCAATAAAACATATTGATACATACCTAAAAATTTGACAACCACAATTCACAACGTTTTCCTCTGCAGTCGTTTTTTTTCTCTTGACTATAAACCCAGAAGTCGCCCCTGGAATAATTCTGCAGTAGATATCTGTTTTTTTTTTAAAACCAGTTTCTCTAACATTCAAGTGTCTCCGGATTTTTGACTTACCACCAGCATGATCCAACAAGGAACTCAAGGAGATTACACAGGACCAGATAGTTATGATGGACACTGACATTCCTTATCAGATGTATGAAGGTGCTGTTAGAGGCACAGACATAAACGAATAATTTTGTACTAGTATCCTCATTTTTGTTTTGATGATCTTGTCTTTCGATCTTCTTAGTGTGGTCTGATTCTTTTTATATGATTGCTACACACACACACACACACACACACACACACACACACACACACACACACACACACACACACATATATATATATATATATATATATATATATATATGTATCAGGAGTAAATTTCAATAATATGGACTTACCTTTGCTTTTCGTCTCAGAAGGAACTAAAATATAAAACATATAACCTATTAATATCTTATAACAATGGAGATTTTCCGTCTGTAAGCGAAACTATATTACTACTCAAGTCACAGTTCCCTTAGTTATTTATGTCACATTCTACATGATTTTTATTTTCATTTAAACCTCAATCTTTAATAAAATTGTGTCACATCATTATCATGTAATTGTATTTATATGCAAAAATATCGATGAGACAAGAGAAAAAAAAAAACGACGAATATTCGAACAGCCATTTTTTCACTTATAATTCACTTGCATGAAAGAACGCTTATTTACATAAAAAAATTACAAAAAACTCACTTAAAAATTTAACAGTGAATTTTGCATTCAATATTTTCACCATAGATAAAGCTTTATTTAACGAAATACGTATTTTTGCGCAGCACATTTTCCGAGATATTTAAAAAATCATTACTAAAGTTTATTTTTTCGTTTACGGATCATCAAACGTATTATAATGAATAAATTGAAAATTTTATTAAAATCTAACATATCCCTAATTTGTGGTAATTGTTTGAATATTTAAGTTTAAAAAGATTATTATCTCCCTTCGTGATAACTATTTTCATTTAATAATTAAATTCAATTAAAAGTAACCATTCTCCAGAAATGTAGCATCAAGTACCACAAACATTATTTTACATTTAATTTAGGTTACGAGTTTGTTCGTTGTTATTGAAATTAAAACTAACACTAAGTTGTGAGATTTTATTTGAACAGATACATTTTGTTATCTAAAACAGCACATTCATTCGAAGAATCAAGATAGGCAAGAAGAGTTACCTCCCTTACAACATGCAATGGCCAACATAAACCGGTCTCGCAGATCTATTACTATTGAATAGCAAGTTTGGATCTCGTTGGATGCCGCGTACTTGCGACCCTGTGTCACATCCTACCTGTGGCGAACAGGTTGGATAAAATACCTACGTTTGTAATGAAATATTTTTTTTTACAGATTAAAACTGTATTTTTTTATTCTGAAAAATATGAATTGTAATACTCAGGCTGATATGGTAACGACTCATACCTGGTATGGATTTTGAGTGAACATTTAATGTATCACATTCGAGTATTTCCGTTTAGGCCTTTATTAAACGAATACAAAGTTTTAAAGACGATATTTATCAAGGGAGGTAACTTTAGCAATATTCTGAAATTAATAACCCTTGGATCAAAGAAAGTAATCTGTATCATAATTCTGTTTGTGTATGTGTGTGTGTGTGTGTATGTATAATAATATATATATATATATATATATATATATATATATATATATATATATATATATATAATAAATAAATATATAAAGGTTTTACATATCTATTTATTAGGTCCTTTGTCACCAAATAAATATATATGTAAAACCTTTATATATTTATCTTATTATATTATATAACAGCTCTATTTTATATTGAGCACTCTACAATAATACTGCCTTTGGTACGCCATTCCAGGAAAAAGCTGAAACAGTGACCATCTCACACTATAGTATATATATATATATATATATATATATATATATATATATAGGATCAGTGTAGTATCTGTGACCAATACCCAACTCATCTGAGCTATAGTTATATATGTTTTAAAGTAAGAAACCTACATAATAGTATTCAGTGGGAATAAATTATATATATATATATATATATATATATATATATATATATATATATATATAGAGAGAGAGAGAGAGACTTACTGTTGTTATTCGAACAGCATAATTCTGAAAAGAGATAAGAAAAGTTATTGATTACGAAAATTGACACAGCATCTTTATATATGACTTAAATGCAATTGAATATATTACGTAATCTCGCGAAATAAAATATGTTTCAAACTTAATAACAAGTGCTTATTTTCAGCTGGCAAAAGAAAGCAATCTGTCCACATAATGTATTTGGAAGTCAGTTAATTGTACGTCAAAAAAGTATGCGATTGGATATAACGTAGAGATATCCAAGAATTCGTTTAACATATAAACCCGAGGTAGGTCTTGTATTCGCTCGTGGTATAACGGTCATCGGTGTAGGAAATGGACACAGCAACTCTAGTTCAAATCCTGGAGCTGTCGGCATTTCACATGGTGCAAATACACTTGGGAAAGGTATGTATCCGACTGCACCTTTTGTCCTCGAGGATGGCCATGTGGGTGTTTTCGAAGAAGCCAGCATCATTAATGGTGAGATGCTAGGTGGACCACCGGTGATAGGCGATATAATAAGGAACAATGGTGATTTTTCAACACAGTGTATATCAGAGTATGATCAAAAGAAATGTTGTGATTTCTTAACGTTTTTACTTACGCAGTGCCTTCTTTTCTTTGGTGCAGTTATTTTTACAGTCCCCTGAAAAAGAAAAAAAAAACCGTTATTTTTGTTTCTGTTTATGATTAAAATAGAATTATTTTTTAAATTAATTTCTTTGTCGCTGATGTTATGAATAGAACAACAATCCTGCCATCTACAATTAAGGGATTAATGATTTAAAAAAGAAGTTTTTTTATATAAGGCGTCCCGAGTTGGTGTAATATTTAGCAAGCTAGTCTCGCAAGTCCCTTACTACTGAATAGCGAGTTCGATCCTCGCTGGATGCTCTGTACTTGTGACCTATCAAATCCTACCCGTAAGATAAATATTTTTTAGGTATGTGCAAAAGAATTAAAGGGACATAATAAATATTTTCCAAATTCTTTAATTTTATAACGATTATCAAAAATCAGGGAATAGTTCAATTTTAATGAAATTTTGGACCATATGACCTTTAGGCACCCCTTTTGCGAAATCGATTCATAAGGACATTTTTCCATTTACACCGTCAAAATCCAGTTGTCTGTTAGGGGTTAGGGTTAGGGGTTAGTTTTATAATTTAGTTTTATGATTCGAAAAATCATCTATTAACAAAACCGGATTTTGACGATGTAAATGGAAAAAATGTCCTTATGAATCGATTTCGCAAAAGGGGTGCCTAAAGGTCATATGGTCCGAAATTTTCAGCTCTTTATTCATTAAGGAATTAATTTTACAATGAATAGCTTATTTTATTAAAAAAAACAAACTTTTATTATTTAACATTCTAGGGGTGGGGTTTAATTTTTGGTCATTTGAATAAAATAAAAAATATAGCCTCTAATTTTTACATTTCTAGAAAGATCAAAACGAAAAGGACCCTCCCACACACACCCCAGAAAAAAATTATCCATAATCGGAAAACGTAAGTTGAATTTAAAAAAAATTCATTCCTTTTAAAACTAAAATACAATAAAAAAAACAACAACATAAAATAAACAAACAAACAAAAAACACCAGTTATAAATAACGTAATCGTTGTAATTCTGAACTCGTATTTGATTTATATTCGCTCTAAATTATATACAGATTAAAACACAGTTATTTCAATTGATATATATGGTGACTAACTTACATAAAATTATGTAACTAAAACAGATTATGTTAAAAATAACCTTGAGAAAATCAAGATTTCTCATCTGTCGTGTCAAAGATACAATGATTTGACAGCAATTCAACTGGAAAAAAATGTAGTAAAGATTTAGAATATAATAATAATGAAATTTATTGTGTACAGTGCTCAGGTGCACCACAACTCATCAAAGTCTCATGTCTAGTACACAGAATAATGTATTAGTGTCAGGAACATGAACAGCATACAGTTATAATATACATGTATGTGCGCGTGTGTGTGCTTATGTGTGTGGAGAAGGGTATCAGGTATAGTGTTGGCGGACTACAGGAAGCATGGAGGCTTTGAAAGATGCAGAGTTTCGGCAGCCTACAACGGACGTGGGCAGCTTATTCCATGCCTCGACAATTTTGAACGTGAAAATATGTAATACAATAATTGATGAAGCGTTATAGAATTGAAATACCAGACCTTGGCTTGACACAATGTTACAAGGTCATCTTGTTCTCTTGTTCTTCTCAGCTGTTGGTCGTCTTCTCTTGCCGCCATCTTTCAGCGCGACCCCATGCTGTTCTAAGTTGTTTACATATGAGATGAATGATAACAAAGAAATTTTCTAGTGCACATTCTTTATTGATCTAGATGTCTTTTCAATACATTACATATGACCGACCGTACGTGTCGGGAATTAACCGGACCACAGATGGAAATGGACATCCGCTTGCTTCTGCGATTCTGGACTAACTAATTCAAAGTTAAAATTTAACTTGTTAGAAATTAGATTTCAACTTTAAATTGAAATGAAGAGTTTGTGTGTGTATGTATGTATGTGTGTGTGTGTGTGTGTGTGTGTGTGTCTGTCTGTGTGTGTCTGTCTGTTTGTGTGTGTGTGTGTGATAGAAATGATACTCCGTTTATTTTACCTACTTGATAATGTTCCTTTGGTTATCTTGGTCCTGATCAGTTATTTATAGCCTAACACACCTACTAAAACCCCTCGGTTATCTGACTGAGAGTATCCAATTACAGCCAAGTTCTCAAATTGATTTCGGGGTCATCTCCTATCAATCAAACTGAGTCGACATTAACGGTTTAACGGTTTTGGGAAAAGTATGAATCCATATATTCTCCCTCCAGCTATGGATAAAATAGTAGGAAAGACTGGGCTCTTTAACCTTGGATAGGTAACCAGTCTAGAAGAAGGAAAACTCTGAATTTGAAATCCTGAGGTCAGTCGTTGATTGGGTTTGTGGCATTCCTTGTGCACCAACTCATTCTTATCGACTGTGCCAAAAAGTGCGGATGGTCCAACACAAGCCTTCACCACTATAAACAAATCCTTGTGTAGGTTGTTCGTTGGATGAACCCTCATGCATCGAAATCGACGAGAGAGTCCATTTAAGGATCCTTAGAATATCGATAAAATGCTCATAAATTTTGATCAAATAAAATTATGGGTGGAAACTACCAACTACGGAGTATTTTTTTTTTCAGATTACAATAAGAACATATTGCCTATATTTATTCGGTGGTCGTTCAAGATGGAAAAAATAAATATGGTCTGATTTACTTACACATTGGTCCACATGGTGGCATCGGCCTGTCTGGGATCGATGGAGGAAATACCGGGAAATCGCCTGGAAAAGGGCCCTGAAAAGCACCTGGCCGGAAAAGAAAGAAAAATAGGCAAAAAGTGAAAATAAAATAGAACAAAAAGAAATGTGACCCTTCGAAAAAAAAAAAAAAAAAAAAAAAAAAACAATGAACATAAACATTAAAAATAGTAATAAAAAATATTTAAAAATTATTTTTATATAAAGAATTTTCAACTATTAAATTTTATTAGTATTTTCTTTAATTTAAATTCTTATTTCCTTTTTTTGTCACAAATCACTCGGGATGCCAATCTGAGATAACGAGAAACAGTGCAGATCGGAAATTGTAAAGGATTTGCAGGGTAATCATTGTTGTATATTACTTGGGGAGGAGATGGGCGCCTACAAATAACCCCCATTGCTCCGAGAGATTACATGAAGATGAAATACTCAAAATAGCCTCCGAAGATCTAATAAGTTAAGGAAAAAGTATCCATCCAACCATTGAATCTACGAAAACTTGAATTTACTTTACTACCAGTTAGCATTCATTGTGTAATACTCTATATTATCATTCACCCGTCTAGGAATTGAAAGGTTGCTGGTTTGATACCCGTCCTCACCAACTCAGCAAGTAAGTAGCACAGATTGAGTAATCTAATCTGTGCAGTAAAGTGGGGAGCTGATGGTAGGTGTGGTGCTCCGTCCCAGCGGAAATAATCTCTCTGGTCTAGCACTAGCGAAGAGGGCAGAGACTCCCTTAGCGTCCGGCTGATACCGACAATAGGCCATTTCGCCAACTTTACTTTTATTTTATAACTCTCCTTATGTTCTCAACTGGGTTCATATCCTATGATTTTTAAAACCAGAACCGGATTCAAAAGTGAAAATTCAAGATCAAAATCTAATTATAATGTGTGCTTTTCTGTCTGTAACCAAAACTATATCACTACTCAAGTCACAATTCCCTTAGTTATTTACGTCACATTCTACATGATTTTATTTTTTATTTAAACCTCAATTATTAATAAAATTGTTTTACATTATTAATACTGTTGACCATATCTACATACTAATAACATGCAATTGTATTTATATATACAATAGAATATCGGTTTACAGTGTTAACGAGAAGGCTAATTTGTATATTGATACAAAAAAATTGATTTTAATAAATATGTGCTTGGTATTATTGATTTCTAACTGTTTGGTTTTATCTTAATGAATATGAGCAAAAATCTCTTCAATGAATCTTAAAAGAAATCCATTAATACAAAGAAATAGTTGTAATTCTATTCTTTACTTCCTATTTTAATTAAATAGTTAAATTAGGAAAATTTTTGCAATGAAAGACGGGACTAATGGAAAGGTAAGTTTCAGTTGTTCTATTTTTCGATTGTACCACCCTCTGTTTCAAATCTTTTTATCTGCATTGTTATTTAGTTTCATTAGCCTTTCTAATTTAATATATTTTATTACATTAAAACTTAAATACTTGCATCCGGAGAGTGCATATATTTACAAGTTAATCTAATAACGATATGTCAGGCAGCAGACTTATTGATCCAATGGAAATTATCACACTCGCTTTATCGAAGATGTTGGCAACTCCAAGAACAAGACAACTTTCCGTTAATAATAATATTAATCTATATATTAATACTGGTGTTCCTAAATCTTCTGCTCGTTATCATCCTGCAACACCCTCTGGTTAAAATGAGACCGTCGAAATCGTTCAAGATGCAATGCAAAAATGTAAATCCAGATTATCTGGTGTTACTTAATCACAGATTTCTTATTTGTCCCATCTTATTTCACACATTTTTAAAAATAAAACATTTCAAATGTTTTTTGCGTCGCCTAAGTGCCCAATCGAAAAAAAAAAAACAAAAAAAAAAACAACAAAAAAACAAAAAAAAACAAAAAACACACACAAGAAAAGGAAAGAAGTTACATGTTTGTTTTATTTGGAATATTGAAATTCTGAATTACGGAATATATTTTTGTAATTTTGATCTCATATCGTCCCGGCTCCATGCCCTAATTTACGCCATATTTTAGCGAGTCAGCGTCAACCAACTTATATATTTTCCGAGTCGTGTTTTTGTCGGCAAATTAATGTAGATATTTTAAACGCCTCCCTCACAGATTTTTATCGGCAGATCAATGTAAATATTTCACAGTCCCCCTTTTAAGAAAGAGTGAGAAAGATTAAATCAAGATTATTATACTTTTTACATATTGAACTATTTTGCATTAGCTTTTAAGTAAACATATCAAATGTTGTAATAATTAGATTATCATACTGTGTTATATCCACACGTCCAGCTAGTAACAATTAATATTACATTAGGTGTATATAACCAAAAATTATCGTATAATTGGCCCTGCAAAAAGCAATGTATTGATAAAATTTTAAACTGGTAAACATTTCATAATTATTTGCGATATTGTTCCTTTGTAAGCAAACAAGAAAAGTTGAATGAAAATTTAGTAAGACATTTCTTGTTCGTCACATTCAATAAGACTTATTTGCACATACATACAACACGTGTAGGAGAGAAAAATATAAATGAATCCGACAGTATGTGAAAAAGTAATAAGTGAAAGTGAAAAATAGGAAATATAATGTCACACACACACACACACACACACACACACACACACACACACACACATATATATATATATATATAAGGTGTTAAAAAAGTATCGAGATTGAAGCTGTATTTACCAAGATAGGAATGAACAATAAATGTAACGTTATTTTTTTTAGAATACACAGTGTCAAAAAGTACAGATTTTAAAGGTGTATTTACCAAGATAAAAATAAAGAATGAATGGAACGTTAATTTATCAGAATACAAGATGTGTCAAAAAGTACTGGAAATCTCGATACTTTTTGACACACCTCGTGTATATATATATATATATATATATATATATATATATATATATATATATATTATTGAGCACTCTCTAAATATTAAAGTATCTATTGGCATATTACTGGCTCATCAAGTGAGATAGTGTTAACCATACACTGTAGTAGTACAGCCAGTCTGAGTTCGACCCAAGCCAAGAATAGTTGTTTCTAGCCACACTATATATATATATATATATATATATATATATATATATATATATATGTGTGTGTGTGTGTGTGTGTGATAATCCAATTGACTGGTAAGTTAAGGATGATTCTGTTTGGGATCATTGAAATCTCACTGTACATCCATACTGTATGCTCTTGTAGGTGTAAATTTATAGATTCATACAAGGATTTATATAAATCCCTAAGAGAGCTGAATGTATAATAACTAAATAATAATAAATTCTATTATATACAGAGCAATATATATATATATATATATATATAT
>CM042157.1:8557387-8569887 GCA_023376005.1 Doryteuthis pealeii
TACAAGTGGTAAAAAATGTGTGTGTGTGTGTGGGGTGGGGTGGGGGGAAGGGTCACCCGGCTGCTACGTTCCTATTATAAAAAAATCTCTTTACTTAGGCTAGAAAATCTTCAACCGAAACAGTAATAGCTTTCTGGAAGTTAATTTTTTCTGTCTTGGACGAAAATCTCCAATCTTATAAAAGATGATAACCAATTTACTCGGACCAGTATCCTCATTTTGGTTGTTATTATTGTCCCAACGTTTCGGTTGTTGTTATCTCGGGCCTTCTTTAGGTGTCTGTCGTAGTCAGTAACCTTCGAAGAATTTCGAACCCTTTATTCTATCGCCGGGGGATGATTGTCCCCATTCTACTGTTGATCCTTTGATGATGTCTCGTGTCAGTTAATTCTTTCACGTTAATTCGTCATTGTGACGTCACTAGTTTGTCTCCTTTTAAATCTGAAAAGATTTTTTTTTCTTTGTTGGTGTTGGGTTATTTTTAATGTGTTGGTGTGCTTTTTTAAATATTTCTCCTCTTTAATCTAACTGCTTCTGTCTCCCAGGGGACAGTATGTTTGTTTTTTTTGTTTGATCGGTATGCATTCTGCTGCAGCTTCTAGGTGGGCATTGACAAAGTTTTTTTTATTCCTAACTGTTACCGAGTAGCGATTGCGTATGTCGCTGTTGGCAAGTGAGGACCAGTCGTATCGTATCGATTTGCTGGTTTGCCCTTTGTTTTTGCGTAGGCTTCGGTGTATTTTGGCTGTGACTATTCCTGTGATCGGAGGATACTCCTTCGAAAGAGGAGTATGCTTCGCAGTTTATTGCACTGTTTGTTCATTTTCTATTTATTAGGATGTAGTCTAGTTGCGCCTTTGTGCTATTTGGGTAGGTGTATGTCCATAATTTGCCTTTTCGCTTTTGGAATTTAGTGTTTAGACATACAAGCCAGTTCTCAAGAGAGAACTCAGCTAGGAGTTCACCATTCCTGTTTGGAATGTCGTGTAAGCAGGATTTATTGTTTTCGTTTCTGCCTATCTGCGCATTCATGTCTCCCCAATGATAAGTACGTTGTGTTTGGGAGTATGTCTACATAGGGAGGATAGCTGGTTGTAAAACGTTTCTATGTCAATTTCATTGCTGACTACAGTTAGGCATGGATTGCCATTAAACGTAGTACTCATAATTCTCGGTTGGATTTTTTCTATGCTGTTCACTGATTTTAGTGCTCGAGGGCTAAGAAGCATTCCTATACCCCCTATGGTGGCATTAGCAGAGTTTTCCCATGCAGGTGCCGATACAAATGTCCAGCCATTACCAGATTCATGGTATTTTATTTATACAAAAGCAATGGTACGATCACCTGATGGCGACACAGACTACTTTGACATTGTCGCTGGAGTCCTACAAGGGAATACACTAGCGCCATATATATTCATCATATGCCTAGACTACATACTCCGAACATCACTAGATCCCATAAAAGAAAAAGGCCCCAGGCTAAAAAAAGCAAGAAGCAGGCGATATCCCGCACAGACTATTATGGATGCGGACTATGCTGATGAACTAGCACTACTTGCAAATACACCTGCACAAGCTGAATCCTTGCTACACAGCCTAGAAAAGGCAGCACGAAACGTTGGTCTATATGTAAACCTGAGTTCATGTCTTTTAAAAACAAAAGAGACATCTCGACTATTGATGTCAAACTCCTAAACTCGGTAGAACAATTTAGGTACTTAGGCAGTAATATCTCATCCACAGAAAACGATGGAAAACGGATAGGAAAGACATGGCCCGCTATAAATAAATTATCAGTCATATGGAAATCCAAACTCACAGACAAGTTAAAGAGACAATTCTTCCAGGCCGTTGTCGTGTCAGTACTGCTGTACGGCTGCACCACCTGGACCCTAACGAAGCGACAAGAGAATAAACTAGATGGGAGCTGCACAAGAATGCTGCGTGCAGTCTTGAACGAGTCATGGAAACAACACCCAACGAGAAAACAGCTGTACGGCCACCTGGCACATATCACCCAAACCATCCGAGTAAGGCGGACAAGACATGCAGGACACTGCTGAAGAAGCAAGGACGAACTCATAAGTGACGTCCTCCTGTGGAAGTTAGCACATGGGCACGCCAGTGTGGGCCGACCAGCAAAGATGTACATTGACCAGCTCTGTGCGGATACAGGATGCAGCATAGAGGACCTTCCGAGAATAATGAGTGATAGGGACGGATGGAGACAGATTGTCATGGATATCCGTGCTAACAGCGCGACATTATGATGAATTCTGAGAATATGACTTTCTGTACTACCCGACCCAGGGATTGAACTGACAACCTCCAGGTTACTAGGTTAGCTTAACCAATGTTTATATTCATTAGGTCTTTATCTCATAGACGAAAAACGGTAGTTGTGGAAAGGTTTAGGTAAATAAGAAGGATACTCTGAAAGTTCATATCCTAAGTGCCTCAGCATCGTCAAAATTGTAGGGACCTAGAACTCTCTTGCGCCCACAGGGCAGGAAGCTAGGGATTGGCCTCCTTTGATTTGTCGTGGGAATGGCCTCCTTTCAAGCCCTTGACATGAGACAGTCTTAGAGTGACGTCTCTTTTGACTCAGTCGATAGGAACTGAAGAAAATCCCTCTCAGTGAGGGAGCATAGCCCGTTAGACCACCTGGGTACCCCCTTAGCGAGGGAGATAATTAAATATAAGTACTGCCCCGGTATTTATAATGTTGTGTTATACTTTTGTTACATGTAATAAACTTGGCTAGAAGTTTTTCCCTATTGTTATTTTTACTTGTATCACTAAGTAATATTCTTTACAGTTTGTATTACATAAACAGGTAGTTGTGCCACGAATAAACCAACAGAATGATTTAGAAGGCATGGAAATTGGTTTGGTTTAGTTTTGGTTTGTTTTGTTTTACGGCATATCAACCTCAGTGGGTCATTTAATGCCGATAAAGTTTTGAAATAAATCAATTCTTACTGGATAATACAATTTTTTATAAATACATTTTTCTATTTAACCCATAGATGGGACCCTAACAGGTACTACCACTCCGGGTCAGAGTGGACCAGGGAGCAATGCTGATGAAGGGGCGCCTCACATTCCCCAAACCTCCAGAACTGGAACCTCACCATCAGATAGAGTTTAACGTCATTCCCAGGACATGTAGACCCGCAGCCACCGCCTTCTAGCACCCATATGATAAAAAGGGGTTGGGGCTTGCCATAAGGGCAATAAGGTTGGGAAAATCATATAGGTGCTAAGGCTTGACGTGATCAGCCGATTGATCGGAGGGGGCCTCTCCGACCGCCTGTCTAGCCCAAGATAGGGCCAAAGTGGAGTATTGCAAGTCATGAACTGCTTATCCACCTGGGCTCTATCCTTAAGTATCACGGGTCGCCACCCACGGCCAACAGGTGGCCTCATTGGGGAGTCTTACCCCTCTGCAGAGGTACAGTCGGTGCATTCTAACGCCCCAGTGGACAGGGCGGATGGAAATTGGAATTACAATGCTTTAGAATACGCCACTGGTCGGAACAGGCGACACGTTTCACTTTTACTGTCACTGGTTTCGAAGAAAGGGGTGCATGACACTTCTGTATTGATGTCATTAAGTTTATTTAATAAACACCGTGAAACTGTACAAGGAAAAACAAATAACATTCAATAATTCATGTTAAGTTCGATTTAACTCCTTTAAATTCTAAATTGTAAAATAATGAGATTTGGAAATGAGGAAAAACACAAAATTTAGTTATATGGGTAGATAATAGTGGAAGTGAACTGGCATTTGTATGACGTGTGAAAGACTGACCTGTTGGCTTCTGATTGGTCGAAAAATGCCAACAGGGCAAAGAGTGAAAGGGAAATAATGAGAGGAGGGTCGGTTGGAAGTTTTCGAAGTGGACAGATGGGAGAGTTTGGTTGAGCGGTTGGAGGAGACGCATCACAATGTCAGTGAGTCCCTTCGAGGAGGGTCAGTTGGAAGTTTTTTGAAGTGGACAGATGGGAGAGTTTGGTTGAGCGGTTGGAGGAGACGCATCACAATGTCAGTGAGTCCCTTCGAAGAGGGTCAGTTGGAAGTTTTTGAAGTGGACAGATGGGAGAGTTTGGTTGAGCGGTTGGAGGAGACGCATCACAATGTCAGTGAGTCCCTTCGAAGAGTCAGTTGGAAGTTTTGAAGTGGACAGATGGGAGAGTTTGGTTGAGCGGTTGGAGGAGACGCATCACAATGTCAGTGAGTCCCTTCGAAGAGGGTCAGTTGGAGTTTTGAAGTGGACAGATGGGAGAGTTTGGTTGAGCGGTTGGAGGAGACGCATCACAATGTCAGTGAGTCCCTTCGAAGAGGGTCAGTTGGAAGTTTTCGAAGTGGACAGGTGGGAGAGTTTGGTTGAGCGGTTGGAGGAGACGCATCACAATGTCAGTGAGTCCCTTCGAGGAGGGTCAGTTGGAAGTTTCGAAGTGGACAGGTGGAGAGTTTGGTTGAGCGGTTGGAGGAGACGCATCACAATGTCAGTGAGTCCTTCGAGAGGGTCAGTTGGAAGTTTTTGAAGTGGACAGATGGGAGAGTTTGGTTGAGCGGTTGGAGGAGACGCATCACAATGTCAGTGAGTCCTTCGAGGAGGGTCAGTTGGAAGTTTTTGAAGTGGACAGATGGAGAGTTTGGTTGAGCGGTTGGAGGAAACGCATCACAATGTCAGTGAGTCCCTTTGGGGCCTTTTACTTGGGTTAAAATAAATAAAAAAGGAAATGGTTTATTACTAACACACGATTTTCAATCTGGTTGGCCACTGGACTAACGCTGGACTAATAATGACCGGCCTCCGGTGGAGGTCCGGTGGCTTCGGTCACTGGATTATTAGTAATAATTAACAGCGTTGATCACAAGGGGCTATCCCTCCAGGCAATACCTGTCCCCTTGATTTAGAGGGACAGGGCTGGATTTATTGCCCAACGCCTGAGGTGCCCTCTTGAGGGGGAATGCCGACGGGATCAACGCATTTTTTGTGACTACCACCCATGAACTTCGGCTTGTGGGTGGGCCCACATAAAAATGTCCTCGTGTTACGCCCTCATAAGTGGGATGAGAGGCAAATACCCTAACACTGGACTAATGTATATAAGTATTTGAATAATAAGTTTAAAATAAAAGGCTGTATAAACATAAGGGGGATATTGTAAGATCATCTCGTGTGACTGTTACATAATCTATGCGGTTGCATAAGATTATTGTCAATTCCCTGTAATTCTAAAGGGATGGCCCTTTTCATATCACGGGTGGGACTTTCCATGGAATAGTACAGAAAACCCGCGAAATATGTGAAGTCACGTGGGACCTGGTTGGTTCCTCAGTTTTCAGTTGGACGTCGGGCAGAGAAGATGTTTCTGCCTTAACTGGAACTCACTGCATACGCGCGCTATGTTAGTCAGATAGTTAGTTACATGAAATGTATAGTTAAGGAAATAAAAACTTAAGAAAAATAACACGGTCTTGTGATTAATGGATGTCTTGGTAACAGGACTGATTGGAAGAAGAAACGAGTTAAGTGCGACAACCAAGACGAAGTCAAGATATCAGAAGGGACTGATCTAGAAGAAGAACCTAAGATAGAAGATGAACCACAGAAGAATAGAAGTAAGAAGTAATGAGAAGGGTATACAACATGACGAGACTTTGCATGAAGACGTAGCACGACATTACGGCAAGGTCAGATAATGAAGATGAGCTGATCAAGAAAGTGATGTTTTTTTCACGAGTTCTCATTACAACAAAGTCTACAGTTTTTTCTAATTTTAAAATTCTTTCATTGCTATTTAACAAAATAGACTTTGATCCCCCTCACTAGTTATTGTTTTCATTGCAGATAAAATATTTTCCCAGACATTTTACTAGTTGTATGTCTGGACACAAAAGATTCGATTCAGGGGAGGGGGGCGTGTTTAGAATATTGTTGCTTCACTTACGTGTCACTTTTATCTTGAAAAGAAAAGAAAAATTCGTTTGAAATTTGATATTTAAATACGTAATCACCAACCTTTTACTATTTAAAAAATATCTTTATTTTTCGATCAATTTTTCTCATATGCTCACTTTCCTTTTTTGTTTCTCTCTCTTCTTTCTCTCTCTCTCTCTCTCTCTCTCTCTCTCTCTCTCTCTCTCTCTCTCTCTATTCTTATCGCTCTTCTCTTCTTTGTTTTTCTCTCTCTCTCTCTCTCTTCGTCGCTCTTTCTTTGTTTCTCTCTCTCTTTCTCTCTCTCTCTCTCTCTCTTTTCTATCGCTCTTTCCTTTGTTTCTTTCTCTCCTCCCCCCTCTCTCTATTCCTATCGCTCTTTCCTTCTTTGATTCTCTCTCTTTCCCTCTTTACTCATCCCCTTTTCTGCATTGTTTCTCTCTTTAACTTTTTTTATAATTTGTATCTCGAAAAATAATTAGGAATACAAGTACTTAATCACCCATTTTAATCTTTTTAGAAATCTTTCTTTTTTATGGATTTTTTTCGTTCTTTCTATTTGATTCTCTCTCTCTTTCTCCCCCCCTCTCTCTCTCCCTCTCTCGCTCTCGTTCTTTTTGTTATCCGTCTGTGATTTTATCTAACTGTTACTAATTCCTCGGGTATTATTGTTGGATTATTTGGTGGATATAAGCCGTGCTACAATACACCACTTAAATTTATAGACTAAGCGAGGTCATGTGGTTTAAACCTCAGCCAATCAACAGCACAAATGCGTGGCTGGTTGACTACTTAATCACTGATACTGAGAGACGTCTATTTGCAATCATTGACGAAGGACTTGTAATACTGAGGAGCACCAAGGAACAACCAAATGATTCTTTACCAAGGATTCCCGTTGAACAAGCGCTCTTGCTTGAAGCCTAAAGGATGGCCAACAGACCGAATCCGTGGCTGGTTGACTACTTAATCTCTGATACTGAGAGACGTCCCTTTGCAATAATTGATGAAGGACTTGCAACACCGAGGAGCACCAAGGAACAACCAAAGGATTATTTACCAAGGATTTCCGCCGGACAAGCGCTCTTGCTTGAAGCCCATGAGGATGGCCCATAAAATCGTAACAATTATGCAGTACATGTTTTTACATTTCTCATCACATTTAAAAGGAATCCACCCTAAGGTACCCCTGACGACATCGTCAGTGATGTAATTCCCAAGATCATTAGGCGTTTCGGGTCTTTCAAACATCATACACCTTCACCTAGGTGACCCAACTAGTGTTGATCAACCACCAGCTTGTGCCCAGGAAATATTTCAGCATCAAATAACTATATGGCGAACTTTGAGGCTTTACACTAAGCAGCGAGGCGGTCCTCTCCATTTTGTAGTGGAAAACTACGTAGCCTGGGCTGGTTTTTATGGAGGATGAGCTGTGGCCCTAGCAGCAGATCCTCCCTCTCCACACAGCCGTTGTGGTCCAAAGGAAAGTTAGGAACCAATGCAGTTTGGCAACGACAGTGCCGCAGGAGTTGCTAGGAAGTACTGAGATTCAGCACCACCCAACACAAGGGACTCCAGCTCCGGATTTGTTTTCGGGGTTTACTCCCTTAGCCTTTCCTTGGAATAAGGTAGAGCCGCAAGGCAACGGTGGTTATATATGACTTTTCCTTGTCCTAGACGAGCTGCTGACCAAGGCTAAAGGGTCGCTTCTAACCATAAAATGGCGGAATCCAAGCAAATGCCCCCCCCCACTACAGAGAAAGTGAAAGCCCAAAGACACACTTTGACGCTCAGAATTGACTAAATAAAGGGTAAATTCAACTAGTTTTCTTAAAAGCGTTTTCTGATATGATAAATGAAATCAAATGATAATACAGTACAAAAATGGAAATAATTTTATACTGATAAATTAGTACAAATCGCCTCACTACATTTTCCCTGTTCCTCGTTCAATTCAAATAGAATCTATTTATCGACCTTAAAATCTTATTATAATGGAGATTGTGTGTTTATATATATATATAACCGAAACTATGGCCATCTTCATAACTCTTATTTTTTACATTTATTTATTATTCAAAAAGCAATGCTATGTATAACTTTATATAGAAATCAATTAAATCTTATTATAATGGAGATTGTGTGTTTTTCTGTCTGTAACCGAAACTATATTACTACCCAAGTCACAGTTCCCTTAGTTATTTACGTCACATTCTCCATGATTTAATTTTTATTTAAACCTCAATTTTTGATAAAATTGTCTTACATTATTAATACTGTTGGCCACATCTACATACTATATATTTTCCACGTACCCCACGTGTACGTGTTAGGCCCAAGGCCATATTAATGTGGGACCACCCACTAGCCGTGACTCATGGGTGGCGGGTACAAAACTGTATCGATATATATATATAAAAGAAACAGCTGTATGGCCACCTGCCCCCAATCTCACAAACCATCCGAGTGAGACGGACAAGGCATGCTGGACACTGCTGGAGAAGCAAGAACGAGCTCATAAGCGACCTTCTCCCGTGGAAACCAACACATGGGCCGCCTACCAAGGACCTATATTGACCAACTCTGTAAGGATGCTGGATGCTGCGTGGAGGACATTTCCTGTGTCAATGAATGATAAGGAGGGTTGGCGAGAGATTGTTATGGATATCCGTGCTGATTGTGCGACGATGATGATGATGATGATATATATATATATATATATATATATATATATATATATATATATATATATATACCAACCCCTCCACACGAGCAGGATGTGACACAATTTCTTAAGCGGAATTTAACATGTTTTAATTCAGTTTTCCTTCTCCTAGACTGGTTACCTAGCCAAGGTTAAAGAACCCAGTCTACCCAGCTATATTTATCCATAGCTGGAGGGAGACGAGTTGGATACATTTTTCCCAAGGGTATTAGCGCCATAGAAACAGCCTCGTCTAGGATTTGAACTTGGGTCGACGAGTTCATTTCCAATGACTCTAACCATTACACCGCGCACCTCCATAAGTATTGATATAATCACAGACAATCGTTACAAGGCGAACCCAAAGAGTTCAAGGGTCATGTAGTATCAATTAAAAATGTTCGCGAATTAAAAAAACAACAACAAAAAAAACAACAACAACAAAAACAAGCACATAAAATCGTCAATTTTATATTGAACAATTCAATAGATAAGTTGTGGTTATTTCCTATAAGCCTAACATAAACAAAGGGGAACCACTCTTAACTGATACATTTTTTTTAATAGACTTATTGCACACTCGGTTTTCCGGTTAACGCCAATGGTCCAGCGAGCTTCGGCCGCTGGACTCTTCGAGAGTTTAATAATAGCGTCGATTCCTGAGGCGCCCCCCCTTGTGGGGGAATGCCGAAGGGATCGACGCAATTTTTGTTCTTTCCCACCCATGAGCTTCGGCTTGTGGGTGGGCCCACGTTAAAACGAGGCCTTGTGCCCAGTCCATACAAGTGGGGTATGCGACAAATATACTCTTAACTGATAAATTATTTATTTATTTATTGATCTACTAGGAAAAAAGAAGACGGGTTAGGGTTAGGGTTAGGGTTTAGGGTTAGGGTTTAAGGTTAGTTTGATGGGAAAATAAATAAATAATTTATCAGTCAAGAGTGGTTCCCTTTTATTTATCTATATTTTTATAGGAAATAACCAGAGAAGTTGTTAATCAAAATACGTCACCATTTTGTTGTTGATGTATCTAGTTGACAAACAAATATCGTACAGAAAAACAAGCCTTACCGATGTCCTTTTGTTGTTTTTTCAAGTAAACAATGCGAAGTAGTGAATGAATAAAAAGGTATTCATTATGGCGGCCTTGGTTTTTGTTTATTTCATTGGAGTTAAAGTCATTTTGAGGGTAGGTTGATTCGTGTCGTTAGAGAGGCTAAATATATCCCTTTAAAATGGCGATCAGTTCTTTTGAATGTAGTCATTCAACTAGTTGGTTGGCTATCACAAAACCAAGATGAATCGTCCTTTTAGGAAGAAAAGAAAAGAAGAAAAAAGGGCGTGAGAAATGGGAGAAGACAAAAGATATGTCAACGTCCTTTGCTGCTTCCCCCCCTTTCCCTAGATTTATCATGAAAGTAGGAATATTTGATTAGAAAACCAGTTACCTTTTTAAAAGTACATGGGAAAATCTGAGACATTGAGGTGGTACTAAGAAGGTTAATGAGTTTGGAGTTAGGCCTTGTAGAGATGAATAGTGTATGCGTGTATATATATATATATATATATATATATATATATTATATATATGTGTGTGTGTGTGGGTGTGGGTGTGTGTGTGTAGGTGAGAAAATGGAGATGAATCCGACAGTATGTCAAAGAAAATGATTAAAAGTGAAAAAATAAATTCATCCTCACCCTTGTATATTTTCCCCCCTTTTCATCATTTACTTCAACATTATATATATATACATACATATATATATATATATATATATATAAATCCTGGACGTGGTATTGCATTTCACTTAGCGCTAATACTCTTGGGAAAGGTATGAATTCTACTCTCCCTCCAGCTATGGATAAATAGTAGGGCAGACTGGGCTCTTTAACCTTGGTTAGGCAACCGGTCTAGGAGAAGGAAAACTCTGAATTCAAATCTGTTGAACTCCGCTTAAGAAATTGACATTGTGTCACACCCTGCTCGTGCGGAGGGGTTGGTAAATATATATATATATATATATATATATATATATATATATGTGTGTGTGTGTGTGTGTGTGGTGTGTGTGTGTGTGTCCTGTTTCGTCAAAAAATTGCCAGTCAAATTCTAAGCTTGAAGGAGATAGTTGACATGTGAAGATATCTAAGTTAAAACTTAAATATCTAACAAGCATCTAAACTGGCAGTCTCAACACAGGTACGTCTCGGTTGTAAACACAGGTATCACAACGCCGCCCACCCAAAAAACAAAAAAAAAACAAAAAAAAAAAAACAAGCTGGAAAAGTGCGAACGAGCTCAAGGGGATCCAACAACCCACCACACTGACAGTCGTAAAGATTGGCGTACTTACTACACACATAACCCCCAAATTGGCCCTGGTTGTCAACCCATCTAGGACAAGGAAGAGTTTGTTATAAACCATCGCCGCGGAACGGCTTGCATAATCCCGAGGAAGGGCAGGCGAGTAAACCCCGAAAACAAATCCGGAGCCTGAGTCGTTAAGGTGGAGTAACGCTGATTTTCAGTGCTACACGGTAACTCCTGCGACACTGCCGTTGCCAAACTGCATAGATTTCTTACCTTTCCTTTGAATCACAAAACTGCCTAATCCAAACCCGAGCTCACGTTTTTCTAGTATATTTGCGTGCGTGCGTGTGTGTGTGTGTCTCTGTGTCTCTCTCTGTGTCTGTGTGTGTCTGTGTGTGTGTGCTTTCCACTGCTCGTATTTATTAATTTGATACTTTATTGTTGTTAGATCTAGGTATCAGTCCGTTAAAAAAACAAAAAACAAAAAACAAACTTTATTTAATTTTCATCTCGTGACGTGTCATGTCAAAACGCGCGCGTTTATTTTCAGCTTGAATTGTTTTTTTGAGTTGAAACTGAAGTAGATGAAAGATTTCATTTGCATGGGAAACGAGAAATGTTCTTTAGGTAGACTCGCATCAAATTTCTATGATTGAGCATAAAGAGTTTTATGCTAATTTTCTTTTTAGAAAGAAAGGTAGATATCCAGACAACAGAAAGAATTAAATTATAAAATAATAAAGAAAAGAAAAGGACAAAATATGCAATGAGAAAAAGGTTATAAAGAAATCTTTGATGAATGAATAATGAAAAGAATGTTCTTAAAAACAAAAATGCTTCAAAGGAAATTAAATGATAGAAATTAAAGAAAGAAAAAAGATAGAAGGAAGAAAGAAGAAGAAAAAAAAAAAAAAAGGAAGAAAGAAAGAGAAAAAGTAGTTAAAAAGTAAAGTAAATAAAAAAGACAGAAAAGAAGAATGAGAAAGAAATAAAATTAAGGAAAGAGGAAGAATAAATTGAGGAAGAAAAAGAAAGAAAATTAAAGATGGTTTGGTTTGGTTGGTTGGTTGGGTTTTACGGCATGTCAACCACTTGGGTTATTTTATGCCGAATACTTCTATTGGTAAAAAAAATGTTTAATGCCGACAAAGTTTTGAAATAATTTCATTTTTAATGGATAATACAATTTTGTTTATAAACTCATCTTTTCTATTTAACCCATAGATGGGACCCTAACAGGTACTACCACTTCGGGTCACAGTGAACCAGGGAGCAATGGTGATGAAGGGGTGCTCCACATTCCCCAAACCTCCAGAACTGGAACCTCACCATCAGATAGAGTTTAACGTCATTCACAGGACACGTAGACCCGCATCCACCGCCTTCTAGCACCCATATCATAAAAAGGGGTTGGGCAAGCATAGGGCCAAAGTGGAGTCAGGAACTGCTCATCCACCTGGGATCTATCCTTAAGCATCACGGGTCGCCACCCATGGCCAACAGGTGGCCCCATTTGGGGGAG
>CM042157.1:8579887-8589887 GCA_023376005.1 Doryteuthis pealeii
CGCCATTCCAGGACATGTAGACCCGCAGCCACCACCCCTATGATAAAAGGGTTATGACCGCTCGTCTAGCCAAGATAGGGCCAAAGTTGAGTATTGCAAGTCATGAACTGCTCATCCACCTGGGCTCTATCCTTAAGCATCACGGGTCGCTACCCACGGCCAACAGGTGGCCCCATTTGGGGGAGTCTTACCCCTCTGCAGAGGTGCAGTCGGTGCATTCTAACGCCCCAGCCGACAGGGCGGGAAAATTAAGGAAGAAAAAGAAAAAAGAAAATTAAGAAAGGAGAAGAAAGCACAATTAAATGCAGACAAAAATTAAAAAAAAAGTTAACAATAAGAAAAATAGAATGAAAAAAACCCTGTGATCAAATCATGCCTAAAGCACCTGTTTTTGTTAGATCATAGAAGTTAAGCAGTAATGAACCTGGTCAGTACTTCGATGGGTAATTACTTAGGAATAGTAAGTAATGTAACGAATGTTTGTGTCAGATCCAGCAAAGTGTAATAAATTCTAAGAAAAACAGAAAATTATAGAAAGGAGAAAGAAAGAAATTTGAAGAAATAATTTCAAATTGAAAAACAAAACAAAACAAAACAAACAACCCCCCCCAAAAAAAAAAGAAGTAAAAATAGTAAAATATGATACAGAAAATATTTTAAAAAAGTTTTCTTACAAAATAATGGCGCAATTTTAAAAGAAAATCATTTTCTATCGACAATCTCTGCTGAACGAATAGAAAATGCGTTGCCCTGAAGAGAAACTTTGAAACAATTATTCAACCTCTCAGTCTGTCATAATATTGACATTTTTAGCAAAATTTAGTATTCATGATTCTTTTACTAAAGAAATCACGTATAGAAACTTATAAAAATCTTCTGATATAATTATTCAGACTCTTATCTATATATAAAAAAAAAAATTTTAAATCGTTTTTTATCAGTTCATTTTTTCAGATTTCATAAAATAATATAGGAGGAGGAGACCTCGTAAAAATATTCCCCCTAATATATTTTAGAAAAAAACTTATTCTAAACATAATTTCATCAACAGGTAAATAATTACCGAAATTTTCGTGAAAATTTGACTTAGTTGATTTTTCATAGAATTTTTTAAAAAGCCGGTAGTCATAACTTGTTTTTGGCTACGTAAAATTTCAATTTATTGAATGGTGCGAAAATGTAAACATTGTTTTCGTTCATAATTTTCATTATTTCCGTAAGCTGAAAATTAAAAAAGGAATCATTAGGTTTAAAAAAAAATGTTTCTTCTTTTAAATGGTCCAAAAAAAAAAAAAAAGATATTAACTTTTATTCAAATTTCATTGTGTTAAATATGGGGAAGGGGTAAATTTGACGTAGCAGATTGGACATCCTTAGTAATTCATAGTATCGTCTAGAACAATAATTCATGTACCTAATTAATAGAGAAAATTCATCTAAAATATGAAACGCATAATTTTAAGTTTTAAATTTCATATTTTTAGACTCTAAAAACAAATATTATTTAATAACAGGCCTACTTTAGTCTTGTTATCTAATATTTTTGAAAAACAAAAAAAAAAACTCAATTGAAAAATTAGGCCCCCACCCTTTTAGACCAAACAAATATCCATGTATAATCTTTTCACAGATAATCTAAAAGAAATTTTATTTCATATACAACAAAGTAAAAAAAAAAAAAAAAAAAAAATCTTCGAAATTTATTTCTTTATTTTTATTCATTTGCATTTAATTTTCAGATTTTCGATTCTTATTTTCTACCAGAGGTGCCCCTTCAAATTTTTGTCTTCTTCTATTCACACCTTCGCTCTTTTCTCTTTTTTATTCATACTGTAATTAGTTTCAAAAGTATATGGTTGGCATCCTTCTGTCTACAAGAGACGATGGAGTAGTGTCAAGGTTTTTTAATTCATTTTTTTTGTTAACTTGAACTACATAGCCTGGGCGGGTTCATATGGAGGATGAGCTGTTGCCCATACAGCAAATCCCCCCTTTCCACACTGCCGCTGTGATCCAAATGAAAGGTAAGGGACCAATGCAGTTTGACAACGGTAGTGTCGCAGGAGTTGATGGGTAATACTGGATTTCAGCATCACACCACTTTAGGGACTCCAGCTCTTGATTTATTTTCGGGGTTTACTCCCCTAGCCATTCCTTCAAAGGCAGCAGAGGTTTTGTGTCAGACTTCTCCTTGAGTTGATGGGTTGCCGAAAGTATATAACCCCACTGATATTTTGCGCCCACAAAATAAGTGGGCGGGTCGTTAAATTTATTTTGTAAAAAATTGTCTGTGAAGTCGAAATTTGCCAATCCTAATATATATGATACCTTGACTTATGTTGTTTTTTTTTTACTCCAAGCCTTCAAAACTATTTTACCCATGGCTTGGTAAAGAAGAGATTCGCGCCTTTCTAAAGGGCATTTACGCGAAGTAAGTCAGAGATAGTTAAGATGTATACACCAAATAATCTTTTATGGTTAATACAATAAAGAGTTATCGCCCTTACATTATGATGGTACTGTTTCTAGAATTATCTCCCTTACAAAACGTTCTGGGTCAATAATTGTGTGTGTGTGTGTGTGTGTGTGTGTGTGTGTGTGTGTGTGTGTGTGTGTGTGTATAAAAGGATATGAAAACACACAATATGCTGTTAAATATTGAACAATATTTCGATTTATGAAAAATCATCTTCAGAGCTTGTTTTTATTCCGGACTTATCGAGCGAGGAGCTGAAAATGAAATATGTATATATATATATATATATATATATATATATATATATATATATATAGAGAGAGAGATAAGTAATTTTTTCCGAGATGAAATAAGGAAATCACAGTGCTCAACTACAAATTGTAAGAGCTTTATTTATTTATTTAATTATTTAATTATTTAATTATTAAACCTTGGGTAGATGCCTACAAAAAACAATTATATTTAATAATTAAATATATATTATATATATATATATATATATATATATATATATATATATATATATATGGTGTTCGGGAGAAATTTGACAGTTTCATTAGGAAAAGGAAAAAAAGTGCTTGGTAACAACAAAATTTAATGTATTGTAAAGAAATTCATCAGGTACGGAAATTACACTACTGTCAACAAGTTTTACTCAAAATAACCGCCATTAGCGTCGATCACAGCCTCAATCCTGCTCCGGAACCTGGAGAAAGCTGATATTACAGTTTCCTTGGCAATGGTCTCAAAAACTACCTTAATTCTGTCGATTAACTGGGCTTTTTTAGTACTGTCACGGCGATTGGTGTCTTTCTCAACAGTGCACCATACATAATAATACATGGGGTTAAGATCTGGTGAGGCCAAACATTGGGACTGGTGTAGTCGTAAAAATTCGTTATGTCTCCTGAAAGCGTATGACCGTATCCACGCCCGTGTGCGCGTATAAATGACCGTATCCACGGATTAACGGTCATAACAAGACGACAACTACTTCAGTTCCAGTATTCTTCTGAAGAAGAGATTTTATCTCGAAATATTAATATTAAGAATAAATCACAGGTTAACAAACAACACCATTGTTACCTTATTTTTTCTTTACACCTGCATTGTGATAGCCTTCAAAACCAACCCCCAAACCAATATATACACAATGCTTCAAGCAAATTATAAAACCCTTATATATATATAATCAATTGTAATATTATGGATTTGGACTCATAACTTAAAATTTAATGGTTATGCAATCATCAGATGAGTCAAATGGTTGAGATCTTAAAAACCAGTAGTCAAATAGTTGAGATTTTTAAAAGAATGGTTGAGATTTTAAAAACCAGTAGTTTTTTTAGCGTTTACATAATCGTGAAGCGTTTATATATATATATATATATATATATATATTATATATATATATATATAATATATATATATTAATATTTTGAAGGCTAGTACAATGCGTATGAAAAATAAAAACAAAAAGATGTTATTTTTGTCTTATCGATTTCGAAGCAAGAACTTCATCATCAGAGTTTATTTTCAGAAATGACGTGAATATTTGTTCTCCACAAACTTAAAAAAAAAGAAGAGAGAAATAAGAAATTACAGTTGTTCGCCCATTTCATTCATAAAGGAGGAGAAGAAGAAAGAGAAAAAAAAAAGAAGAGGAAAAAGAAATAAGAAGAGAAATTGTAACCACACAAATAAAAACATAAGCACGTCATTTCTGAAAATAAACTCTGATGATGAAGCTCTTGCTTCGAAATCGATAAGACAAAAATAACATCTTTTTGTTTTTATTTTTCATACGCATTGTACTAGCCTTCAAAATATTAATATATTATTACATAATTAACAATGCTTCAAGCAAATTACCAATTGCTTTTATATATATATATATATATATATATATATATGCCACTAAATCACATCAATTGTTCTGGAGCTCTAGGGAGTGTGTACTCATCCCATTGTAATTACTCTCAGGTCCACTCTGACGTGGTGTGATAGTACGTGTTAGGATCCCATCTATGAGTAAAATAGATACATTTAAAAATGATTAGTAAGAATTGCATAAGGATACTTGATGCGTACAAATTATTTTTTATTTGATAAGAATACTTGATACTATATAACTGTGCGCAAAGAAATGATTGCATTATGTAACAAAATGTTAACTTTTTCTTGTTCTGGATCAGAAAATGTTATTTTCCAATTGCTTACGCTTAAATTAAATGCAAATGACTTTTATATATTTTTTAATGAAAAGATTTTATCATTTATACAATGTGAATTAGTAATATTCAATTTTAAAACTGTTTCAAGACTTTGTGGACACACTATATATATATATATATATATATATATATATATATATATATATACTGTCGTGTAGTAAGTCACCATAAGTGGAATATAACCTACTTTTAAACAAAACGAAAAATCTGGGAAAAGCCAGCAGGGTTAGAGTCCCCGCCGGTCAGCTTAACAGTCAGGGTTCGAATCACACACAAAGCGGTCTTCCTGTCTATAGCTCTGCTGATGAGGCCTAATAGGCCGAAATGTACATACAGATTGATTTTTCTCGATTTGTTTAGCCTTACATTTGAATAGGTATTCCCGCCTAATTCATTAATCATTAATTAATCAATTTTCAAAATTAGGTACGACTTCAATTAAGCAAATATTCTCCCAAAAATTGTCGGCTAAATAAAGCCATATCAAAACACATTGTTTGTTTACTTTTCATATATATATATATATATATATATATATATATATATATATATATATATATATATATATATATATATATATATATATGTCGTTAATTGTTTTATTTTCGTAGTTTCTTCCGGATATACATACATACATACATACAGCTACCCTTTATATATGTATAGGTTAGATGATATATATGCATCTACGCACGCAGTTATGTAAATATGTGAATTGCCTTTTTGACTTTCAAACAGTTGATGTGAGATGACAAGTTAAAACACATATCAGGCTTCTTAATTTTTCTCTTATATATGAATATATATATATATATATATATATATATATATATATATATATATATGCACACACAAACACACACACACACACACACACATATATATATATATATACACACATATATATACACATATATATATACACATATATACACACACACATATATATACATATGTATATATACACACACACATATATATATATACACGCATATACATATACACATGTATATATACACTCACATATATATATACACATATATATATACATATATATACACATATATACTTATATATATACACACACATATGTATACACCCCCCATATATATATATATATTATATATATATATATATATATATACTGACAGATGTAATAAAACAAAAGACCCCTGAGAATTGATAAGTTGTCAATTGACAGGACTATTTTTACGGCGTGCCACAACTGATCTCAAGACAATGCCCATCGCCACACCAGAATTTATTTTTCTATATGAAAGAAAAAAAAAAATTGAAAGATTTTTTTTATTTTTTGAAAGAAGAAAGAAACATTTTTTCAAAGAAAAAAATGTCAGAAGGATGGAAAATGGCCGCATCCTTAAAGATCTTTTGTATGGCGGATTAGTGGGTGGCGACCCGTGGTGCTTAAGGATAGAACCCAGGTGGATGAGCAGTCCATGACTTGCAATACTCCACTTTTGCCCTATCTTGGGCTAGACGGGTGGTCGGAGAGGCCACCTCCGATCAATCGGCTGGTCACATCAAGCCCTAGCACCTATATGATTGCCCCAACCCTATTGCCCTTATGGCAAGCCCAACCCTTTTTATCGCAGGGGTGCTAGAAGGCGGTTGCTGCGAGGCCAAATGTCCTGGGAATGACGTTAAACTCTATCTGATGGTGAGGTTCCAGTTTTGGAGGTTTGGGGAATGTGGAGCACCCCTTCATCACCATTGCTCCCTGGTTCACTCTGACCCGGAGTGATAGGTGATAGTACCTGTTAGGGTCCCATCTATGGGTTAAATAGAAAACATGAGTTTATAAACAAAATTGTATTATCCATTAAAACTGAAATTATTTCAAAACTTTGTTAGCATTAAACATTTTTTTTACCAATAGAAGTATTCGGCATAAAATAACCCAAGGGGTTGACATGCCATAAAACCCAACCAACCAACCAACCAACCTTTTATTAATTTATATATTTATTTATTTATTGGAAACTGTAATGTACAAACATCTCGACCTGGCGAGATAAGGGGAAATCTCAATAGAGCGAGATCCCGGAAATAGGGATTTTACTACTAACGTGGACATATAGCCACACAGAACTCATTGTACACGTTCCCGAAATAAAACCTGTTTTTAAACGTTAACAGACTCTACGCCATCGTACTTAGTGGACGGAAAGGTATCAACACCAATACCAGAAGTTAGTGACTGCAGCAAAAGTAAAGTAGTTTGCAGCAGTTTTAAAATAATAACTAAGTGGGAGTCATTGTCAACGTCCGATATTCATTGTCTTTTCTTTAGATCTTCTTAGAGATTTCATTAAATGTATTTCTTTTACTAGCCGCACATGAATGTTTCAGACAGACATCTGCATAAATCCTGCTCTCTTCCCATAGACTGTTTGAATCAATTTGTATTCTTTTATTTCTATGTATAAGAAATAGAACGCATATATCAGTTTTAATTTCGTGGTATAATCTCTTATTTGATGCATTTGTATTTGCCTAACCCCTCCACCACAGGATGTGACACAAGGTCAGTTTTTAAGTGGAGTGCAGCCGATTTTAATTCAGAGTTTTCCTTCTCCTCTACTGGTTGCTGTATGAAGGTTAAAGAGCCCATTCTGTTCTACTATTTACATTTACTATTTGCGAGGGAGAATATTTGGATTAATACCTTTCCCAAGAGTATTAACACTATGTGAAATGGAAACCACCTCGTTCAGGATTTGAACTCAGCTCATCGTGTTCATTTTATAAGACGATAACCGTAAGGCACGAGCGACTCGTCTTATTTCATGTGTTTTACTCTATGGAACATTAAATTCAAATAAAATTTATTGAAATTTTATGTTATTATCTTCATACAACACCGGCACTTGTGCCCCTAGGGGACAGTGGTCGAGTATCACCGACACACAACAGCAGCAGCCACCCCTAACATTAACCACGTGATGAACTTTATAAATAGCCATGGCATTTGGCTATTCTTCCTCTTTTTAGTTGTGACCCTTCTGAGGGCGACTCCTGGCTTCGGCCCACCACTCTTCTACAAGGTAAGTGCTTATGCACCTCTTTTTCTATGAACTAGGACTACGGATAGAATAATACCCAAGACGGACTTCATCTATAACCTGCTTCTGGACTTTGAGAGATTGCTATCTTTTGACCCATGAAGGCTGATAGCAATTACCTTTAATCACCAGGATAACTACTAAGGGAGCCGACGAGATAAATGCAACCTCGGACAAGCTTCATCCCTTTGATACCAATACAGCCGAAAGGCTGTTAGCAGGAATAAACTTTTTGCAACCAAAACAAACCCACACCTAATTAATTACGGCTTACCTCGAACGGTTCTGTAACCAAAAACTAAACTAAACTAATGACTTGGCTAAAACCTTACGGAGCTGAGAACTAAAATAATAACATACGGCTATACCTCACGAACAGGTGCCGCTAACTTTAAAAGAACTGTTACTAAACCTCGGGTTGCTTGTCCGACCAAAACTATAAACTTTCTACTCTTTGTTGTATCATTTTAATGTGCATATTACTGCTATCCCCCATTAATCCATTTTAATTTTTATAAATTATGGCAAGTAGACTTAAATACAGCTGTTTCCTTGTGGGGTGCTGTTTCCACGACTTATTCAAGACTGCACGCAGCATTCTTGTGCAGCTCCCATCTAGCTTATTCTCAAGACGCTTTGTCAGGGTCCAGGTGGTGCAGCCATACAGCAGCACCGACACAAACAGCACCCCACAAGGAAACAGCTGTACGGTCACCTGCCCCCCATCTCACAAACTATCCGAGTGAGACGGACAAGGCATGCAGGACACTGCTGGAGAAGCAGGGATGAACTCATAAGCGACGTTCTCCTGTGGAAGCCAACACATGGACATGCAAGTGTGGGGCGCCCAGCAAGGACATACATTGACCAGTTATGTGAAGATGCTGGCTGCTCCGCAGAGGAGCTTCCAGGTGTAATGAATGATAGAGAGGGTTGGCGAAGGATTGTCATGGATGCCCGTGCTGCGTGCGCGACATGATGATGAGACTTAAATGGGAGGTAAATGGCTCCAAATGAACAGATTAAAAAATTCACATAATCACTTTCTCAAACAATCAAATCTGTTTCCTCCAAATTTTGAAACATTTTCGGAGAACCTATTTCTAGACACAGAGAGAAAAATTGGCCAGTGACTCTCAGATTCTGGAGGAGCCCGGGACATTCAGAGCGGCACCCAAATTATATGGATTGATCAATATAAAGTAGTAGTAGAAGGCGGGGTGGCATATTGTCGGTATAAGCCAGACAGCGAGGGAGTCTATCCCCCTTTCGCTAGCGCTAGACCAGGGAGGTTTTGCATCTCAGGTGAAGGGCGACACCTACAATCAACTTCCCAATTTATCGCACAGATTAAAGCTGTGCTACTCATGCGATGAGTTGGCAAGGGCCAGTATCGAACCCGTAACCTTGACGTTCCGAGGCGGATGCTCTACCGATTGAGCTAATCCGGGCACTAATATAGACTGAATTATGACACTTGCTGTGTAACGGTCATCATCGTAGGAAATGCACACGTTGTTCAGAGTTCAAATCCTGGACGGGGTTGTTTTCATTTCACATGGTACTGATATCATTTTGAAAGGTATGCATACAATTATTCCGCCTCTAGCTAACGGTAAAACACAATAGAAGTCTGGGCTCTTTAACTTTGGTTTGGCAACCGGTCTAGAAGTAAAAAGTCTGAACACAAACCTTTTAAATTACGCTAAAAAATGCCCTTGTGTCGCAAACTGCTCACGCGGAGGGGTGAGATAACTTGATAAATAAACTGAATTAGATAAATGGTTGGGAACAGATGGTTTGGTTTGTTTTACGGCATATCAACCTCGGTGGGTTATTTACTGCCGACTAAGTATTGGGTTCATAGCGGTAGTTTGGTAGAAAACAAATGTATATATGTATAGATTTTAACTATTGTTCAATTACTCATATTTTTGAGTCCAATCCCACTTCTTTTAGGAAATGTAAAATCCTGGATTGTCTTATTTTCGTGAAAAGTATTTTCAAATTACTTGCTTGGTAGTATTTTATTCGATCAAAGTCTACACTCTCTAGCAGTATATGTTTCACTGTAAATCTCTCTTGGCATGTAGGGCATATTGGTGATTCTGTGCCCTCTAATAAATGATGATGAGTGATGAAGGTGTGGCCTATGCGAAGGCAGGTCATCACAACCCGTTCTCTTTTATTTTTGTTGTATTTTAAGT
>CM042157.1:8594887-8620861 GCA_023376005.1 Doryteuthis pealeii
AGGGAAGTGAATGATAGAAATAAAGAAAGACAAAAGAAAGAAGGAAGAATAAAAGATAGAAAAAAAGTAAAGGTAGATAAAAAGATTTAGTATTTACAAACGTATGAGTAGCACAGGAATTTGTGCGGTAAAGTGAAGAGCTGATGGTAGGTATGGTGCTCCACCTCAGACGCCAAAACAATCTCCTCGGTCTAGTGAAAAGGGTATAGACTCCTTCGCTGTTTGGCTGATACTAACTTTAACCCCCCCCATCTGAAAATAAGAAAAAATGACAAAGAATAAAAGAAAGAAAATTTAGGGAAGGAGAATGAGAAAAAAATCAAGTGAAACGCGACACCCACCACCAATCTGCTCGATTTCTGTAAACACTCGGCAATCGGCAATGAACGTCAATATTTGTAAATAGAGAAAAAAAACAAGACGTCTACAAACAAAAGCACAAATTTTGCATGAAAAAATTATCAAAATGAAGAATAAAAATTATAGAGAAAAAAAGGGTTATTTCCACTGGCTCCCCTGATCTCAAAGTTAACGGTCCTTATTTAATTCTGCTCACAATTTATGACTCCTCATAAATTGTAACACTATTCATTTGTCACATTTCATTGCTATATTATCGTAACCTTGTGATGACCAGCGGCCATTTTGACCTTGTTTAGAACGAATCTTTTAAAATATCTGTGTTGGATGTTCAATACAGCCTCTTCGTTTAATCCAGGGTCACCAAATTACGGTCCGCGGGCCGGACCAGGCCCCGACGGTACTTGAATTCTTTTGTTAAAACGTACAGAACAACTTATGTATGCGAGCAATCTTTTTCAAAATTGAAATATGTGAAATCAACCCATCGAACGAAATTGACCGATAAACTTTTGAAAGCAATTCTCTTGATTGGATGTAGCAATTCCAAACTAAACATTGATGATATCTTGAAAGGCAAACTTCAGTTTCATAAATCTCACTAAATCTTTCTGCTAATGTTTCATTCTTTGATAATGTTTTGAAAATAAATATGTTGGTTAAATTTGTTTTTGCGCATCTTATGCCAATCATCCATGAATAGAACATGGAAAGATCAATTTTGTTTTACATCTTTTTCTCAGAGCTTTCATTCCAGCTGAAAAATGTTTGGTGATCCCTGGTTTAATCCATCAGCCAGGACAAGACATGACATCTCAATTAGTATAAGAGGTGCCACATCTTGTTAAAAAGTTATACTTCTTCCTTCAATCGGGTTGGTTGATGCTAGAGAGGCTATTTTGTCGTGCCCCTACTCACCAAGACCCAATATTAGTATTAGCGTATCCAATGATATACGAATACAGACTAAACGGAAGGAAAGCAAGAAAAACTCATCAAAACCAACTTCTTTTTAGTTCTAACTCCCAATAGAATTCACTTCCGCTAAATCGCCAAATGGCTAGCTTTTCCGGTATTCTTAAGTGTTGCCCAACAAAATGTGGGGTCTTAAATACATATAGGTTTAATTCGTTTCTTCCGGTTATCAATAATATTTTCAACAGAGAGTTTATTTTTTTTAAGTGGACAAAGAAAATAATAAAAATTTTTCTTCAAGGGCCCAAGATAATCATGGTCAACCGACTTCCTGATCATCTTTCTCCGTGCCATCAGTCTGGTTATATCAAAAGGCTGTTTCCAATAATCACAGCCAACTCAAGTGGACTCACCGGGTGGTCTCCCAACCACTTGAGATTTACTTTCGATTTCTTCGCATACATTCCCGTCACATTGTGTGGCCTTATTATTGCGACCATCTGTTTTGACTCTACTCACAATTCAAGCCATCGGACGATTTACATTTCCGTCTTTTTTTTTGTTTCTTTTTCTAATTTCAAACAATGAATCAGTCACAACGCAACAAGGAGCAATATTAGTATTAGTGTATCCAATGATATACTAACACTGAATAAACGGAAGGAAAGCAAGATAAGTTCACCTACACATATATAAACATTTGATACATACATAATAATAATAAAAGAAGAATTGACAAGAAAACACAAACATATCCCAACAGATAAAATATGCACATATCATTCTATAAACAAGCAGCATATGAAAGGGCACAAAAATGGTAAAAAGTCTTACTTGTTGATTGTCAGTACAACGGCAATGATCAGGAGAGGAGACAACGTCTCAACTATTCAAAGAGCAGAGGAAAACTGTTGTAAAGTCAGTGGGGTAACCTATTGTCGGTATCAGCCGAACAGCGAAGGAGTCTATCTCCTTCTCCCTAGATACCAGGAAGATTGATTTTGCTATTATGGAGCGCCACAACTACAGCCAGCTCTTAGACCGAGCTAAATCGGCTCCTCAAACAGGAAAACAGAGTGTGTATTTATTGTTCAAAGAACAGACAAAAGAGACTGAGATAGATTCTACATCTCAATCAAATAAAGGAAGAATTTTCTCTTGTATGTTGAATAATAGAAGAATACCTCTTCTCCATTGAATAAGGGAATAATTTCTCTTTTCCATTGTTCCTGAAATAAGTGATTTTTAATTTATAAAGGTTGGTTCGTTGTATTTTACGGCATGTCAACCCTTGAGTTTATTGTAGGTTGGTTAGAGGTAATTTTTATGTGAAAAGTAACATCAACGACACAAACAGTACAAATAATGAATAAAGAAATTTGAGTCGTAACAAAATTGTCCTTTATATGTATCATTATAGATTGTATCAAATGAACAACAAGTTACAAAGTTGTGGTTTGGTTAATGAATTTTCCTTTTTACAAAGTCTTATTAGTGTTAAAGCTTACTTGTATTTCAATTCACCCGGTTCGAGGAAGATCATATTCGTGACTGGTCCCTTCGCTGGCCATTGCCTTTCTACTTCTCTACTAGAAAATCCTTTTCTCTTCTCCCGTTAGTTGGCGGGAATTTTGAATTTTGGCATCAGTCAGTCTGGCTTTGTCTATTTTTAGAATAGGATCCTTTTTTCTTTGTTATTCAAACCTGCCAAAACAAGAGTCTACAGACTAGGAACCATTACAGGTTATTTCATGTCGAAGAAGTTTTGTTTTATTCATTCTGGTTGGGCATTCAATTTTCTTTTCAAACTTATTTTTTTAAACACATTTTTTGAAACTCATTTTTTATCCATTTAACCCATATATGGGACCCTAAAAGTTACTACCACTCCGGGTCAGAGTAGATCTAGGAATAATGGCAATGAAGGAGTCCAGAATTGGAACTTCACCACTAGATTCCCGCACAACCCTGAGTATCTGAGAGTTCCTGGCATAGAAGAACATTACTATGCTGGAGCAACCACCCTACTCGCCCGACCTGGCTCCATGTGATTTTTCCAACTTGCAAGCGTGGCAGAGAAGGATGGGAAAGTGCATTAGACTATAGTGGGATTACTTTGAAGGGATAACTTGTAGTTTGTAGTTTGGAATTGAAATATTTTTTGTGACATCAGTCCTGGAACTTTTCTGACATACCACGTATATTTTTTAGTTGGATTTTACGGCATGTAAACACTTCGGTTATTTTATGCCGAATACGATCTTTTTTTTTTGTTTTATTCATTCTAGTTGAGTATTCAATTTTAAAACTCATTTTTAATCTACTTAATCCATAGATAAGACTCTAACAGGTACTATCACTCCGGGTCAGAGTGTACCTGGGAGTAATGATAATGAAGAAGTCCAGAATTGGAACTTCACCACTAGATGTAATTTAATGTCATACCCAGGACACTAAGACAAGAGCGATAATTTATAAAGGACGAAAGTGTGTGTTGATTTAACACAACCTGTATAACTCACGTTATATTCTTTTCTTTTCCTACTCTTTATTTAGCCTAACTTTATCCTGTAAAGGCTAATTGAGGCAGGAATGTTACGTTAAGTCAAACTTTCAAGTAAGGATTGGATTATCAGACTGGAAAATCAGCTTTGGAAATCTTTGGGTTTTACCTGACTTGAAAATTGACCTGTGGCATCGTCAAGAAAGAGGCAATTATCTCAGCTATATAGAATCCTCATTACCGTTTATTGTTCATAACCTTTTTTTCAGTTCGGGGATCTCCGATGTTGCAAATTCAAGCTTGTCGATTTCCTTCAATAGTGACTTAACGAAAAAAAAGAAGTCAATTGAAGGAAAAAATATAAGGGAATAAAGAAGAAATGAAGAGATCTGGTGCTTTCACCGTCCTAACAATATACGTAAACAACCAACAAAAACCCCAAAAAAAAAAAAACAAAAACAAAATAAAGTCTATAAAAAAAGTAGAACTCTCATTTGTCGTGAGGATAAAATCGACTGCCTCAACACTTCAATTGCAAATGCTTGTCCGAGATTCTCGAATCACACACAACAAATAGAAAAGGTAAAAAGAACGTTAAGAAAAGTAAAAGAAATAAAAACAGCAAAGGGGGAAAGAATTGTCCACAAAGTCGTAAGCATTTCTACTTTCTTCGATTTAAAGCGATCAAAATGAAGTTGCCGAATTAAAAAAACCAAAACACCAAAAAACCAAAAAGTAAAAAAAAAAATAAATAAATAAAAATAAAAACAAGAAAAAAAAAGAAGAAAGTAGGATTTTCTTATTAGCAGTGATCATGGAACTAGAATAGCACAAGCAATAAATAATGAACTTTAAAAAGGGGAAAAGAATTCGTAATCCAGAATTGCTTAGAAGCACCATTGAATGTTTGTATTTCTTTCCAATTCTAAAAGAAAACACTTCGTTAAATGTCATACACAGTCTACTCTACTGTTTTTATCTCTTTCAGGTCTGATTCAGAATGAGTGCTGATAATACTGATTTGGTGATGCTCGTTACTCCAATCAAGTTTAGAAAAAACCGAAATAAGGTAAGTGTAGAGCCCAAATTAATGAAATAGATACAAAATTAAAATGAAGTTCAATAATATAATTAAGAGAAGAGAATATATCGATTGGTAAATACAGTGACACACAAGTTAAACAATATTTTTTCATTTTTTTTCAACAATTTTTTTTATTAAATAGGATATATATATATATATTTCTTTCTCTACCAGACAAGAGGAAATACTTAAAAAAAGATTCAGGAGAAAGCTCTAACCGCATCAGCGTGGATATGGCAGTTCTATATTGTGACATCAAACCGACAAAGTCTGGTGGTATCGTGAGATACTGCTGGGGCGCTCTGGGTTAGTGGTAATGATGCTTCGGCCCCGAAACCATGCCTGAACCCAGAGTCATCATCTGATGAAGGCTTTGTTGGTTGCAATGCTACTGTGTAAATAGCAGTCATTGTATGAAGATTATTTTCATTTATTACAATTTAATTTAATACATACTCATGCTTACACACACACACACACACACACACACACACACACACACACACACACACACACGCACGCACGCACACACACACAATGAAAGTGAGCATCTGTTTACATTTTCATATCTACATCAACCGTTTTTCAGCGTTCGTTTTATTTTTCAAACATCCAAGAACGCTCGTTTTTTCATTCAACAATTTTTAAATAGACTGACCGACAACTGCAAAAGACTCTCACAGTTTTCTTATTCTCTGTGATAAATTTATTTTTCCTCAAATTAACAAAAGCCCTGATAAAGATCTATTGAAACAGATCGAAACACTGCAGCGTAGGCGAAATAATAATTATATTATATACCTGAATTATTCCTTAGTTTGAGGATTGAGTTTTGTTTGAAAAAATCAATTTTAATTGGTTCTAATTAGTCGTAATTTGCAATTAAGTAAAAAACTGACCATCTCTTACTTCACATTCTGTCTGTCAGTTTCCTTCTCACTATGTATATTTTGATTATCTCCTCGTTATATATGTTCGCTTCCCTGTGAGATAAAAAAGTTTGATTTAGAAAATGCAAAATGTATTTGTATGTTAAGTTTCATAAGCAGCTAGCCCGTCCAACATCTTGGCTCTAAATAAATTTAAATTAGGTCAAACGTTTACTTTCTTCGAAATCTTACAAAATAATTTTAATATTTAAAAAAAAAAATCTCTTTATTTAAAAAAAAAAAATTCGCTATGCAAATTCCCTAATTCCAATTATCTATCCAGAGCTCAATGGGTGACCTAACGGGTCACGTTTTGCCTAGTATATATATATATATATATATATATATATATATATATATATATATATATATTCATCAAAAATTACTACCACATATTCATAGTAGTAGCATAAGTTGTTAATAAAAAAAAGCTCAATATATTTCGTAAAATATTGAAGATTTATAGTTGTGGAAAAAGTTTTTCTCCTACCACGGTTTCAGTGTTCAAGGTACCCCTTTCTGAGGAAGGTGTACCTTGAACACTGAAACCGTGATAGAGAGAAAAACTTTTTTTACAACTATATATATATATATATATATATATATATATATATATATATATATATATATAACCGTCTTCGTCAGAGTAAATTTTTTGGTGTTTTAAATCAAAGCGGTTAAAAAAAATATTTTCTCGAACATTTCAAAAATTCCCTGCGCTTACTCTGACGAAGGGCGTTATTCCTTGTATACTAAAATATTTTGTTTTAATTATTATTATTATTATTATTATTATTATTATTATTATTATTATTATTATTATTATTATTATTATTATTTATTTAAAATATAATAGATAGAGCGTATGTGTGCATGGATAAACTCCTGGCCGAAACACGTGTCAGCAAAATAAAAAAAATCTATTTTATCCATTCAGCATTTTCTTTCCTTTATTTTTCTTTTAATATATATATATATATATATATATATATATATACAAAATTGTGTAAGACTATTAATGAGAAAAAAAAACAATCGTTTGAGATAATATCAGATTCGCAATGATGTTACAGGGAAAAGCTTGAACCACGCTCACTGTATTCGGTTTGATCCTAAATTATCTTGATCAAAATCTTCTCGCAAGAATGATTCGATGGACAACAACTGGCTCAATGAATATGTGTGTAATCAGCTTTGTCATTATTAACTTATTTGTACAGTTTGTATTAGAAAAACAATGCTGATATATCCATTTACAATATTGACAGATGGAAAACAGTGATATGTGTCTGTCTGAGGAGGCGCGTGGTGTAATGGATATTATCGTAGGAAATGGACACGGAGAGACGAGTTCAAATCCTGGACGGGACTTTTGTATTTCACATAGCGCTAATATTCTTGGGAAATGTAATCATCTAACTGTTCTCCCTTTAGCTATGGGTAAATAGTAGAGTGGACTGGGCTCTTTAACCTCGGTTAGGCAATTAGTTTATTAAGGAAAACTTTGAATTCAAACCTGTTAAACACCATTTAAGAAATTGAGCATGTGTCACAACCTACTCATGCAGAGGGGTTGGGTAAATATGTATATGTCAGTCTGTATGTATTTGCTTTATCTAGTGTTGCGCATAGTCATGTCTGTGTAAAAAGAGAAATAACTATGCATTCAATCTATTCAAAATAAAGAGTAAAATATATATATATATATATATATATATATATATATATATTCTATTTATTTATTTATATTTATAAAGTCGGTCCTACCATTGGTTTCTGAATAACACTTTTTCGGTGTTATTCGTCTTCAGAGGCGTTTGACTTTTTTTTTTCTTTTATATATTATATATATATATTATATATATATATATATTTTCTTTTATATATATATATATATATATATATATATATATATATCTGTGTGTGTGTGTGTGTGTGTGTTTGCGTATGTGTTAGAATAGAAAAATAGCGTTTGGTGACTGTCAGTTTCTCGCCGATGCGATCATTAGACCGAGTGTATGGTCATCGGTCTGTGATCGTATAACCCTAACTCTCCCCGTCTTTGACTCCGTGTATACGCTATCCTAACTTACATATATATGCTCTATCCCCGATATTGAGCACTGCTTATTTATAATACAGCAAACTATAATATATATATATATATATATATATATATATATATGAGAGAAGTAAACAAACAGACGATGTGTTTTGATATGGCTTTTTTAGCCGACAATTTTTGGGAGAATTATGTGCTTAATTGAAGTCGTGCCTAATTTTGAAAATTAATTAATTAATAATTAATGAATTAGGCGGGCATACCTGTTCAAATGTAAGGCTGATTTTTCTCGATTTGTTTAGCCTTACATTTGAATAGGTATGCCCGCCTAATTCATTAATTATTAATTAATTAATTTTCAAAATTGAATTAGAAATTTAGCTATTTCATTACCTTAAATACTTGCATCCGAAGGGTGCATATATTTGCTAGTTGTTCTAATAAAAACAAACGAGTAGATATTGGCAATATATTTCGTCGTGCATTGAGCGCGACTTCTTCAGTCGTTTATTTGAACATTTATGCATCATACATTTGTTTCTATTGAAGAGAAAGTGAACGGGTGAGGGGGTGAGTTTGGTGATGAAGTCAGGAGGGTGGGATAGAGTTTGCGAGGATTTGATTGGTCAAAAGAAATCTTTCATAGATTGGGTGGGGAGGAAGATAAGATCAAATGTGTTGAATTTGTTGGAATATATATATATATATATATATATATATATATATATATATATATTATATATATATATATAATCCAAAAGCCCAGAGAAGAAATCTTCCTTACGACACAAGAGTTTTATTTAAAAATCCTGTCGCAGTTAGAGAACCCAATGTTAGAGCCACAGAGCAAATATATAAGTAAAGAAATAACAAAAGACTTAGGGATTTAGCATTATAGTCCCTGAAATAGACTATAATGCTAAATCTCTAAGTCTTTTGTTATTTCTTTCCTTTTTTTTTTTTTGAATAATTCCAACTTTTGACTAGCAGCGTTCTGTTTTGCTAACGATCATTTCTTCCCGTCTTATTTTTGTTGAAGACCGATCCACGTGCGGTCGATACAGATATTGCGAGGTCCTCACATCAGTGAGGAGGGCCGATGTTGCTTTTTAAAACCGTAGAGAGGAAGGCCCCGAAATGGTTTGCACATTCTCTCCTGATGAGCCCATGCATTTGTAAACATCCTTTGTTTTTTTCAATATATCATATTCACACTGTCGGATTAATCTCCATTTTATTTTCATATATATATATATATATATATATATATATATATATATATATATATAAACGTAAATTTGTCATTATTCAACTTGGGGGGGGGGAAAAACAAACAAGCATTATCTGAATATATTCGATGTAGTACGTATCGCTCTAAGACTAACATGACGTATTATATTTGCATAGAAAAGGTCACGACCTTTGCTTCATAACATTTCAATCGCGAGCATACTAAGACGCCTCATTGCCGCACCGTTTTTGGACACACCTCGTACATAAATATGGAAACCGCTGACAGCGTTCTACACTTGGAAAGATTCTGTTCCAGTAACATTGTTATTCAATGAATTGTCGCTTGATATAAGATCTATAACTACAAATCATAGGTGTAAACTTAGATTCTGTCTCGCAGGCCGTGCAAGAACTTTCTCCTTCCCCAGAGACACAGCAAATTCGCTACGAACATTAATTAAACTAGTAAAAATTTCGTCCGCACGAATAGTTCTGGATTCCCTACGGACAATGAAACCAAACTTGGAGAAAAGATCGCTCCAAGAGACCCGAACATTTATCTTTGGTGTGGCAGTTATGTATAAATAAATAGAATAATGTTAGTCCTGTTGGAGTTGGACGTTATACGACAGCTCGGTATCTAGAAGCAAGCCCCACCCAAATCCAACAGAATAAATGAGGTACAGCAATAAATATAATAGTGAAAACACACATAAATTATCATGTTTATTACATATAACAAATATAAGAATAGGATGTGTGGTTCTTATAATACGTTAGAATGCTCAGAGTAGCTTTCCAACCTGAATAAATCCGAGCAAAGAAGTAAAACATAACAATACAGACTTTATTGTCTGAGCAAGTGGAACATGACATACATGAAGAGATACAAACAGATAGGACGAAAGTCCTTTGGAAGTACAAAAGAGTCCATAAAGAATATGAGAGTCACTTATTGGACAGATACAGCGGGCGTCTAGTCCATCTTTTGTGGATGCAGGAGAGAGAGAGAGAGAGAGAGAGAGAGAGAGAGAGAGAGAGAGAGAGAGAGAGAGAGAGAGAGAGAGAGGGGCTGCTGTTTAAATGTTGTATACCCTTTCTTTTCTTACTTCTATTTTTCTTCTGTTCATCTATGGTCTCTTACGTTCTCTTCTAGCGTCTGGACTTCGTCTTGGTGGTCGGTCGCACTTAACTCATTTCTTCTTCTAGATCAGTCTTGTTGCCAAGACATTCATCAACCACAACATCATATTATTTATCTAAACCTTTATTTCTTAACTAAACATATTTCTCTAACTAATCCAGCGCGCGTGTGCAGTGAGTCTCAGCTAAAGCAGTAACATCTTATCTGCCTGACGTCCAAGCTGAAACTGAGAGGTAACCAGATCCCACGTGACTTCACGTATTTCGCGGGCTTTCTGTAATATTCCATGGAAAGTCGTGCCCGTGATATGAAAAGGGCCATCCCTTCAGAAATACAGGGGATTGACAATAATATTATGCAACTGCATAGATTATGTAACATAAATATCCAGCTAGTAGTATCACCTAGTGGTGAAAAACCGTAGCGGCAAGGTAAGATAACCCTTTTGGACAAAAGTCCATCCCAACAGGGGCAGACAGTCGCTACAATAACATATTAACAGTGTACAAAGTCGTACTTATATTTAATAAACCTTCTCAATTGAGGGTGTTCTCTAACAGTCCAAATAGTGTAATGCTCATTCACTCACGGGGGTTGCTACACTGTTGTGTAGCGGCTGGTATGATAGGTAGCCCGGGGTTGTTGACTGTCCAGTAGGTTTGCTTAAAGTGGTCGAGTCGGCCAGTCCGCTATAGAGGGTCAATCCCTAATTTCCTCTTTCCCCTGACACTTGATAAGTGCTGAAAATGCTGTTTTGCAAAAGGTAGCAGAATTTTGACAAAAGACAACAATGGATACTCAGAAACCACACTAAGCTAGAATTTTGGGAGTGGTTGCTGTTTAAACTGGATTTTTATAGCTGACTGCTAGTAACTAAAAATACGAATTTACGGTTCTATCACTAATTATATTATATAAATTTTCAAGACACGCTTAAAAGGTCTGCGGACCCCTGTGGACCCCTGTGGACCCGGACTTCAGTTTGTAAACTGTTGATTTACATACGTGATCGAAAAACAGAATAACCCAGTGTGGAATATACTTATTTACTAAGCTTAGCTTAGATGTGGCACAAAGCCAGAAGTATGGAGCGCCTAGTAAGAATCGAACTCACTAACAATGGTTTGCGTATCTAGCTTGCTAACCATTACACCACGTGAGTTGCCCTCGTGGAACACAAAATTAATATCGTCATGAAGAGCATGCTGATGGTTTTGTTACTTCAGTCCAAGTAAACCGGCCGAAGCAGGTGCCAACCGGAAATGCTTTTAGCAAGTTTCAGCTTGTAATCTGAATGTTGTGCATTGGAAATGAAGATTTTCTTTTAGAATAATAAGATAAAAATTAGAGTAACAAATTGCCAAATATATTGCTACTTTCGAAATTGCTATGATGAGGCTGGAGATTTACGCAAACAAAATGGCTAACACTCAATAGCTGATGGTGTATCAATGGAAACTAAATTTAATAAACGTGAAAATAAGGTATTCTAATTATTTATGGTCAATGTCACCTATCTATTTTCTATGCATATATAAAGGGCAGTTGTGTGAATCTGTATGTCCGGAGGAAACTTCGAAAATAAAACAATTGACGACAAAGTAAATATATATACACATTAAATATCACCAGGTGTGACGGCCGCCCTAGCTAGGAAATGAGTAAAGACAGAGTCCGACTGATGAAGACGCTTTTATTTAGGTAAATACAGGAGTTGTCAAATATCCTCCTGTTTCGCAACTGGTCTTCAACGTGAAACTACAATAGAATACAAAGGGCTATGTAGTTTCTCTAATATACAACTAATAAAATCGAAAAAGAGGAGGAAAAGTTCCAAGCATGTATCTACCTTCTTGTCGCCTCAAATCCTGCTGCTAAAAGAATTCAAAACCAGCGCCACGCAAACATATGACTTTTACCGGTGTCAAACGGTGCCTGTACCCACGCAATAGGATGGCCGAACAAAACAAGGAAGATAATTATCTTGCATTTACACCAGGGTTCAGTTTTTGAACATAAATAATGAAGATTTTATTTATATTTGGGAAGATATTTAAAAATTAAAATTTGTATAGTAACAGAAGGTAATTGAAATATGATGTTGATTGATTGAATTAATCGCCTCATATATATTGTTGTTTTTTTTTTAAATTGTAAAATTATTGAATTAAACTTTCTTACTATATTGTTATATATTTACGTGGGATTTTATGGGGCATTCAGTGAGGATCTAACTTGTGATAAGTAATAATGGACCTGCGAGACTAACTTTTTAAAAATCACCGGGTAGCCACTTCTAGTCATAATTAAAGCCTTGTAGAAAAATAGACATTAACATTCAACAGTTAATTCAGTTCAATAAACTGTGTATTTCCTCAACTGTTTGTGTGTATGTGTGTGTGTGTGTGTAAGAGATTATCAATGTGTACAAGTGCAGTTAAGTATAGTAAGTAAAGTCAACGGGGCAGCCTAAAGTCGGTATCAGCCAGTCAGCGAGGGAGTCTATCCCCTTTTCAATAGCGCTAGACCAAGAAGATTGTTTTTTAGCATCTGAGGTGGGGCGCCACACCTACCATCAGCTCCTTACTTTACCGCACAGATCCCTGTGCTACTTATACGCTGAGTTGGCGAGGACCGGTATCGAACTAGGAACCTTGTGGTTTCTAGCCGAACGCTCTACCGACTGAGCTAACCCGGCAGTTAAGTATAGGATAATCAAATGTTGCCGATTTGAGTGATCTGGGTTCTTCCAGCATTTACTGATCTGATTTCAATATTTTTTCTTTGTATTTTCTGTGTATGGGTTCCAGAAAGAATAAATTTGATTGGTTGAGAAAAAGTGTTGTGTAAAATGTTAATGGCTGATAGGGACGGATGGCGAGAGAGACTCATTGGAATCCGTGCTGTCAACAGGATCTGATATTATGTGTGTGTGCGTGTGCGTGTGAGTGTGTGTGTGTGTGTGCGTGTGTGTGTAGCAGAGTATCATGAACCAAATTTTCACGGTGAAGATATATGGAGAAATTCACTTCTGTGTTGGCTAATCAAATGTTGCCAATTTGAGAATCTGGGTTCTTCCAATATTTGGTTTTGAAATTTTGGAATGGACAGATTTGATTGGTTAAAAAATGAAAAAAAAAAAAAAAAAACAAAACAAAAAAAAACAAACAAAAAAAAAAACAAAAAAAAACCTTTAAAGAGAATACTCTTACTTGGATTAAGTAGGACACACTTCCGGTCCATTTAAATCTACTTGTGATTTTTTTCATTCGACCTTTAGGCTCGGAAACACACTTCCGGTAGTCTCCACAGATTTTTAAAGTAATGAAAAGCTAGTACGTGTTTAGAATTTTAACAGAGTCTACTATTTACATAAAGTCTGCAATGTTGTAGTAGCCGGTGGAGAGGGGGAAGACCCCTTCAAATTTTTCACCACTTGTAATATTTTTACAGGGTTTTATTTTAACAAAATGCAAGCAAAAAACAAAAAACAAAAACAAAAAAAAAAAACTATCAAATCAAGGAAGAATATAAATTTCATAAAACCTCGATGACAGAATTGTTTTGTTATGGGACCAGAAGTACTGTGATTAGTATTATTGTTAGCTTAACATTTTTCATTCTTTTTCAAACCCCAAATAAAAAAGAAATAAGTGAAAAAATAATTTTTCCTTCGTTAATGAATTCACATTTTCCCTATAGACATAAAAAAGAAGAAAAATTATTTCATTTGTAACACAGACGATTCTTTCAAAATTATTTCAACGCATTACAGTTTTCTTCCAATCTAAAGGTACGGGTAATTTTAAATGTGCTTGCCGCTAACCATGTTGGTAACTTAAGGCGAAATTCTAAATTTTATTTGCGCCCTCCCCACTCATTTATCTCTACTACGGCCCCTCGTCTATAATACATTTGCGAGCTGTATTATTTCGGAAAAAAATGAAAACATCTACTCACCTGCAATCTTCGGAGGGAAGAAAGCAGGAATAATGATTGAGTAGTTATTTATACTTGTTGTTAACGTTAACTTTCTTTTGATTGGTTGAATTGGTTGATAAGTACCTTGTCTCCTACTAGTTCATATGTAGGGTTCAAAGTCATAATGTGAAACAAGGCCTTCAAAAAGCATGTTGATCACGTCGGGGTCACCAGTTGTAAGGTTCAAAGGTTATGACAAAGTCATAACTCGTTGAAACGCAAACAAACTCCGACAAGGGTTGAGGGATAATACATTTTATATAACAGCATATGAATAAACAAGATACATAAACAATGGAAGATATGATAGTGTACATAAACATACATACATAAAAGTCACTGACAAGATAATATAAAAGTACACATAATATAAAGGTACAGACATGAGACTAAGAATAGTCCATGCTGTATAAATCACTTACAGTGATAAGTAGCCGGCATCGAGGGTCGAAACCCTAACGAGGAGGGAATGACAATTGTCTAACCGATGTTGGTACCTACGAGGAGAGGTAGAAAAGAGGAAGAGAAATTCGAATCAGCCGCTTAAATACAAGAGGTTGACCTAGCGGGAACCAGCGACATCAAGCGGACAGACAACTCCTCAGACAAATGCGAAATAACCCCTACACATATGTATTCGTAGAAGGTCTAGTTGGGCGGCAGTTGAAGGTATTACGTTATTTACCATTTACTTTTTGACTAACACTACAAAACCTAAAGGTGTCAATTTCTATTTTACCTGCTTTCAAGGTTTGTTGTAAGTTTTCCCTTGTTGAGTTTGATCAAGAAGTCTATTTGCCTCACCGGTTGCGGGGCATTGATTCCCTCCCCCACTTGATTGACCTGGTATTTTGCCATAATTAAAAGTACTTTACTGATTTTCATTACTAAAGGTATTTGTCTCATACCCCACTTGTATGGGCTGGGCACAAAGCCTCGTTTTAACGTGGGCCCACCCACAAGCCGAAGCTCATGGGTGGGAAAGAACAAAAATTGCGTCGATCCCTTCGGCATTCCCCCTCAAAGGGGCGCCTCAGGCGCTGGGCAATAAACCCAGCCCTGCCCCTTTAAGTCAAGGGGGCTGGTATTGCCTGGGGGGATAGCCCCCTGGGATCGACGCTATTAACTTGTAAAGATCCAGGGCCGAAGCCACTGGACCCCCACCCCGTTGGGCGGGTCTATATATTATTTTCATTACTAAATGCCATATCGGTTCTTGATTTTTGGCTTACTAACTTTTAATCTATGAAATACATTATGGAGATGCACTCGTCGTATCACGGTTATTATCATAGCAAATAGGCACGGCGACCCGAGTTCAAATTCTAAACGAGGCTGTTTGCATTTCACATAGCGCTAAGAATATTGGAAAGGTATGCATCTATATTTCTAGGGTCGGTTTAGCTTAGTCGGTAGAGCATTGACCTAGGAATCGCAAGTTTCCTGGTTTGATACCGGTCCTTGCCAACTCAGCGCATAAGTAGAACAGTAATCTGTAAGTAAGGAGCTGATGGTAGGTGTGGCGCTCCACCTCAGACGTAAAAACAATCTCCTTGGTCTAGCGCTAGTGAAAAGGGGATAGAGTTCCTCGTTGTCTGGCTGGTACTGACTTTAGGCCACCCCGACGACTTTACTTTTTATGCATCCAAATATTCTCCGTCCAGCTATAGGTTCATTATACAGCCTTTGGATAGCATGAGTAGGTCAGTTAGGCTCTTTAACCTTGATCCGGGAGAAGGAAAAACTCTAAATTCAAACCTGTTAAACCCCACTTTTGAAAATTGACTTTGGGTCGCATCCTGCTAGTGGTGGGTAAATACATTATATGAATTGATATAAGAATTTCAGGCACATGGAACAATAAATCTTCTTAACAAAGCAAATCATTAAAAGTGTGCAAAGGTTTCCAGCGTTTCTTTTTATTAAAAGGTTTTCAAGCGTGTATTTAGTGTCTAGTTTTCATAAAAGCCAGAGATGGTAACTTTCATACATACCTAATATTTTATGGCATATAAAACATGTTTCGTGAAATTTTGAGTTTGAGTGAGTTTTGTTTAACGACATATCAACCTCTGTGGGTCATTTAATGCCAAAAAAGGTTATTTTGGATTTCAGTCTTTAAAGTAGTGGTGTTGTATACTCTTCTTTTTCCTTTCTTACTTCTATTATTCTTCTGATCATCTTTGGTATCTTACGTTCTTCTTCCAGCGTCTGGACCTAGTCTTGGGGACTTCGTGTCTGGTCTTCTAGGTCAGTCTTGTTGCCAAGACATTCATCAACCACAAAACCATGTTATTTTCGTAAGCTTTTATTTACTTGACTAAACATTTCATGTAACTAAACATAGCGCGCGCATGCAGGTGAAGTCCCAGCTAAGCAGACATATCTTATCTGCCTGACGTCCAAGCTGAAACTGAAGATCCAACCAGGTCCCACGTGACTTCACGTATTTCGCGGGCTTTCTGTAATATTCCATGGAAAGTCCCGCCCGTGATATGAAAAGGGCCATCCACTCAGAAATACAGGGGGTTGACAATAATCTATGCGTAGATTATGTAACAGTGGTTCTATGGAGATATCGTGAAATTTTAAGATGTCAAATTTAGATATTGTAGTCCTATGTGCTAACAACTTGGGCTTAACAAGAAGCAGAACTGTAGATGCTCTATGATAATATTGAGCAGAGGTTTGACAAACTACTGACGAGAACCTTTGCATTTATTCACAAGGGTTCGTTCATCCAGATACGACTGTTTTTGTACATTTTTAGATTGCTATGGGTTAAAAAAACCCATATTGTTTGGGGTATTAAAAAATAAAAAAAATAAAAAAACGAAACAAAAAAAACTCCCATAAGTCTTCACACCGGAAGAACCCCTGAGCATGTGCAGGAAAAAGGCCCCACTTCCAACCCCAAGAGAATCTCTCGGCCATTCTGACTTGGGCCTTAACTCAGGACAAGACACTCCAACTGGCTAGGAAGAAATTTCCTTGTCACGTGATGGCTATGATCCGAGAGAATAAAACCCTTTGTTTTCGTCTCTTCATTCTTTCTTTGAATCCATTTTAGCGCGACCATCTCAAATAAGATGGGGTTTTAATCCTAGGAACACGCACTAAGAATAACCAGCTACCCTTTAACCTGAACAATTTAAACCTCTTGTAATCCCAGATTTCGTCTACAAGGACAGATTTCACATTAAATAACCCACAAAGATTAATATGCCATTAAAAAAAAAATCGAAGCCAATCAAACAAGCAGTGCTAGCAAACTAATAATAATGAGTTTTATCCTCACTGGGTGCCCCATACTTCTGTCCTTGTTCCACAACTTATCTAAACTTGGTAGGGAGCCATCGTTAAAGAAAAAACTGCAATCATCTATTTTATTTGGTTTTTTTCCTCCGGGGAATTCATGAAAAATACAAATGAATAAAACGAGCCACACGTTTTTTGTTTCCTGCTTTTTTTGTTGTCTTTGTTGCATCATTTTTGGTTGAACTCTTTTCTGAGTAGCCATTAGAAATATTGCATTTTATATCGAGATGGCACGTTCATCGCCCCGCGAGAACGATTCGTTTAATTGAATGTAAAGACGTCAGCTCTTTCCCTTTATTTACCAAACGATTCACTTCATTATTATTATTATTATTATTATTATTATTATTATTATTATTATTATTATCATTTGTAGTAGCAGCAGCGTAGTAGTAAGTAGTAGTAGTAGTAGTAGTAGTAGCATTTTTCCACCGGCGTAAACTGGCTGTTTTTCACTGAAGTCTAAGTGGCAATAAGTTTACTCGGATCCCCAGGACTTTTCTGAGTATTCTAGCCGATCTTAACAATGCTGTTGTCGGATGGTCTCTATTCTTATTGTTTGTTGTTTCTTCTCTTTCTTCTTCTTCTTCTTCTTCTTTCTTCTCTTCTTCTTCCTTCTTCTCTTTTGCAAACTTCCAACCCTTTTCGAACCCTCTTTTTGGAGGCGTTTCCAAGTGTACCAAGCTCACAAGTCTGGTATCCTTCACTTTCTATTTCATAACTTTTTCAGTCTCTGGGCGAGGTCAGATATTTTGTCCATTTATTATTATTTATTATATTATTATTATTATTATTATTATTATTATTATTATTATTATTAATCTGTAGTAGTAGTAAGTAAGTACCCTTTTTTTTCCACCGGGCGTTAAACTGGCTATTTTTTTCACTGGATATCTAAGTGACCAACAAGTCCCTCGGAAATTCCCACGGCTTTCTGAGTATTCTAAGCCGATCTTAGCAATGGCTGTTTGTTCTGGGTGGTCTCTATCCTTATATTGTTGTTGCTGTGGCCTCCTCCTCCCTTCTTCTTCTTCTACTTCCTTCTTCTTCTTCTTCTTAATTATTAATTATTATTATTAATTATTATTATTATTATTAGTTTTTTCCCACCGGTCAGCTGAATGGTCTTTCACTGGAGTCTTAGTGACACAAATCTCCTCAAGGTTTCCAGGTTCTTCTGAGTATTCTTTGCCGATTGCCAACACATTGCTGTTTGTTCCGGATGGTCTCAATTCTCTCTCTGATTTCCAGATTTCCGAGTCTTTTTTCTTAGTTTTTTGGTAACCGTTTTCCAAGTGCACTAGCAATTGGTATTTACTCTTTTATTCTCATGTTTCACATTTTCTATCTGTTTTCTGGCAAGGTTCATTGTGTTTGTCTATCCTTTTGTTTTCCTTCATCTTACACCTGTGATCTGCTGGAACTGCAAGTCTACCAGTTGAAAGGTTCTCTTTTTTGTTTTTGTTTTTAAATAATACTAGGTCTTTTGTCCGCATGTTTAAGAATGGTCATGAAGTAATTAATAATGGATACGGCGAAGTGTGCTGCTGAGCTGATTTGGGCGAGGTGTAATTGTCAGCCTTGGGAGGTTTCTTCAATGTCCTTGCAATTGTTTTTTCATCCGTCATTTTGATCCATTCGGCCTCGTTTCTGTTGCGTTCTTTCTTTTTTTCGCCATAAGGTCTTAATTTATTGTTCACGCAATATGTGGTTTTTGGTTACTATTCTACCAGTTCTGTTGTCAGTACTTTGGTGTCCCTGGCTGTTGTCCCTTTTTCTTCTTTCGTTTCTTCCATTGTCTTTGTGTATTTTCCCTTGTTCCTTCAGTAATTTAGCTTGTTCTTTGTAGGTTATTTATTTGTCCTTTTATCTTTACTCTTTTTAATATTTTACATCAAGAGTTTGTTATTTAATTTCTTTATATAGTGTTTTCTTAAGTGGGGATACCAATTTTGGTCACTTGACGTAACTTTGTTCTGTTAGTATGCGATGATTGTTGAGTCTGTGGGGATAGAGTTAAAAAAAATAATTTGTTAGCCTACCTTTCCAATTTCTAATGATGCTTTTATCTAGTGTCTCTGTTGCCTTGTTTTTCGGTCACAATGTTAAAAAAGGGATCTACATTTTGTCCTTTAATTGTTGTCTGTTGATTCATTTAGAGTAATATGCTGCGTGGTTTCCGTTAAGTTCTGTATTCTGTATGATTGTTTTTCAGACTCTTTGTTAGGTTATATTCCTCATGATTACACTGTCCATGCCATATTTTCTTATGGGTTCGAGGCTAAGCGAAACACCCAGCCTGTTTCTTTTTAAAAAAAAATCATCCTTGTTTGGTTTGCAAATATGTTGGTTTGTTCTGAGCAGTTTTTCTCCAACCCTTTTACGCATTTGTTAACAATTTTATGACAGGTAATGAAATTATGAACGTGTCTGTCAGCTAGAATTTGTAAATGTGATCTGTTTAAATTTAAAATGAACGGTGACGAGGTTAATAGCCTTAACCCCATCTTGAAGGGCGCGCTGATTGGGCGCGAACCATGAAAATAAGTTTTATGAAATTTATGCGTAACAGGCGTGTCATCGACACGCAGCCCTTTCAAGATAGTGTGGACGCGATTGTACGATTCTAATAGGGGTCGTCTCGTGCGCGGCGGAATCGCAATTATGCGGTCTGGCGAAATAGGAGATGGGTTTTATTATTAAGATATCACCAAAGTCTTGTTGTTAATTGAATATCAAAAAACAAAAGGTATGTCCAGACCCCTGTAAAAGAAGTTAAACAAGAACCACCCTTAAAGAGCCCAGACAGCTCACGCATAGTCAGAGATGGCGGCCCGCAGGTAGGGAGATGCAGAATGCTAAGTAAGAAAGGAGCGCAACGCCATTATTTTGTACAGTCCAGTTGTCTATCATCTCGTTAAATTTAATCTCGTCTGTTGCTCGTCTGCGCCGTCTCTCTATCATAGTACCAAGAAACGTATGATATGGGTATAGCTAAGACTATAATAAAACCCTTGCGTACCCTTAACATAAATTCTTCATGTTCAAGGAGGGACCGCCTGGCACAGTAAAATTCAAAATTATTAAGGTAGCCTTACTATCTTTTTTCGGTTGTTATTTCGCTATGCAACTGACCGACCTAAAGAACGGGGAATGCAACTCTGAATTGGAGGCTGCAATAATATTTATTTTTTAATTTTTCCGGCATGTAAAACTAACCCTAAAATCTACCCAACCCTAAGCACTTACAATAGACCTAAAACATACCCTAACGGCCTAGATGTCCTAACCCTAACAGCCAGGCTAGATGCCTACCCATGTCTTTTTACTAAGTAAATGAATAAAATAAGATTATCAGTCAAGTCAGAGTGGTTCCCCTTGTTTAGGTTGGAATTATAGGAAATACACCTATTCTTTCATTTTATTTCCAGGTAGTTGCAACGTGGGTAAATATGCATAATATAATAATTTTTAATGAACTGGTTTAATGAAGAAAATATAGCTGTCTTTAGTTCTACAATTTTTCGGTTAATGCCTAGATAAATTCATACTGATTCGTTGTAAATAATATTTCCTCAGGGAGTGTTGTCAACGTTCACAACATAAAAGAAAAAAAAAAAAAAAAAGAAAAAAAGTCTAAACTCAAAACATAAAAACTAAACATAAGTACTCAAATTAGCATATAGTCTAGTAAATAAGTATGTAAACAAAACGGAAACAGATATAATTTGGTTGTAGCTAATGATAGTTTCCCAATGAACTTGATCGTTATAGTAGTCGTTAGATGTAATTAAACAGTTATGATGATTGTCTATTAATTACAATAATCAAGTATGAAGATTATTTGTGTGTGTTTAGTAATATTACGCAAAATGAAATTTAAAATAAAGAAGTAAAATGTGCATTAGCTTATCTCAGCTTGTTCTCCCGGATATCCTTACGGAGCCTTTTGAGGAAGTTGCGGAAACTTTGAAAGTCTTCGGAGAACTCCGTGTAAGAAAGCTGCTCTAAAGATTTGGAGATGGTGAGAGTCGATGTCTTATTCTAACTTCGACCGGGAATCACTGCTCTGATCTGGAGTGATATAACCTGTTAGGGTAAATCTGATTGGTTCACATAGAGTTCTTTTGTTTAATGAAGTGTTAGTGACAATGTTGAACGTGACCTTTGCATAAACATCGAATTAGTGTCTCTGTCAGCGTCGGATTAATTTTGAATTAGTGATTCCCCATATAAGTTTAATTTTAATTAGTGTCCGTGAATGTTTAATTTTATAGTGTCCCCGTAAAGATTCTAATTTTATTAGTGTCCCGCATACAGTTTAAATTTTATTAGTGTCCCCATGAAAGTTTAAATTTTATTAGTTGGTCTCCGTAAAGTTGAATTTTTATTAGTGTCCTCCCGTAAAGTGTTAATTTTGATTAGTGTCTCCGTTAAGGCTTTATATGTTGTATTAGTTGCTCGAGGCCGGCTGAAAGTTTAATTTTATTTGTGTCCCAGTAAATACATTCACCTAAGCAGACATGAAGGAACCGAGCCCAAAGGGATTTCTTTGAACTAAAGGGAGCGTAGCTAGAGAGGGAGTTCTACCTAATACCTAAGGAACAACCAGTATTCTTTACGAAGGGGAAGCACAAGGGGATTGCTGCCCAACGCTGAGTAAAGTGTGCTCTCGACCCTGAGAGCCTAAAAGATGGCCACAAAAATCGTTATACAAGCCCTAAGTATCATTCATTGTCAAACGACTTGGATGCTCTCTTCCAATTCCTCAGCTTTTGTTAAGCAAAGGAAATCGGCAAGTCATTTACTGGACCTAACTGAATCAATTTCTTTCAAGTTTTCTCATCTCATAGTGAAGTTTCTTCATCTTTTATAGATATTGTAACGCTAGATACAAACACATACGTGCCTACCATAACGAGACTACTTCTATAGCTTGTTACGTCTTTTGGTTTCTGAACTTTGTGTAGGGACACTTAATGTGATGAATGTTCTGTCCGCTGAGCAGGAGAGGCACAATTTATGATTACGTTGTCATGTAGAGTCAGGTTAATATGTGACACGTCAGACCAGCCTCGCGTAGGAAAACTAGAAAAGACAATGGCAAATGTCATTAGGATTAATCTTCAAATCGAGACCCATTTTCTTTGTCTGAGTAAAAAAGAATGGGGTGCCGTAATATGGCAAGGGAACTTTCGTTTTTCGGGCGTACATTTGGTTGGCTTTATGTGTGCTCGTGGATGTAAGGATTTGGAAGGAAACGCGATTCCGTGTCAGAATGGGTACAGCAGCCCTATGAAAGCAAAAAGTAGAATGAGGCAAAGGGCATTTGTACTCGTCGTGAGGATTCTGGCAGTCTACTGATATGTATGACTGGAATAGGTTTGGTGTCTTGTAACGTGTTTTTGGCCATGTTTTTAGCTTCAGGATGAAGCGGACTTTTACCAAGTGGCGATCACATTGTGATTTTTTTTTTTTTTTTTTTATTTTTTTTTTTGTTCTGCTTTTTTTGTTTTTTTTTTTGTTTTTTTGTTTTTTTTTTTTTTGTTCCTTCGTGAAAGGAATGCCTTCGGTCTTGTGTCACATTGGTGTTTAGGGTAGAATATTGGTTGTTCGCTTAAGTGAAGAATCGCCGTTTGGGTTGTTCCTTGTTGTGTTAGGTAGGATTATTTGGTTGGTTCCCTCTTAGTGCCGAAGCAATCGTTTGGTATATTTCTGCTAGAGTGAGTATGATATGGTAGGTTGTGCTGGTTAGGTAGTAATCGCTGTTGGAGTTGTCGTTCCTACGGGAATTATTAGTTGATTGTTTCGGGAATAAGATTTGTGTTGTCATTGATTCGTCTTCCGATTTGTGGATCAGGACTTTTTAGTGAAGCGCATTGCTTTTCTGACGAGAATGTATAATGAATATGACCGTAAAATAACGGGGAAATCTTCGTTTCCGGTTACATTTGGTTGCAATTATTCCATTAGGATATAGCTTTCAGTATGTCATGACACATTCATTGTCAAAAGAAAGAAATAGATGCATTATTGAACGAGAGTTATATTCGTTGTTCGGCTACATTGTGATTATGATTTACTCGGGAATAAAATGGACAATGTGAATGAACTATTCCTTGTCCAGAGAAAGGGAATAGTTGCCGTAAATAACGGATTCGGGTAGATTTGTGTATGTGCATCTACTTCCTGTGATTAGCTGCCTATGAACGTAAATGGTCGAGTCGAATTATTATCTAATGCCATGAATATGCACGTGAAATTTTTCGCTTGTATTCGACAATTATTTGAGTTGGCCAGTTGCTTTTGCATATTGGGTGTGTTAGTGGGAGTTTAGCAAAACGGAAGCGGCCATTTCTTTGTATCAGAGAGGATGCAAAATTGGGACTTTATACCCGTAACAACGAGAATTTTTGTTTTCCGCAGGTCACAATTTGTTTGTGAGCAGTGTATTCATCAGGAGTTAGCCCGAAGGACTGCATTCCTTTGCTAAGAGAAAGAGAGTGCCAATGCGTATTAAACATGGGAAGGTTGTTCGCGTTTGGCTAATTTGGCTTGCTTAATTCGATGTAGCCGAACGTGTACCTCGTTGGTGTGGCATCTGGATTAGGAGTGTTAATTGAGCGCCATTTCACTTGTCTTGAACATGTAGGAAAATTGGGATAACTACGCAGATATTCGAACGGGTAATCTTCGTTTTTAGGCTACAAATTGGCTGCATTATTCTTCATTAGTGATTAATTTTAATGAACCCATTTAAGGAAGTTAAAATGGAATACTGCTATAGAGGGATTCTTTTTCTTTAACTACAGTATGGTTATACATTTGTCCATTAGTATGTGAGAGTCGGGCGTTTCCTTGTAAGAGTGTGGGGATTAAAATTAAAAATAAATAAGAATAAAATTTAAAAAATGGATAAATCCCATGAAGCCTTCACCAAGAGTGAATGTTTGTTCACACGGTAGAATCTTCTGAGCATGCTGTGCGGGAAAAAAGGACCGACTGTTTGACTGAGTACACTGTGACGATACTGCCCTTACACTTACGGATGATATGCGAACTAGGATGAACCTGAACGAGGTTTTAGTAATAATCATTACGTGTGATAGTAGATGGTTTATGTGCAGTCATCAGTCTGGTCCCCAAGACTTTTCAATTCTATTTCTATCCTATTATCTATCTATCTATCATCTGATACTATCTATCAATCAGTCTTTTCAAATTCTATCTATCTGATCATATTCATCTGATCTGTGCACAGACGTTTCATTCTAATCTAATGGCTATCTATCTATCTATCTATGCTACCTGCGGTCGCCTTTGTTCTATATCTAGATCTGATACTATCTGATTGACTATTCATATTTCATACATTTCTGGTCCCAGACTTGTGGTTCATTGCTTTCGCTGATCGTAGTCGTTATCTAGTCAGCCGAGGCGTTGTCAAATTATATCTTATCTATGCTATGGCGTAGTCTATTCTAGATCGTAATCTTGCTGCGCCAAGACGCTTGTTTGCAAAATTGCATTAGTCTATTATTTATCTATCTATCTATCTAGTCTATCTATCCTCAGGTCTTTTTTTCAATTCTGAATTGCTATCTTCACGACCTGTAGAATCTTAACTGGATATGGCGATTGCTGCGGAAAGAGAAAGGGACCGACTAGAGTGGTTCTTAGATATACATACAATACATGCTTATGTTACATGATCATCATTTGCCATTACAACGTATCCAGTTTATAGTATAGATATAGTAGGAAGATTACGCTGTTTATGTTATAATTAAGGATCGTCCCTCCTTGTAAAACGAAAAAGAGATGGATGCCACATTAAAAGGGAATCAAACATTTGGTAGGTAATCATGATCACGTATGTAATTGTGTTAGGATGTTTGATTTCTTAAAACTTAGGTCCATTTAGGTAAGGATGTTCTACTTGCTGTTCTCGCCATCAAATGTTGCAAGGTGGGAGTTATCATCGCTGGTGAGACAAGATAAGAATTCAGGTGTTTTACTTTTACCGCGAAAGGTCATAAATCAAAGATATGATGAGAAAAGGTGTCGTTTTCTCATGTGACCATGACCAGATGTGTATGAAGGAAGGATATCGTTCAGGAGATCAAAGAAGACACCCTACCCAGATATTCCAGAGGATTCTTAACTCCTCGATGTCGTCATTTCTCACTGGGCAAGTTTACAAACATCAAATAGTAGACCAATTGTCATGTTGGGAGCGTTGCTGGTATTATATATCATCTGGCTATGATCGTGTGTTCTTGGTTAGATTAGGATTTAGTATGTTTAGAATGAGTATATCTCACCCTCTGATGGTATTATAGCGTTTTTTGTTGTTATTATAATGATTTATGGGGACATAGTTTGTAGGCTAGATTGTGGATCTTTGTTACATTGTGAATTAATTCTTTGATCGGAAATAGCCAT
>CM042157.1:8620961-8688903 GCA_023376005.1 Doryteuthis pealeii
GCGCAAGAGTTGGTCACTCCTGTTTTTTAGAAGGAGGTCTTTTTTGTTGCTAACTCCAAATTGACCGAACGTTTATCGTGGTGTAATGGCATTTGCAAACGAGCCTTGCTAGATCATTATCAATGAATAGCGAGTTTCGATCCTGCTGTATCCCCATATTTGTGACTGTGTGACATCCATACGCTAGGGGAGGGTTGGGTAATTACGCAACCTACAAATGATCATTAAAATCTGATTTTCAGTTTATAAGGAACCCCCCTCCTCTGGGAAAAGTGGGAATATGTAATTATGCAACCACTAGACACTCGTATAAATTATTTACTTAGTTAGTTTAAGTCCTGGATAAGTCATACTGTCAAGGGGGGTAGATATTATTCAATTCTTGCTCATAGTGGATAAGATAAGCTTAACTATTGCAATTATCTTCCTTTCATTCATCTAGTTTACTTTAACTATCTTATTTCTTCTTTTATTTTTCTGAATCTTTCTTTCTTTGCTTCTACTGTTTTATACCCTCTCTCTTTCTCAATCTCTCTCTTTCTTTCTTCACTCTTTCTATATCCCCTCTCTCTCTTCTCTCTCTCTCATCTCTCTCTCTCTCTCTCTTCTCACTCTCTTCTCTCTCTATACCTTTCTTCTCATACCACTTCTTTTTTGCTTCCACTTCTTTCTGTACCTCTCTCTTTTAATACTCTCTCTTTCTATATCTCTCGTCTTTTTTGCTTCCACTCTTTCTATATCCTTTTCTTTCTTTCTTCCACTCCTTTCTATACGCTTTCCTTCTATGTCCTTCTCTCCCTTTCTCTCTCTCTTTCTATATCCTCTTCTTTCTTTGCTTTACTCTTTCTTACTCTCTTTCTATACCTCTCTCTTTCTATATCCTCTTCTCTTCTCTCTCTTTCTCTTCTTAATATAGCCTCTCTCTCTTTCTTGCTATCTTTCTGTATCTCTCTTTTCTATACCTTTCTTTCTTTGCTTCACTCTTTCTAATACCCTCTCGTTCTATACCTCTCTCTTTTATACTCTCTCTTTCTTTCTTCCAATCTTTTAATGTACCCTCTTCTTTCTTTGCTTCTTGTTTTTCTTTCCACTCTTTTTCGCTTATTCTTCTTCTCTCCTCTCTCTCTCTCTTCTTTCGCCTCTCTCTCTCTCTCTCTACGGGGTTAGCTGTCGGTAGAGCGTTTCGCTAGAAACCAGCAAGGTTCCTAGCTCTGATACGGTCATAGCGCACTCAGCGTATGGAGTAGCAAGGGATCTGTGCGTAAAGTAAGCGAGCTGATGGTAGGTGTAGCGCTCACTCAGACGCAAAACAATCTCCTTGATCTAGCGCTAGTTGAAAAGGGGATAGACTCCCTCGCTGATTCGCTGATACCGACATTAAGGCCGCCTGAACGACTTTTACTTACTTATATAATTTTTGGGAGATTTTATGTGTCTTTAATTAAAGCATACTAATTTGTTAATTAATTAGTTATAATAAATGAATTAGCATGCATCTCGGTTTAAATGTAAAAACATAAACAAATCGAGAAAAATGTCGATCTTCTGTATGGTACATTTAAGCCTATTAGGCCTCATCAGCAGAGCTATAGACAGGGGCAGGGCTTTGTGCGTGATTCGAACCCTACCTGTCAGGCTGACACTGTAACCATTACACTAGCAGGCTTCCCCAGAGTTTCTCGTTATTTTAAAACTGATATGTATTTTCGTCACTTTTTGGGTGACTTACATTAATATATATATATAATATATTGCAGCATACATATCACACCATCTCACAAGGAGATATAAAGAAAGACAGACAAGATACGAGAACCTTTCTTTTCTTCTATTTAGTTTATTCTCTCACTTTCACACCAGTTCTTTCGTTTCCCGCTTCTCTTGTTCATCTGTTTCTTCTTTCCCTTTTTTTTTTTCCTTTCTTTCTTCCTTTTTCGTTCTATTCTATTTTCAGTCTTATATTTTATATTTCAAACATTAATACCTTTGTTCTCTTTAAAAAAAAAAATACTTATATCTCTTAAAATATCTTAAACCTGAAAATGAGGCTGTTCTTTTGTATTCATCTCGTAATTAAACTTTCTTTCATATCTATTGTATATCCTGTGTATCTCTACTCATTGGTAATTTGCTTAGTAAGGAAATGAATGTTATCTCTTTGGTTCCGTTATTTTCTCTTCTAACACGTGAATAGAGGTGAAGAAATTGTTTAAAAGTTTAAATCAGAAGGTGGTTCAGATTTTTGTTTAATCATTGTTAAAATCCAAATTCTTTGATGCCTTGAGGACAACATTTGAGCATAGTTTTCTTTTTTTTTTCTTTTCCTTTTTTTAATTTTAATTTCTGTTTTGCTTTATGCATTATAGCATTTTGAGTTTTGATTTAAAGATTTTATTCAAATTTGGAATCCTTTTTTTTTTCAATGATAAGGACTTCAAGATTCTGAAGCTATTTTTGGTAGTTAATACAAGATTATCAACAAGTATTTTGTTTTCACTAGTGGGAAGAAATACGCTAACGTTAACCCAAAAGAATGTGGCAAGTTATTCTACAGAATGAAGTAGTAGTTTGTATGAGTAAAATATTAAATGTATGCGGAACTGGAGGGATAGAATATTCAAAGGAGTAAGAGAATTCAAAGAACATCAAATGCTTAATATTGTTTTTCGATGGATAAAATAGAAATTGAAAAGATATAGATAGATAGATAATTAGAATCTGAAAGATAGATAGATAGATAGATAGAATTGAAAAGACTGAAATAGATAGATAGATAGATAGATAGATAGATAGATAGATAGATAGATAGATTTGAAAAGACTGAGATAGATAGATAGATAGATAGATAGATAGATAGATAGAATTGAAAAGACTGAGATAGATAGATAGATAGATAGATAGATAGATAGATAGAATTGAAAAGACTGAGATAGATAGATAGATAGATAGATAGAATTGAAAAGTCTGTGGCAGATAGATGAATAGATAGATAGATAGAATTGAAAAGTTTGTGGCAGATAGATGAATAGATAGATAGAATTGAAAAGACTGAGACCGACAGACAGACAGACAGACATGCAGATAGATAGATAGATAGATAGATAGATAGATAGATAGAATTGAAAAGACTGAGATAGATAGATAGATAGATAGATAGAATTGAAAAGACTGAGATAGATAGATAGATAGATAGATAGATAGATAGATAGATAGATAGATAGAATTTAAAAGATTGAGATAGATGTATTTCGCGATCAAAGAATTAATTCAAATAACAAAGATATTTACCTACAAACTATTCCCCTAATCATATATACAAAAAACGCTAAATAACCCATAAGGGTTGATATACCATTAAACAATAATCTAATCTAACCAAGAACACAATCAGCAGTGATAATAATACCAGAAGCCCACCATGAAATTGGCTTATATTTGATGTTTGTATTGCAGGGTAATGAGGAGTTATCTTGGATTGGAGGGGTGTCTTCTTTGATCTCCTGAGATATCGCTTCCTTCATCACGTGGTCATTGGTCACATGAGAAACGACACCCTTTTCTCATCATATCTTTGATTATGACTTTGGTAAAGTAAACACCTAATTCTTATCTTTCTCCAGCGAGATAAGTCCCACTGCAACATGATGGCGAACAAGAACCTTCCAAATGGAAGTAGAATAAACATCTACATTAACGTTTGTATTACTAAAAATGTTGATTCCCTTTAATGTGGCATCCATTCTTTTTTTTTACAAGGAGGGAGATCCTTAAAAAAACAGCGTAATCTATACATATATAAAGGGTAGTTGTATGTATGTATGTATCAGAAGTCGGTCCTTTTTTCCGCACATGCTCAGAAGATTCTACCGGTGTGAAGATAGAATAGAATTGAAAAGACTGAGATAGATAGATAGATAGATAGATAGATAGAATTGAAAAGTCTGGGACAGATAGATAGATAGATAGATAGATAGATAGATAGAATTGAAAAGTCTGTGATAGATAGATAGATAGAAAGAATTGAAAGTCTGGGACAGAAAGATGAATAGATAGATAGATAGATAGATAGAATTGAAAAGACTGAGATAGATAGATAGATAGATAGATAGATAGATAGAATTGAAAGTCTGGGACAGATAGATGAATAGATAGATAGATAGAATTGAAAAGACTGAGATAGATAGATAGATAGATAGATAGATAGATAGATAGATAGATAGAATTGAAAAGTCTGGGACAGATAGATGAATAAACATCTACATTAACGTTTGTATTACTAAAAATGTTGATTCCCTAGTTGTATGTATGTATGTATGTATGTATCAGAAGTCGGTCCTTTTTTCCGCACATGCTCAGAAGATTCTACCGGTGTGAAGGCTCATGGGAGTTTATCATTTTTTAAATTTTATTTATTTTATTTTTTAATTTTAATCCCCACACTCTTACAAGGAACGCGTTACTAATACTAATGGACAAATGGAACCATATGTAGTAAAAAAAAATCCCGTTATTAGAGTATCCATTTTAATTCTTAAATGGGTTCATTAAAATTAATCCTAATGGAATAATGCAGCCAATTGTAGCCTAAAAACGAAGATTACCGTTAATACAGTATCCATTCTAATTCAGACAAGAAATGGGCTCATTAAACCTAATCCAATGCCACCAAGGTAATTCGGACATCGAATACAACCAAATGTAGCCAAAAACCGAACATTCCCGTTAATACGCCATTCATTCTTTCTCTTACAAGGAATGAGTTCCTTCGGGCTAATCCTGATGGAATAATGCAAACAAATGTGACCGGAAAACAAAAATTCTCGTTGTTACGGTATCCATTTTTTCTCTGACAAAGAATGGGTTCGTTAAAACTAAACCCCATGCAAGAATGCAACCAAATATTGTCGAAAAAGCGAAAATTCACGTTATTATGGCATACATAATAATTCTGACATCGAATACGTTCATTAGAGCTAATCGGAATAGATCAATACAACCAAATCTAGCCGAATCCGTTATTACGGCAACTATTCTTTCTCTGACAAGGAATAGGTTCATTCATGTCCTATCCGAGTAAATCAATTCACATGTAGCGAAAAAAATATACTCGTTAATAATGCATCTATTTTTCTTGACAATGAATGTTTCATTACAATACTAAAGCTAATCTAATGGAATAATGCAAACCAAAATGTAACCGGAAAACGAAGATTTCCGTTATTACGGCATTCATTATATCTGTAAATAATGGGTTCATAAAGCTGATCCCAAATGGAATAATGGCAACAAATTTATTTTATCCGAAAAACTATTCCCGTTAGGAACAACTAAAGGATTCTACCTAACATAAAGGAATAACCAAACGAATTCTTCACTAAAGAACAACCAAATAATTCTACCTAACACAAAGGAACAACCAAAGATCTTTTCACTAAGGACAAACCAAATAATTCTACCTAATATCCAAGGAAAACCAAGGATTCTTTACGAAGGAACACAAGTGTGATCGCACTGTAAAGTGCTCTCATCTGAAGCCTAAAATGGGCAAAAAAATCGTTACAAGACACCAAACTATCATTATTTCAACACTTGGATGCTCTCCAATTCTACTTTTGTTAAGGGTGCTGTACCATTCTGACAGGAATGGTTTCCTTCAAACTAATCAGATGAAATAAAGCAACAAATGTAGCGAAAACGAAAGTTCCCGTTTTACGGCACCCATTCTTCTCAGACAAAGAATGGGTTGATTGAAGATAATCAATGACAATTGCATTGTCTTTCTAGTTTCTACGCGAGGCTGTCACGTGTCACATACTGACCTTTGACACGAATATAAATTGTGCTCTCTCTAGCGACAGATAATTTCATTAGTGTCCCTACAAAAGTCAGAACCAAAAGTGAAGTAGAATAGTTCGTATGGTAGGCCGTTATGTTTTTGTATCAGGTACAATAAATAAAAGATGAGAAACTTCACTAGAGATGAGAAAATTGAAAGAAATTGATTCAGTTAGGTAAAGTAAATGCTCTGCCGATCCTTTGCTTAACAAAAGTAGAATTGGAAGAGAGCATCCAAGTGTTTGAAATGAATGATAGTTGGTGTTTGTAACGATTTTTGTGCCATTTTTAGGCTTCAGGTGAGAGCACTTTACAAGTGGAGATCCTTGTGTTCCTTCGTAAAGAATACTTGGTTGTTCCTTGGTATTAGTAGAATCCTTTAGTAGTTCTTAGTAAAGAATCCTTTGGTTGTTCCTTTGTGGTTAGTGGGAATTATTTTATGGGGACACAATAAAATTAAACTTTACGGGGACACTAATAAAATTAAGCTTAACGAGACACTAATAAATTAAACTTTACGGGGACACTAATAAATTAAACTTTACGGAGACACTAATAAAATTAACTTATGGGGACACTAATAAATTAAACTTTATGGGGGACACTAATAAAATTAAACTTTACGAGGGGACATAATAAAAATTAAACATTACGGGACACTAATAAAATTAAACTTTATGGGGATACTAATCAAATAATCCGACGCTGACAGAGACATAATGATGTTATTGCCAAAGGTCAGTCACATGTCACGTAACACTTCATTAAACAAAAGAATCTATTTGACCAATAGATTTACCCTAACAGGTTATATCACTCCAGATCAGAGTGATTCCGGGAGTTTAGAAAAGAATGACTTCACACTCTCCAAATCTTTAGAGCAGCGTTTCCTCTCGGAGTTCTCCGAAACTCAAAAGTTCGCAACTTCCTAAAAGGTCCTTAAGGATTCCGCGAGAACAGTGAGAATAAGCTAATGCACATTTTACTTTTTATTTAATTTCATTTTCGTAATATTACTAAACACGCACAATATTTACTTGATTATTGTAATAAAGACATCATCATAACTTTTTTATTTAGAATATAACGATCATTCATTGGGAATATATTTTAAAATTATCTGTTTTCGTTTTGTTTACATTTATATTATAGATATATGATATTGGTTACTATGTTTATTTTTATGTTTGAGTTTAGATTTTTTCTTTTTTTTTTTTTTTTGTTTGTGAATGAAAACCTGAGGAAATATTATAAACGAACAGTATGAATTTTATTTAGCATTACCGAAAAATGTGACAAAGAAGTATTAATTTTTCATTAAACAGTTATTAAAAAATATATATTATGATAATTTACCACGTGAACTACTGGAAATAAAATGAAAAATAGGTTATTTCTATAATTCCAACCTAAAGAAAGGGGAACCACTCTGATTGACTGATAACTTATTTATTGATTTACTAGAAAGAACATGGGTTAGGGTTAGGATTAGGGTTAGGGTATGTTTAGGATTGTTAGTGTTAGGTTGGGTTGGGATTTAGGGTTAGTTTAATGGGAAAATAATAAATAATTTATCAGTCAATCAGAGTGATTCCCTTTCTTTAGGTTGGAGTTATAGGAAATAACCGAAAAATATAAGGTATATAATTTTGTTTTTGTGCAGGGGTTCCTTGAGACATGAAATTTATTTTAAGGGTTACGCAGGGTTTTATATAGTCATACATACCCATATCATAACGTCTGGTATATGATAGAGAGAGGAGAGAGACAGACAGATAAATTAGAGATGATAGAGATAATAGGTGGTCTTTCTACTTTACATTCTGCTTCTACCTCGGCCGCCATCTTATTGGTGATCTGTGGGCTTTCTTTAAGGGTGGGTGTTTCTTTGTTAATTCTTTTTACAGGGCTGGACATTCTTGTTTTGATATTCAATTAACAACAGACTTGGTGTTCTTAATAATAAACCTTTATTTCGCCAGCCCATTTTGATTCCGCCGCGGGGAGACCGACCCATTAGAATCGACAATCGCGTCCACACTTCTTGAAAGCTGGGTTGCAGCTGTCTAGCTAATTTAAAACTTATTTTCATGGTGCCCAATCGCGCGCCTTCAAGGGTTAAGGCTATTAATCGTCACCGTCATTTTAAATTTAAACAGATACATTTAAAATTCTAGCTACAGACACGTTCATAATTTTTACTGTTCATAAATTGTGTAACAAATGGTAAAAAGTGAGAAAAACTGCTCTAGAAACAAACCAAATATTTGCAAACCAAACAAGGATGATTTTTTTAAAAAAGAAGGCTGGTTTTCTGACCTCGAGATAATGGAATATATGGACAGGTAAATCATGAGGAATATAACCAACAAGAGCTGAAAAACAATATAAGAATAACAGAACTTAACGGAAACAGCAGCATATACCAATGTAACACAAAATTAAAGGAAAATGTAGTTTTTTTTTAAATTGTGACCGAAAAAGGAACAGAGACTAGATAAAAGGCATGTTAGAAATTGGAAAGGTTAAAAATTATTTTTTAAATATCCCAACAGACAACATCATCGAACTAAACAGGAACAAAGTTAGTCCAGTGACAAAATTGGTAATCCCACTAAGAAACAATAAAGAAATAAATAAAATCTGATGTAAAATATAAAAAGTAAAAAGATAAAAGGACAAATAAATAACCTACAAGAACAAGCTAAATTACTGAAGAAAGGAAATACACAAAAGACAATGGAATGAAACGAAAGAAAAAAGACAACAGCAGACAAAGACTGACAACAGAACTGGAAGAATATAACAAAAAATATGGTGAAATATAAGACTTAGGGAAAAAGAAAGAACGCAACAGAAAGACGAATGGATAAATGAGGTGAAAAAACAATTTGCAGGACTTGAAGAAAACTCCAAGGCTGACATACAACTGAAATCGCTAAGAGCAATACTTGCGTATCCATTATTAAATATCATGACCATTCTTAAAATGACAAAAGACTAGTATTATTTAAAACAAAACAAAAAGAGAACTTGTCAACTGGTAGACTTGCAGTTCCAGCAGATCACAGGGTGAAGATGAAGGAAACAAAAGGATAGACAAACACACTGAACCTTGCAGAAACAGAAGAAAATGTGAAACATGAGAATAAAAGTAATACCAATTGTAGTTGGTGCAACTTGGAACGGTACCAAAAAAACTAAGAAAAAAACTGGAAATCTGGAAATCAGAGAGAGAATTGAGACCATCCGACAACAGCATTGTTGCAGATCGGCAAGAATACTCGAAGAGACCTGGAAACCTGAGGAGATTTGCTGTCACTAAGACTCCAGTGAAAGACCATCAGCTGACGGTAGTGTGAAAACTATAATAATAATAAAAAATATAATAATAATATAAGAAGAAGAAGAAGAAGAAGAAGAAGAAGAAGGGGAGGAGGAGGACAGCAACAACAATAATAAGGATAGAGACACCCGACAAGCATTGTTAAGATCGGCTAGAATACTCAGAAGCCGTGGGATCCGAGAGACTTTGTTGTCACTTAGATATTCAGTGAAAAATAGCCAGTTTACGCCGGTGGAAAAAAAGGTACTACTTACTAATACAGATAATAATATAATAATAATAATATTAAATAATAATAATAATAATAATAATATAATAATAAATGGACAAATATCTGGACCTTAGCCAGAGAACTGAAAAAGTTTATTGGAATATGAAAGTGAAAGTGATACCAACTGTAGTTGGTACACTTGGAAGGTCCCAAAAAGGTTCGAAAGAGGGTTTTGGGAAGTTTGGAAAGAGAAGAAGAAGAAGAAGAAGAAGAAGAAGAAGAAGAAGAGAAGAAAGAAACAACAACAATAAGAATAGAGACCATTCGAACAACAGCATTGTTAAGATCGGCTAGAATACTCAGAAAAGTCCTGGGGATCGCGAGTAAACTTATTGCACTTAGACTTCAGTGAAAAACAGCCAGTTTACGCGGTGGAAAAATGCTACTACGACTACATCTACTACCATATACTCCTGTGCTGCTAATGCAAATGATTAATAATAATAATAATAAATAATAATAATAATAATATAATATAATAATGAAGTGAATCGTTTTGTGTAAATAAAGGGAAGAGCTGACGTTCTTTACAATTCAATTAAACGAATCGTTCTCGCGGGCGATGAACGTGCCATCTCGATATAAAATGCAATATTATAATGGCTAAATCAGAAAAGAGGTCAACCAAAAATTGCTGCAACAAGACAACAAAAAAGGCAGGAAAAAAAAAACTGTGCTCGTTTTATTCATTTGTATTTTTCATGAATTCCCGGAGGAAAAACCAAAATAAATAGATGGATGCAGTTTTTTCTTTAACGATGGCCCTACAAGTTTAGATAAGTTGTGGAACAAGGACAGAAGTATGGGGCACCCAGTGAGGATAAAACTCATTATTATTAGTTTGCTAGCACTGCTTGTTTGATTTGGCTTCGATTTTTTTTAATGGCATATTAATCTTTGTGGGTTATTAATGTGAAATCTGTCCTTGTAGACGAAAATCTGGGATACAAGTGAGGCTTTAATTGTTCAGGCTTAAAAGGCGTTATACTGGTTATTCTTATGTGCGTGTTCCTTAGGATTAAAACCCATTTATTTGATGGTCGCGCTGAAAATGGATTCAAAGAAAGAATGAAGAGACGAAAACAAAGGGTTTATTCTCGGATCATAGCCATCACGTGACAAGAATTTCTTCCTAGCCAGTTGGAGTGTCTTGTCCTGAGTTAAGGCCCAAGTCAGAATGGCCGAGAGATTCTCTGGGTTATGGAAGTGGCCTTTTTCTGCACATGCTCAGGGGGTTCTTCCGGTGTGAAGCTTATGGAGTTTGTTTGTTTCGTTTTTTTTATTTATTTTTTTATTTAAATACCACAAACAATATGGTTTCTTTTAACCATAGCAATCTAAAAATGTACAAAACAGTCGTATCTGGATGAACGACCCTGTGAATAAATGCAAAAGGTCTCGTCAGTAGTTTGTCAAACCTCTGCTCAATATTATCATAGAAGCATCTAAGTTCTGCTTCTTGTTTAAGCCCAAGTGTTAGTCACATAGACTACATATCTAATTTGACATCTTAAAATTCACGATATCTCCATAGAACCACTGTTACATAATCTACGCATAGATTATTTCAACCCCTGTATTTTCTGAGTGGATGCCTTTTCATATCACGGGCGGGATTTCCATGGAATATTACAGAAAGCCGCGAGACGTGAAGTCACGTGGGACTGGTTGGATCTTCAGTTTCAGCTTGGACGTCAGGCAGATAAGATATGTCTGCTTAGCTGGGACTCACCTGCATGCGCGCGCTATGTTTAGTTACATGAAATGTTTAGTCAAGTAAATAAACTACGAAAAATAACATGGTTTGGTTGATGAATTGTCGTGCAACAAGACTGACCTAGCAAGACCAGACACGACAGTCCCCAAGACTAGTCCAGACCGCTGAAGAAAGAAACGTAAGATACCAAAGTGATCAAAGAATAATTAAGAAGTAAGAAAGGAAAAAGACAGAGTATACAACCCACTACTTTAAAGACTGATAATTCCAAAAATAACCTTTTTTGCATTAAATGACCACAGAGGTTGATTATGTCGTTAAAAACAAAACTCACTCAAAGTGAGTGTGTGAGCGAAACATGTTTATATGCCATAAAATATTAGGTATGTTGAAGTATAACCATCTCTGCTTTATGACAACGTAGACACTAAATACACGCTGAAAACCTTTTATAAAAGAAACGACTGGAAAACCTTTTGCACACTTTTAATGCATTGCTGTTAAGAGATTTATTGTTCCATAGTGCGAATATCTTATATCAATTCATATAATGTATTTACCCACCACTAGCAGGATGCGACCCATAAAAGTGGGGGGTGTGTAACAGGTTTGAATAGAGTTTTCTTCGTCCCGGCAAGGTTTAAAAGCCTAACTGACCTACTCATGCTATCCCAAAAGGCATGTTATAATGAACCTATAGCTGGACGCGAGAAAATTTGGATGCATAAAAGGAAAGTCGTTCGGGGTGGCCTAAAGTCCGACAACGAGGAACCTATCCCTTTTCACAGCGCATAGACCAAGGAGATTGTTCGTCTGAGGTGGAGCGCCAGCACCTACCATCAGCTCCTTACTTACAGATTACTGTTCTACTTTATGCGCTGTGGCAAGGACCGGTATCAACAGGAAACTTGCGATTCCTAGGTCAATGCTCTACCGACTAAGCTCTAAACCGACCCTAGAAAATATAGATGCATACCCTTTCAATATTCTTACGCTATGTGAATGCAAACAGCCTCGTTTAGAATTTGAACTCGGGTCCGCCGTGCCCTATTGCTACTGATATAAGCCGTGCATACGACGAGTGCATCTCCATAATGTATTTCATAGATTTAAAAGTTCAGTAAGCCCAAAAATCAAGAACCGATATGCAATAGAATGAAATAATATAAGCACCCGCCCAACGGGTTGGGCGGTCCAGTGGCTTCGCCCTGATCTTTACAGTTATAGCGTCGATCCCAGGGGCTATTCCCCCCAGGCAATACCGCCCCTTGACTTAAAGGGGCAGGGCTGGGTTTATTGCCCAGCGCCTGCAGGCGCCCCTTTTGAGGGGAATGCCGAAGGGATCGACGCATTTTCTGTTCTTTCCACCCATCGAGCTTCGGCTTGTGGGTGGGCCCACGTTAAAACGAGCTTTGTGCCCAGGCCCATACAAGTGTCGGTATGGGACAAATCACCCTTTAATAATATGAAATCCTGTAATAAAGTACTTTAATTATGCAAAATACCAGGTCAATCAAGTGGGGGAGGGATCCACTTGCCCGCACACGGTGAGGCAATAGACTTTCTTGATCAAACTCAACAAGGGAAAAACTTACAACAAACTTGAAAGCAGTAAAATATAATTACACCTGAGTTTGTGTGTTAGTCGAAAAAAGTAAATGTGTGTGGTAGAACTAAGCCGTAATACCTTCAACTGCCCCAACTAGACCTTCTACGAATAACATGTGGCTAGGCGTTATTTCGCATTGTCTGAGGAGTTGCTCTGTACCGCTGATTCGCTGGTTCCGCTAGTGTTCAAACCTCTTGTATTTAAGCGGCTGATATCGAATTCTCTTCTCTTTCTCTACCTCTCCTCAGGTACCAACATCGGTTAAACATATACATCCCTCCTCGTAGGGTTTTCGACCCTCGACTGCCGGCTACTTAGTCACTGTATGTATTTATACAGCAATGGACTATCCTTAGTCTCATTGTCTGTACCTTTTATATTATGTGTACTTTTATTTATCTCTGCCACGTGACTTTTATGTTTTGTATGTTATGTACACATCAATCTTCCATGTTTATTGTATTGTTTATCATTGCTGGTTATATAAATGTATTTATCCGCTCAACCACTTGTCGGAGTTTGTGTTGCGTTTCACGAGTTATGACTTTGTCATAACCTTTGAACCTACAACTGGTTGACCCCGACGTGTCTCAACATGCTTTTGAAGGCCTTGTTTACATTATGACTTTGAACCCTACATATGAAACTAGTAGGGAGACAAGGTACTTTATCAAACCAATTCAACCAATCAAAAGAAATTAAACGTTAACAAAACAAGTATAAATAACTACTCAATGCATTATTCCTGCTTTCTTCCCTCGAAGATTGCAGGTGAGTAGATTTTTCATTTTTTTCCGAAAAATACAGCTCGCAAATGTATTAAGACGAGGGCCGTGGTAGAGATAAATGAGTGGGAGGGCGCAAATAAATTTAGATTTCGCCTTAGTTACCAACATGGTTAGCGGCAAGAACATTTAAATTACCCGTACCTTTAGATTGAAGAAACCTGTAATGCGTTTGAAATAATTTTGAAAGAATCGTCTGTGTTACAAATGAAATAATTTTTCTTCTTTTTTATGTCTATAGGAAAATGTGAATTCATTAACGAAGGAAAAATATTTTTTTCACTTATTCTTTTTTATTTGGGGTTTGAAAAAGAATGAAAATGTTAAAGCTAACAATAATACTAATCACAGTACTTCTGGTCCCATAACAAAACAATTCTGTCATCGAGGTTTATGAAATTATATTCTTCCTTGATTTGATAGTTTTTTTTTTTGTTTTTGGTTTTTTGTTTTGCTTTGCATTTTGTTTTAAATAAACCCTGTAAAAATATTACAAGTGGTGAAAAATTGAAGGGGTCTTCCCCCTCTCCACCGGCTACTACAACATTTGCAGACTTTATGTAATAGTAGACTCTGTTAAAATTCTAAACACGTACTAGCTTTTCATTACTTTAAAATCTGTGGAGACTACCGGAAGTTGTTTCCGAGCCTAAGGTCGAATGAAAAAAATCACAAGTAGATTTAAATGGACGGAAGTGTGTCCTACTTAATCCAAGTAAGAGTATTCTCTTAAAGGTTTTGTTTGTTTTGTTTTGTTTTTTGTTGTTGATTTGTTTTTTTTGTTTTTTTTCATTTTTTTAACCAATCAAATCTGTCCATTCCAGAAAATTTCAACCAAATATTGGAAGAACCCGTTCCTCAAATTTGGCAACATTTGATTAGCCAACACAGAAGTGAATTTCCCATATATCTTCACCGTGAAAATTTGGTTCATGATACTTGCTACACACACACGCACGACACACACACACCACTCACACGCACACGCACACACACATAAATAGATCCTGTTGACACGCACGGATTCCAATGAGTCTCTCTCGCCATCCGTCCCTATCAGCCATTAACATTTTACACAACACTTTTTCTCAACCAATCAAATTTATTCTTTCTGGAACCCATACACAGAAAATACAAAGAAAAAATATTGAAATCAGATCAGTAATGCTGGAAGAACCCAGATCCACTCAATCGGCAACATTGATTATCCTATACTTAACTGCCGGGTTAGCTCAGTCCGTAGAGCGTTCGGCTAGAAACCACAAGGTGTCCTAGTTCGATACCGGTCCTCGCCAACTCAGCGTATAAGTAGCACAGGGATCTGTGCGGTAAAAGTTAAGGACTGATGTAGTGTGGCGCCCCTCCTCAGATGCTAAAAAAACAATCTCTTGGTCTGCGCTATGAAAGGGGATAGACTCCCTCGCTGACTGGCTGATACCGACTTAGGCTGCCCCGGTTGACTTTACTTACTATACTTAACTGCATGTACACATTGATAATCTCTTACACACACACACACACAATACACACAAACAGTTGAGGAATACACAGTTTATGAACTGAATTAACTGTTGAATGTTAATGTCTATTTTTCTACAAGCTTTAATTATGATCTAGAGTGGCTCCGGTGATTTTTAAAAAGTTAGTCTCGCAGGCATCATTACTTATCACAAGTTAGATCTCACTGAATGCCCCATAAAATCTCCACGTAAATATATAACAATATAGTAAAAAGTTTAATTCAATAATTTTACACATTTAAAAAAAAACAACAACAATATAGAGGCGATTAATTCAATCAATCAACATCATATTTCAATTACCTTCTGTTACTATACAAATTTAATTCTTATCTTCCAATATAAATAAAATCTTCATTATTTATGTTCAAAACTGAACCCTGGTGAAATGCAAGATAATTATTCTTCCTTGTTTTGTTCCGGCCATCCTATTTGCGTGGGTGTACAGGCACCGTTTTTGACACCGGTAAAGTCATATGTTTGCGGTGGCGCTGGTTTTGAATTCTTTTAGCAGCAGGATTTGAGGCGACAAGAAGTAGATCATGCTTGAACTTTTCCTCCTCTTTTTCGATTTTATTAGTTGATATTAGAAAACTACATAGCCCTTTGTATTCTATTGTAGTTCACGTTGAAGACCCAGTTGCGAAACAGGGAGGTATATTTGACAACTCCTGTATTTACCTAAATAAAAGCCGTCTTCATCGTCGACTCTGTCTTTACTCATTTTCCTAGCTAGGGCGGCCGTCACACCTGGTATATTTAATGTGTATATATATTTACTTTGTCGTCAATTGTTTTATTTTCGAAGTTCCTCCGGACATACAGATTCACACAACTGCCCTTTTAATAGCATAGAAAATAGATAGTGACATTGACCATAAATAATTAGAATACCTTATTTTCACGTTTTATTAAATTTAGTTTCCATTGATACACCATCAGCTATTGAGTGTTAGCCATTTTGTTTGCGTAAATCTCCAGCCTCATCATAGCAATTTCGAAAGTAGCAATATATTTGGCAATTTGTTTTCTAATTTTATCTTATTATTCTAAAAGAAAATCTTCATTTCCAATGCACAACATTCAGATTACAAGCTGAAACTTGCTAAAAGCATTCCGGTTGGCACCTGCTTCGGCGTTATTAGACTGAAGTAACAAAACCATCAGCATGCTTCTTCATGACGATATTAATTTTGTGTTCCACGGGCAACTCACGTGGTGTAATGGTTAGGAAGCTAGATACGCAAACCATTGTTAGTGAGTTCGATTCTTACTAGGCGCTCCATACTTCTGGCTTTGTGCCACATCTAAGCTAAGCTTTAGTAAATAAGTAGTATATTCCACACTGGTTATTCTGTTTTTCATCACTATGTAAATCAACAGTTTACAAACTGAAGTCCGGGTCCACAGGGTCCAAGGGGTCCGCAGACTTTTAAGCGTGTCTTGAAAATTTTATATAATTAATTAGTGATAGAACGTCTAAATTCGTATTTTTAGTTACTAGCAGTCAGCTATAAAAATCCAGTTTAAACAGCAACCACTCCCAAATTCTAGCTTAGTGTGGTTTCTGAGTAATCCATTGTTGTCTTTTGTCAAATTCTGCTACCTTTGCAAAACAGCATTTTCAGCACTATCAAGTGTCAGGGGGAAAGAGGAAATTAGGATTGACCCTCTATAGCGGACTGGCCGACTCGACCACTTTAAGCAAACCTACTGGACAGTCAACAACCCCCGGGCTACCTTATACAGCCGTACACAACAGTGTTAGCAACCCGTGAGTGAATGAGCATTACACTATTGGACTGTTAGAGAACACCCTCAATGAGAAGGTTTATAATATAAGTACGACTTTGTACACTGTTAATATGTATTGTAGCGACTGTCTGCCCTGTTGGGATGGACTTTTGTCCAAAAGGGTTATCTTACCTTTGCGCTACGGTTTTCACACTAGGTGATACTACTAGCTGGATATTTATGTTAACATAATCTATGCAGTTGATAATATTTTGTCATCCCCTGATTTTCTGAAGGGATGGCCTTTTCATATCACGGGCACGACTTTCCATGGAATATTACAGAAAGCCCGCGAAATACGTGAAGTCACGTGGGATCTGGTTACCTCTCAGTTTCAGCTTGGACGTCAGGCAGATAAGATGTTACTATGCTTTAGCTGAGACTCACTGCACACGCGCGCTGTGATTAGTTAGAAATATGTTTAGTTAAGAAATAAAGGTTTAGATAAATAATATGATGTTGTGGTTGATGAATGTCTTGGCAACAAGACTGATCTAGAGAAGAAATGGTTAAGTGCGACCGACCACCAAGACGAAGTCCAGACGCTAGAGAGAAACCCCCCCCCCCCCCCCATAACCCACGTAAGGAAGACCATAGATGAACAGAAGAAAAATAGAAGTAAGAAAAGAAAGGGTATACAACATTTAAACAGCAGCCCCTCTCTCTCTTCTCTTCTCTCTCTCTCTCTCTCCTCCTCTCTCTCTCTCTCTTCTCTCTCTCTCTCGGGGCTGCATCCACAAAAGATGACTAGACGCCCGCTGTATCTGTCCAATAAGTGACTCTCATATTCTTTATGGACTCTTTTGTACTTCAAAGGACTTTCGTCCTATCTCGTTTGTATCTCTTCATGTATGTCATGTTCCACTTGCTCAGACAATAAAGTCTGATTGTTATGTTTTACTTCTTTGCTCGGATTTATTCAGGTTGAAGTACTCTGAGCCATTCTACGTATTATAAAACCACACATCCTATTCTTATATTTGTATATGTAATAAAATGAATAATTTATGTGTGTTTTCACATTATATTTATTGCTGTACCTCATTTATTCTGTTGGATTTTGGGTGGGGCTTGCTTCTAGATACCCGAGCTGTCGATAACGTCCAACTCCAACAGGACGAATTATTCTATTTATTTAATAACTGCCACACCAAATAAATGTTTCGGCGGTCTCTTGAGCGATCGTTCTCCAAGTTTGGTTTCATTTCCGTAGGAATCCAGAACTATTCGTGGTGTGGACGAAATTTTACTTAGTTTAATGGAATTTTTCGTAGCGGAATTTGCTGGTCCTGGGGAAGAAAAGCTTCTTGCACGGCCTTGCGAGACAGACATCTAAGTTAACCTTATGAATTTGTAGTTATAGTCTTATATCAAGCGACATTCATGAATAACAATGTGATTGGAACAAGAATCTTTCCAAGTGTAGAACGCTGCAGCGGTTTCGCAATATTTATTATCGAGGTGTGTCCAAAAACGGTGCGGCAATGAGGCGTCTTAGTATGCTCGCGATGAAATGTTATGAAGCAAAGGGGTCAGTGACCTTTTCTATGAATAATAATACTTCATGTTAGCTTAGAGCGATACGACTACATCGAATATATTCAATAATGCTTGTTTGTTTGTTCCCCCCCCAAGTTGAATAATGACAAATTTACCGTTTATATATATATATATATATATATATATAATTATATATATATAATATATTGAAAATAAAATGAATTAATCCGACATGTGGAATCTGATATATTGAAAAAAACAAAGATGTTTACAAATGCATGGCTCATCAGAGAGAATTGTGCAAACCATTTCGGGCCTTCCTCTCTACGGTTTTAAAAGCAACATCGGCCCTCTCGCTTTTTATGTGAGGGACTCTCGCAATCATCTGTTCGACGCACGTGATCGGTCTCAACAAAAATAGACGGGAAGAAATGATCGTTAGCAAAACAGACCTGCTAGTCAAAAGTTGGAATTATTCAAAAAAAAGGAAAGAATACAAAAGACTTAGAGAATTTAGCATTATAGTCTATTCAGGGACTATAATGCTAAAATCCCTAAGTCTTTGTTATTCTTAACTTATATATTGCTCTGTGGCTCTAACATTGGTTCTCTAAACTGCGACGGATTGAAATAAAATTCTTGTGTCGTAAGGAAGATTTCTTCTTGGGCTTTGATTAATATATATATAGTATATATATATATATATATATAATATATATATATATATATCATATCCCAAAACAAATTCAACACATTTGATCTTATCTTCCTCCCCACCCAATCTATGAAAGATTTTTTTGACCAATCAAATCCTCGCAAACTTATCCCACCCTCCTGACTTCATCACCAACTCACCCCTCACCGTTCACTTCTTCAATAGAAACCAAATGTATGATGCAATAAATGTCAAAATTAAACGGACGAGAAGTTTCGCGCTCAATGCACGACGAAATATATGCCAATAATCTACTCGTTTGTTTTTTATTAGAACAACTACAAATAATTGCACCCCTTCGGATGCAAGTATTTAAGGTAATAATAGCTAAATCTTTAATTCAATTTTGAAAATTAATTAATTAATATTAATGATTAGCGGGACATACCTATTCAAATGTAAGGCTAAACAAATTCGGGAAAAATTCAAGCCTTACATTTGAACAGGTATGCCCGCCTAATTCTTAATTTAATTAATTAATTTTCAAAATTAGGCACCGACTTCAATTAAGCAATATTCTCCAAAAATTGTCGGCTAAAAAAGCCATATCAAAACACATCGTCTGTTTGTTACTTCCTCACTATATAATATATATATCATATTTACATATATATGCTCTATCCCCGATATTGAAGCACTGCTTATTTATTATACAGCAAACTATATAATATATTATGATATATTATATATTATATATATGAGAGAAGTAAACAACAGACGATGTGTTTATGATATGGCTTTTTTAGCCGACAATTTGGAGAATATGTGCTTAATTGAAGTCGGCCTAATTTTGAAAATTAATTACGAAATTAATAATTAATGAATTAGGCGCAACCGTTCAAAATTGTAATGGCTGATTTTCTCGATTTGTTTAGCCTTACATTAAAGTACGCCCGCCTAATGCATTAATTATTTAATTAATTAATTTTCAAAATTGAATTAGAAATTAGCTATTCATACGACTTAAATCTTGCATCGAAGGGTGCATAATATTGCTATTGTTCTAATAAAAACAAAGATAGGATATTGGCAATATATTTCGTCGTGCATTGAGCAGCGACTCTTCAGTCGTTTATTGAACATTATGCATCATACATTTGTTTCTATTGAAGAGAAAGTGAACGGGTGAGGGTGAGTTTGGTGATGAAGTTAGAGGGTGGGCTAAGTTTGCAGGGATTGATGGTCAAAAAGAAATCTTTCATAGTTGGGTGGAGGAAGATAGATCAAAGGTGTTGAATTTGTTGGAATATAATATATTTAATATATATATATATATATATATATTATATAATATATATATATATAATCCAAAGCCAGAGAGAAATATCTTCCTACGACACAAGTTTTATTTAAAAAATCTCGCAGTTAGAGAACCCCAATGTTTAGAGCCACAGAGCAAATTATAAGTAAAGAAATAACAAAAAGACTTAGGGATTTAGCATTATAGTCCCTGAAATAGACTATAATGCTAATCTCTAAGTCTTTGTTATTTCTTTCCTTTTTTTTTTTGAATAATTCCAACTTTTGACTAGCAGCGTTGTTGCTACGACTTCTTTCTTCCCGTTGCTTTATTTTTGTTGAGGACCGATCCACGTGCGGTCGATACAGATATTGCGAGATCCTCACATCAGCGAGGAGGGCCGATGTGCTTTTAAAACCGTAGAGAGGAAGGCCCCGATAATGGTTTGCACATTCTCTCCTGATGAGCCCATGCATTGTAAACATCCTTTGTTTTTTCAATATTATCATATTCACACTGTCGGATTAATTCCATTTTATTTCATATAATATATATATATATATATATATATATATATATATATATATATATAAAAAATTTCATTATCAACTTGGGGGGGGAACAAAACAAACAAGCATTATCTGAATATATTCGATGTAGTACGTATCGCTCTAAGACTAACATGACGTATTATATTTGCATAGAAAAGGTCACGACCTTTGCTCATAACATTTCAATCGCGAGCATACTAAGACGCCTCATTTGCCGCACGTTTTGGACACACCCTCGTACATAAATATGGAAACCGCTGACAGGTCTACACTTGGAAAGATTCTTCCAATAACATTGTTATTCAATGAAATTGTCGCTTGATATAAGATCTATAACTACAAATCATAGGTGTAAACTTAGATTCGTCTCGCAGGCCGTGCCAAGAACTTTCTCCTTCCCGAGACACAGCAAATTCGCTACGAACATTAATAAACTAGTAAAAATTTCGTCCGCCGAATAGTTCTGATTCCCTACGGACAATGAAACAAACTTGGAGAAAGATCGCTCCAAGAGACCCAAACATTTATCTTTTGTGTGGCAGTTATGTATAAAAAATAGAATAATGTTAGTCCTGTTGGAGTTGGACGTTATACGACAGCTCGGTATCTAGAAGCAAGCCCCACCACCAAATCCAACAGAATAAATGAGGTACAGCAATAAATATAATAGTGAAAACACACATAAATTATCATGTTTATTACATATAAAAATATAAGATAGGATGTGTGGTTCTTATAATACGTTAGAATGCTCAGAGTAGCTTTCCAACCTGAATAAATCCGAGCAAGAAGTAGTAAAACATACAATACAGACTTTATTGTCTGAGCAAGTGGAACATGACATACATGAAGAATACAAACAGATAGGACGAAAGTCCTTTGGAAGTACAAAAGAGCCATAAAAGAATATGAGAGTCACTTATTGGACAGATACAGCGGGCGTCTAGTCCATCTTTTGTGGATGCAGGACCGAGAGAGAGAGAGAGAGCGAGAGAGAGAGAGAGAGAGAGAGAGAGAGAGAGAGAGAGAAGAGAGAGAGAGGGCTGCTGTTTAAATGTTGTATACCTTTCTTTTCTTATTTTTTTCTGTTCATCTATGGTCTCTTTACGTTCTCTTCTAGCGTCTGGACTTCGTCTTGGTGGTCGGTCGCACTTAACTCATTTCTTCTTCTAGATCAGTCTTGTTGCCAAGACATTCATCAACCACAACATCATATTATTTATCTAAACCTTTATTTCTTAACTAAACATATTTCTCTAACTAATCACAGCGCGCCGTGTGCAGTGAGTCTCAGCTAAAGCAGTAACATCTTATCTGCCTGACGTCCAAGCTGAAACTGAGAGGTAACCAGATCCCACGTGACTTCACGTATTCGCGGGCTTTCTGTAATATTCCATGGAAAGTCGTGCCCGTGATATGAAAGGGCCATCCTTCAGAAATCAGGGGATTGACAATAATATTATGCAACTGCATAGATTATGTAACATAAAATATCCAGCTAGTAGTATACCTAGTGGTGAAAACCGTAGCGGCAAGGTAAGATAACCCTTTTTGACAAAAGTCCATCCAACAGGGGCAGACAGTCGCTACAATAACATATTAAACAGTGTACAAAGTCGTACTTATATTTTATAAACCTTCTCAATTGAGGGTGTTCTCTAACAGTCCAATAGTGTATGCTCATTCACTCACGGGGGTTGCTACACTGTTGTGTAGCGGCTGTATGATAGGTAGCCCGGGTTGTTGAGTCCTAGGTTTGCTTAAAGTGGTCGAGTCGGCAGTCCGCTATAGAGGGTTCAATCCCTAATTTCCCTTTCCCTGCACTTGATAAGTGCTGAAAATGCTGTTTTGCAAAGGTAGCAGAATTTTTGAAAAAGACAACAATGGATACTCAGAAACCACACTAAGCTAGAATTTTGGGAGTGGTTGCTGTTTTAACTGGATTTTATAGCTGACTGCTAGTAACTAAAAAACGAATTTACGGTTCTATCACTGAATTATATATATAAATTTTCAAGACACGCTTAAAAGGTCTGCGGACCCCTGTGGACCCCTGTGGACCCGGACTTCAGTTTGTAACTGTTGATTAATACGTGATCGAAAAACAGAATAACCCAGTGTGGAATTACTTATTTACTAAGCTTAGCTTAGATGTGGCACAAAGCCAGAAGTATGGAGCGCCTAGTAAGAATCGAACTCCACTAACAATGGTTGCGTATCTAGCTTGCTAACCATTACACACGTGAGTTGCCCTCGTGGAACACAAAATTAATATCGTCATGAAGAGCATGCTGATGGTTTTGTTACTTCAGTCCAAGTAAACGGCCGAAGCAGGTGCCAACCGGAAATGCTTTTAGCAAGTTTCAGCTTGTAATCTGAATGTTGTGCATTGGAAATGAAGATTTTCTTTTAGAATAATAAGATAAAATTAGAGTAACAAATTGCCAAATATATTGCTAACTTTCGAAATTGCTATGATGAGGCTGGAGATTTACCAAACAAAATGGCTAACACTCAATAGCTGATGGTGTATCAATGGAAACTAAATTTAATAAACGTGAAAATAAGGTATTCTAATTATTTATGGTCAATGTCACCTATCTATTTTCTATGCATATATAAAGGGCAGTTGTGTGAATCTGTATGTCCGGAGGAAACTTCGAAAATAAAACAATTGACGACAAAGTAAATATATATACACATTAAATATCACCAGGTGTGACGGCCGCCCTAGCTAGGAAATGAGTAAAGACAGAGTCCGACTGATGAAGACGCTTTTATATTAGGTAAATACAGGAGTTGTCAAATATCCTCCTGTTTCGCAACTGGTCTTCAACGTGAAACTAAATAGAATACAAAGGGCTATGTAGTTTCTCTAATATACAACTAATAAATCGAAAAAGAGGAGGAAAAGTTTCAAGCATGTATCTACCTTCTTGTCGCCTCAAATCCTGCTGCTAAAAGAATTCAAAACCAGCGCCACGCAAACATATGACTTTTACGGTGTCAAACGGTGCCTGTACCCACGCAATAGGATGGCCGAACAAAACAAGGAAAGATAATTATCTTGCATTTACACCAGGGTTCAGTTTTTGAACATAAATAATGAAGATTTTATTTATATTTGGGAAGATATTTAAAATTAAAATTTGTATAGTAACAGAAGGTAATTGAAATATGATGGTTGATTGATTGAATTAATCGCCTCATATATATTGTTTGTTTTTTTTTTAAATTGTAAAATTATTGAATTAAACTTTCTTACTATATTGTTATATATTTACGTGGAGATTTTTATGGGGCATTCAGTGAGGATCTAACTTGTGATAAGTAATAATGGCCTGCGAGACTAACTTTTTAAAAATCACCGGGTAGCCACTTCTAGTCATAATTAAAGCCTTGTAGAAAAATAGACATTAACATTCAACAGTTAATTCAGTTCAATAAACTGTGTATTTCCTCACTGTTTTTGTGTATGTGTGTGGTGTGTGTGTAAGAGATTATCAATGTGTACAAGTGCAGTTAAGTATAGTAAGTAAAGTCAACGGGGCAGCCTAAAGTCGGTATCAGCCAGTCAGCGGGAGTCTATCCCCTTTTCAATAGCGCTAGACCAAGAAGATTGTTTTTAGCATCTGAGGGGGGGCGCCACACCTACCATCAGCTCCTTACTTTACCGCACAGATCCCTGTGCTACTTATACGCTGAGTTGGCGAGGACCGGTATCGAACTAGGAACCTTGTGGTTTCTAGCCGAACGCTCTACCGACTGAGCTAACCCGGCAGTTAAGTATAGGATAATCAAATGTTGCCGATTTGAGTGATCTGGGTTCTTTCCAGCATTTACTGATCTGATTTCAATATTTTTCTTTGTATTTTCTGTGTATTGGTTCCAGAAAGAATAAATTTGATTGGTTGAGAAAAAGTGTTGTGTAAAATGTTAATGGCTGATAGGGACGGATGGCGAGAGAGACTCATTGGAATCCGTGCTGTCAACAGGATCTGATATTATGGTGTGTGCGTGGCGTGTGAGTGTGGTGTGTGTGTGCGTGTGTGTGTAGCAGAGTATCATGAACCAAATTTTCACGGTGAAGATATATGGAGAAATTCACTTCTGTGTTGGCTAATCAAATGTTGCCAATTTGAGGAATCTGGGTTCTTCCAATATTGGTTTTTGAAATTTTGGAATGGACAGATTTGATTGGTTAAAAAATGAAAAAAAAACAAAAAAAAACAAATCAAACAAACAAAAAACAAACAAAAACAAAAACAAAAAAAACCTTTAAAAGAGATACTCTTACTTGGATTAAGTAGGACACACTTCCGGTCCATTTAAATCTACTTGTGATTTTTTCATTCGACCTTTAGGCTCGGAAAACACACTTCCGGTAGTCTCCACAGATTTTTAAGTAATGAAAAGCTAGTAACGTGTTTTAGAATTTTAACAGAGTCTACTATTTACATAAAGTCTGCAATGTTGTAGTAGCCGGTGGAGAGGGGAAGACCCCTTCAAATTTTCACCACTTGTAATATTTTTACAGGGTTTTTTTAACAAAATGCAAGCAAAAAACAAAAAACAAAAACAAAAAAAAAAACTATCAAATCAAGGAAGAATATAAATTTCATAAAACCTCGATGACAGAATTGTTTGTTATGGACCAGAAGTACTGTGATTAGTATTATTGTTAGCTTAACATTTTTCATTCTTTTTCAAACCCCAAATAAAAAAAGAAATAAGTGAAAAATATTTTTCCTTCGTTAATGAATTCACATTTTTCCTATAGACATAAAAAAGAAGAAAATTATTTCATTTTAACACAGACGATTCTTTCAAAATTATTTTCAACGCATTACAGTTTTCTTCCAATCTAAAGGTACGGTAATTTTAAATGTGCTTGCCGCTAACCATGTGGTAACTTAAGGCGAAATTCTAAAATTTATTTGCGCCCTCCCCACTCATTTATCTCTTACTACGGCCCCTCGTCTATAATTACATTTGCGAGCTGTATTATTTCGGAAAAAAATGAAAACATCTACTCACCTGCAATCTTCGGAGGGAAGAAAGCAGGATAATGATTGAGTAGTTATTTATACTTGTTGTTAACGTTAACTTTCTTTTGATTGGTTGAATTGGTTGATAAGTACCTTGTCTCCTACTAGTTCATATGTAGGGTTCAAAGTCATAATGTGAAACAAGGCCTTCAAAAAGCATGTTGATCACGTCGGGGTCACCAGTTGTAAGGTTCAAAGGTTATGACAAAGTCATAACTCGGTGAAAACGCAAACAAACTCCGACAAGGGTTGAGGATAATACATTTTATATAACAGCATATGAATAAACAAGATACATAAACAATGGAAGATATGATAGTGTACATAAACATACATACATAAAAGTCACTGACAAGATAATATAAAAGTACACATAATATAAAGGTACAGACAATGAGACTAAGAATAGTCCATGCTGTATAAATCACTTACAGTGATAAGTAGCCGGCATCGAGGTCGAAACCCTAACGAGGAGGAATGACAATTGTCTAACCGATGTTGGTACCTACGAGAGAGGTAGAAAAGAGGAAGAGAAATTCGAATCAGCCGCTTAAATACAAGAGGTTGACCTAGCGGAACCAGCGACATCAAGCGGACAGACAACTCCTCAGACAAATGCGAAATAACCCTACACATATGTATTCGTAGAAGTCTAGTTGGGCGGCAGTTGAAGGTATTACGTTATACCATTTACTTTTTGACTAACACTACAAAACCTAAAGGTGTCAATTTTCTATTTTACCTGCTTTCAAGGTTTGTTGTAAGTTTTCCTTGTTGAGTTTGATCAAGAAGTCTATTTGCCTCACCGGTTGCGGGGCATTGATTCCCTCCCCCACTTGATTGACCTGGTATTTTGCCATAATTAAAAGTACTTTACTGATTTTTCATTACTTAAAGGTATTTGTCTCATACCCACTTGTATGGGCTGGGCACAAAGCCTCGTTTTAACGTGGGGCCCACCCACAAGCCGAAGCTCATGGGTGGGAAAAACAAAAATTGCGTCGATCCCTTCGGCATTCCCCCTCAAAGGGCGCCCTCAGGCGCTGGGCAATAAACCCCCCTGCCCCTTTAAGTCAAGGGGGCTGGTATTGCCTGGGGGATAGCCCCTGGGATCGACGCTATTAACTGTAAAGATCCAGGGCCGAAGCCACTGGACCCCCACCCCGTTGGGGCGGTCTATATATTATTTTCATTACTAAATGCCATATCGGTTCTTGATTTTTTGGCTTACTAACTTTTAATCTATGAAATACATTATGGAGATGCACTCGTCGTATCACGGTTATTATCATAGCAAATAGGCACGGCGACCCGAGTTCAAATTCTAAACGAGGCTGTTTGCATTTCACATAGCGCCTAAGAATATTGGAAAGGTATGCATCTATATTTCTAGGTCTTAGTTAGTCGGTAGAGCTTGACCTAGGAATCGCAAGTTTCCTGGTTTGATACCGGTCCTTGCCAACTCAGCGCATAAGTAGAACAGTAATCTGTAAGTAAGGAGCTGATGGTAGGTGTGGCGCTCCACCTCAGACGTAAAAACAATCTCCTTGGTCTAGCGCTAGTGAAAAGGGGATAGAGTTCCTCGTTGTCTGGCTGGTACTGACTTTAGGCCACCCGACGACTTTTACTTTTATGCATCCAAATATTCTCCGTCCAGCTATAGGTTCATTATACAGCCTTTGGATAGCATGAGTAGGTCAGTTAGCGCTCTTTAACCTTGATCCGGGAGAAGGAAAACTCTAAATTCAAACCTGTTAAACCCCACTTTTGAAAATTGACTTTGGGTCGCATCCTGCTAGTGGTGGGTAAATACATTATATGAATTGATATAAGAATTTCAGGCACATGGAACAATAAATCTTCTTAACAAAGCAAATCATTAAAAGTGTGCAAAGGTTTCCAGCGTTTCTTTTTATTAAAAGGTTTTCAAGCGTGTATTTAGTGTCTAGTTTTCATAAAAGCCAGAGATGGTAACTTTCATACATACCTAATATTTTTATGGCATATAAAACATGTTTCGTGAAATTTTGAGTTTGAGTGAGTTTTTGTTTAACGACATATCAACCTCTGTGGGTCATTTAATGCCAAAAAAGGTTATTTTGGATTTCAGTCTTTAAAGTAGTGTGTTGTATACTCTTCTTTTTCCTTTCTTACTTCTATTATTCTTCTGATCATCTTTGGTATCTTACGTTCTTCTTCCAGCGTCTGGACCTAGTCTTGGGGACTTCGTGTCTGGTCTTCTAGGTCAGTCTTGTTGCCAAGACATTCATCAACCACAAAACCATGTTATTTTCGTAAGCTTTTATTTACTTGACTAAACATTTCATGTAACTAAACATAGCGCGCGCATGCAGGTGAGTCCCAGCTAAGCAGACATATCTTATCTGCCTGACGTCCAAGCTGAAACTGAAGATCCAACCAGGTCCCACGTGACTTCACGTATTTCGCGGGCTTTCTGTAATATTCCATGGAAAGTCCCGCCCGTGATATGAAAAGGGCCATCCACTCAGAAATACAGGGGGTTGACAATAATCTATGCGTAGATTATGTAACAGTGGTTCTATGGAGATATCGTGAAATTTTAAGATGTCAAATTTAGATATTGTAGTCCTATGTGCTAACACTTGGGCTTAACAAGAAGCAGAACTGTAGATGCTTCTATGATAATATTGAGCAGAGGTTTGACAAACTACTGACGAGAACCTTTGCATTTATTCACAAGGGTCGTTCATCCAGATACGACTGTTTTGTACATTTTTAGATTGCTATGGGTTAAAAAGAACCCATATTGTTTGTGGGTATTAAAATAAAAAATAAAAATAAAAAAACGAAACAAAAAAAAAACTCCCATAAGTCTTCACACCGGAAGAACCCCCGAGCATGTGCAGGAAAAAGGCCCCACTTCCAACCCCAAGAGAATCTCTCGGCCATTCTGACTTGGGCCTTAACTCAGGACAAGACACTCCAACTGGCTAGGAAGAAATTTCCTTGTCACGTGATGGCTATGATCGAGAATAAAACCCTTTGTTTTCGTCTCTTCATTCTTTCTTTGAATCCATTTTCAGCGCGACCATCAAATAAGATGGGGTTTTAATCCTAGGAACACGCACTAAGAATAACCAGCTACCCCTTTAACCTGAACAATTAAACCTCTTGTAATCCCAGATTTTCGTCTACAAGGACAGATTTCACATTAAATAACCCACAAAGATTAATATGCCATTAAAAAAAAATCGAAGCCAAATCAAACAAGCAGTGCTAGCAAACTAATAATAATGAGTTTTATCCTCACTGGGTGCCCCATACTTCTGTCCTTGTTCCACAACTTATCTAAACTTGGTAGGGAGCCATCGTTAAAGAAAAAACTGCAATCATCTATTTTATTTGGTTTTTTCCTCCGGGGAATTCATGAAAAATACAAATGAATAAAACGAGCCACACGTTTTTTTGTTTCCTGCTTTTTTTGTTGTCTTGTTGCATCAATTTTTGGTTGAACTCTTTTCTGAGTAGCCATTAGAAATATTGCATTTTATATCGAGATGGCACGTTCATCGCCCCGCGAGAACGATTCGTTTAATTGAATTGTAAAGACGTCAGCTCTTCCCTTTATTTACACAAACGATTCACTTCATTATTATTATTATTATTATTATTATTATTATTATTATTATTATTATCATTTGTAGTAGCAGCAGCAGTAGTAGTAGTAGTAGTAGTAGTAGTAGTAGTAGCATTTTTCCACCGGCGTAAACTGGCTGTTTTTCACTGAAGTCTAAGTGGCAATAAGTTTACTCGGATCCCCAGGACTTTTCTGAGTATTCTAGCCGATCTTAACAATGCTGTTGTCGGGATGGTCTCTATTCTTATTGTTGTTGTTTCTTCTTCTTCTTCTTCTTCTTCTTCTTCTTCTTCTTCTTCTTCTTCTTCTTTCCAAACTTCCCAAACCCTTTTCGAACCCTTTTGGGACCGTTCCAAGTGTACCAACTACAGTTGGTATCACTTTCACTTTCATATTCCATAACTTTTTCAGTTCTCTGGCAAGGTCCAGATATTTGTCCATTTATTATTATTATTATTATTATTATTATTATTATTATTATTATTATTATTATTATTATTATCTGTAGTAGTAGTAGTAGTACCTTTTTTTCCACCGGCGTAAACTGGCTATTTTTCACTGATATCTAAGTGACAACAAGTCTCCTCGGATCCCACGGCTTTCTGAGTATTCTAGCCGATCTTAACAATGCTGTTGTCTGGGTGGTCTCTATCCTTATTATTGTTGTTGCTGTGCCTCCTCCTCCCCCTTCTTCTTCTTCTTCTTCTTCTTCTTCTTCTTATTATTATTATTATTATTATTATTATTATTATTATTAGTTTTTCACACTACCGTCAGCTGATGGTCTTTCACTGGAGTCTTAGTGACAGCAAATCTCCTCAGGTTTCCAGGTCTCTTCTGAGTATTCTTGCCGATTGCAACAATGCTGTTGTCCGGATGGTCTCAATTCTCTCTCTGATTTCCAGATTTCCAGTCTTTTTTCTTAGTTTTTTTGGTACCGTTCCAAGTGCACCAACTACAATTGGTATTACTTTTATTCTCATGTTTCACATTTTCTTCTGTTTTCTGGCAAGGTTCAGTTTTGTCTATCCTTTTGTTTCCTTCATCTTCACCCTGTGATCTGCTGGAACTGCAAAGTCTACCAGTTGACAAGTTCTCTTTTTTGTTTTGTTTTTAAATAATACTAGGTCTTTTGTCCATTTTAAGAATGGTCATGAGTATTTAATAATGGATACGGCAAGTATTGCTCTTAGCGATTTCAGGTGTATGTCAGCCTTGGAGGTTTCTTCAAGTCCTTGCAATTGTTTTTTCACCTCATTTATCCATTCGGTCTTTCTGTTGCGTTCTTTCTTTTTCCCATAAGTCTTATTTATTTCACCAATATTTTTTGTTATATTTCTTCCAGTTCTGTTGTCAGTCTTTTGTCTGCTGTTGTCTTTTTTCTTTCGTTTCATTCCATTGTCTTTGTGTATTTTCCTTTTCTTCAGTAATTTAGCTTGTTCTTGTAGGTTATTTATTTGTCCTTTTATCTTTTACTTTTTATATTTTACATCAAGATTTTTATTTATTTCTTTATATGTTTCTTAGTGGGATACCAATTTTGTCACTGACTAACTTTGTTCCTGTTTAGTTCGATGATGTTGTCTGTTGGGATATTTAAAAAAATAATTTGTTAACCTTTCCAATTTCTAACATGCCTTTTATCTAGTCTCTGTTCCTTTTTTCGGTCACAATTTAAAAAAAATCTACATTTTCCTTTAATTTTGTGTTATCATTGGTAATATGCTGCTGGTTTCCGTTAAGTTCTGTTATTCTGTATATTGTTTTTCAGCTCTTGTTGGTTATATTCCTCATGATTTACCTGTCCATATATTTCCATTATCTCGAGGTCAGAAAACCAGCCTTTCTTTTTTAAAAAAATCATCCTTGTTTGGTTTGCAAATATTTGGTTTGTTCTAGAGCAGTTTTTCTCAACCTTTTTACCATTTGTTACACAATTTATGAACAGTAATAAATTATGAACGTGTCCTGTAGCTAGAATTTTAAATGTGATCTGTTAAATTTAAAATGACGGTGACGATTAATAGCCTTAACCCCTTGAAGGCGCGCGATTGGGCACCATGAAAATAAGTTTTAAATTAGCTAGACAGCTGCAACCCAGCTTTCAAGAAGTGTGGACGCGATTGTCGATTCTAATGGTCGGTCTCCCCGCGGCGGAATCAAAATGGGCTGGCGAAATAAAGGTTTATTATTAAGAACACCAAGTCTTGTTGTTAATTGAATATCAAAACAAGAATGTCCAGCCCTGTAAAAAGAATTAACAAAGAAAACCCACCCTTAAAAGAAAGCCCAACAGATCACCAAATAAGATGGCGGCCGAGGTAGAAGCAGAATGTAAAGTAAGAAAGACCACCTATTATCTCTATCATCTCTAATTTATCTGTCTGTCTCTCTCCTCTCTCTATCATATACCAGACGTATGATATGGGTATGTATGACTATATAAAACCCTTGCGTAACCCTTAAAATAAATTTCATGTCTCAAGGAACCCCTGCACAAAAACAAAATTATATACCTTATATTTTTCGGTTATTTCCTATAACTCCAACCTAAAGAAAGGGGAATCACTCTGATTGACTGATAAATTATTTATTTATTTTCCCATTAAACTAACCCTAAATCCTCAACCCAACCCTAACACTAACAATAACCCTAAAACATAACCCTAACCCTAATCTAACCCTAACCCCATGTTCTTTTCTAGTAAATCAATAAATAAGTTATCAGTCAATCAGAGTGGTTCCCCTTTCTTTAGGTTGGAATTATAGGAAATAACCTATTTTTCATTTTATTTCCAGTAGTTCACGTGGTAAATATCATAATATATATTTTTTAATAACTGGTTTAATGAAAAATTAATACTTCTTTGTCACATTTTTCGGTAATGCTAAATAAAATTCATACTGTTCGTTTATAATATTTCATTCACAAACAAAAAAAAAAAAAAAAAAAAAAGAAAAAAATCTAAACTCAAACATAAAAATAAACATAAGTAACCAATATCATATATCTATAATATAAATGTAAACAAAACGAAAACAGATAATTGTTGTATAAATATATTCCCAATGAATGATCGTTATATTCTTTAAATAAAAAGTTATGATGATGTCTATATTACAATAATCAAGTAAATATTGTGCGTGTTTAGTAATATTACGAAAATGAAATTAAATAAAAAGTAAAATGTGCATTAGCTTATCTCACTTGTTCTCGCGGAATCCTTAAGGACCTTTTGAGGAAGTTGCGGAACTTTTGAGTTTCGGAGAACTCCGGTAGAGAAACGCTGCTCTAAAGATTTGGAGAGTGTGAAGTCATTCTTTTCTAAACTCCCGGAATCACTCTGATCTGGAGTGATATAACCTGTTAGGGTAAAATCTATTGGTCAAATAGATTCTTTTGTTTAATGAAGTGTTACGTGACATGTGACTGACCTTTGGCATAAACATCAATTATGTCTCTGTCAGCGTCGGATTATTTGATTAGTATCCCCATAAAGTTTAATTTTATTAGTGTCCCGTAATGTTTAATTTTATTAGTGTCCCCGTAAAGTTTAATTTTATTAGTGTCCCCCATAAAGTTTAATTTTATTAGTGTCCCATAAAGTTTAATTTTATTAGTGTCTCCGTAAAGTTTAATTTTATTAGTGTCCCCGTAAAGTTTAATTTTATTAGTGTCTCCGTTAAGTTAGTGTCCGTAAAGTTTAATTTTATTTGTGTCCCCATAAAATAATTCCACCTAACACAAAGGAACAACCAAAGGATTCTTTACTAAGGAACTACTAAAGGATTCTACCTAATACCAAGGAACAACCAAGTATTCTTTACGAAGGAACACAAGGGATCTCCACTGTAAAGTGCTCTCACCTGAAGCCTAAAAATGGCCACAAAAATCGTTACAAGACACCAACTATCATTCATTTCAACACTTGGATGCTCTCTCCAATTCTACTTTTGTTAAGCAAAGGAATCGGCAGAGCATTTACTTTGACCTAACTGAATCAATTTCTTTCAATTTTCTCATCTCTAGTGAAGTTTCTCATCTTTTATTTATTGTACCTGATACAAAACATAACGGCCTACCATACGAACTATTCTACTTCACTTTTGGTTCTGACTTTTGTAGGGACACTAATGAAATTATCTGTCGCTGAGAGAGAGGCACAATTTATATTCGTGTCAAAGGTCAGTTATGTGACACGTGACAGCCTCGCGTAGAAAACTAGAAAGACAATGCAAATGTCATTAGGATTATCTTCAATCAACCCATTCTTTGTCTGAGAAAGAATGGGGTGCCGTAATAACGGGAACTTTCGTTTTTCGGCTACATTTGGTTGCTTTATTTCATCTGGATTAGTTTGAAGGAAACCATTCCGTGTCAGAATGGGTACAGCACCCTTAACAAAAGTAGAATTGGAGAGCATCCAAGTGTTGAAATGAATGATAGTTGGTGTCTTGTAACGATTTTTTGGCCATTTTTAGGCTTCAGATGAGAGCACTTTACAGTGGCGATCACTTGTGTTCCTTCGTAAAGAATCCTTGGTTGTTCCTTGGTATTAGGTAGAATTATTTGGTTGTTCCTTAGTGAAGAATCCTTTGGTTGTTCCTTTGTGTTAGGTAGAATTATTTGGTTGTTCTTAGTGAAGAATCGTTTGGTTATTCCTTTATGTTAGGTAGAATCCTTTAGTTGTTCCTAACGGGAATATTTGTTTTTCGGATAAATTTGTTTGCATTATTCCATTTGGATCAGCTTTTATGAACCCATTTATTTACAGAATTATAATGAATGCCGTAATAACGGAAATCTTCGTTTTCCGGTTACATTTGGTTGCATTATTCCATTAGGATTAGCTTTAGTATGTAATGAACACATTCATTGTCAAAGAAAGAATAGATGCATTATTAACGAGTATATTCGTTTTTCGGCTACATGTGATTGATTTACTCGGATAGGACATGAATGAACCTATTCCTTGTCAGAGAAAGAATAGTTGCCGTAATAACGGATTCGGCTAGATTTGGTTGTATTGATCTATTCCGATTAGCTCTAATGAACGTATTCGATGTCAGAATTATTATGTATGCCATAATAACGTGAATTTTCGCTTTTTCGACAATATTTGGTTGCATTCTTGCATGGGGTTTAGTTTTAACGAACCCATTCTTTGTCAGAGAAAAAATGGATACCGTAACAACGAGAATTTTTGTTTTCCGGTCACATTTGTTTGCATTATTCCATCAGGATTAGCCCGAAGGAACTCATTCCTTGTAAGAGAAAGAATGAATGGCGTATTAACGGGAATGTTCGGTTTTTGGCTACATTTGGTTGTATTCGATGTCCGAATTACCTTGGTGGCATTGGATTAGGTTTAATGAGCCCATTTCTTGTCTGAATTAGAATGGATACTGTATTAACGGTAATCTTCGTTTTTAGGCTACAATTGGCTGCATTATTCCATTAGGATTAATTTTAATGAACCCATTTAAGAATTAAAATGGATACTCTAATAACGGGATTTTTTTTACTACATATGGTTCCATTTGTCCATTAGTATTAGTAACGCGTTCCTTGTAAGAGTGTGGGGATTAAAATTAAAAAATAAAATAAAATAAAATTTAAAAAATGATAAACTCCCATGAGCCTTCACACCGGTAGAATCTTCTGAGCATGTGCGGAAAAAAGGACCGACTTCTGATACATACATACATACATACATACAACTAGGGAATCAACATTTTTAGTAATACAAACGTTAATGTAGATGTTTATTCATCTATCTGTCCCAGACTTTTCAATTCTATCTATCTATCTATCTATCTATCTATCTATCTATCTATCTATCTCAGTCTTTTCAATTCTATCTATCTATCTATTCATCTATCTGTCCCAGACTTTCAATTCTATCTATCTATCTATCTATCTATCTATCTATCTCAGTCTTTTCAATTCTATCTATCTATCTATCTATCTATTCATCTTTCTGTCCCAGACTTTCAATTCTTTCTATCTATCTATCTATCACAGACTTTTCAATTCTATCTATCTATCTATCTATCTATCTATCTATCTGTCCAGACTTTTCAATTCTATCTATCTATCTATCTATCTATCTATCTATCTATCTATCTCAGTCTTTTCAATTCTATTCTATCTTCACACCGGTAGAATCTTCTGAGCATGTGCGGAAAAAAGGACCGACTTCTGATACATACATACATCTTATTCACATACATATATACATACAACTACCCTTTATATATGTATAGATTACGCTGTTTTTTTAAGGATCTCCCTCCTTGTAAAAAAAAAAAAGAATGGATGCCACATTAAAGGGAATCAACATTTTTAGTAATACAAACGTTAATGTAGATGTTTATTCTACTTCCATTTGGAAGGTTCTTGTTCGCCATCATGTTGCAGTGGGACTTATCTCGCTGGAGAAAGATAAGAATTAGGTGTTTACTTTACCAAAGTCATAATCAAAGATATGATGAGAAAAGGGTGTCGTTTCTCATGTGACCAATGACCACGTGATGAAGGAAGCGATATCTCAGGAGATCAAAGAAGACACCCCTCCAATCCAAGATAACTCCTCATTACCCTGCAATACAAACATCAAATATAAGCCAATTTCATGGTGGGCTTCTGGTATTATTATCACTGCTGATTGTGTTCTTGGTTAGATTAGATTATTGTTTAATGGTATATCAACCCTTATGGGTTATTTAGCGTTTTTTGTATATATGATTAGGGGAATAGTTTGTAGGTAAATATCTTTGTTATTTGAATTAATTCTTTGATCGCGAAATACATCTATCTCAATCTTTAAATTCTATCTATCTATCTATCTATCTATCTATCTATCTATCTATCTATCTATCTCAGTCTTTTCAATTCTATCTATCTATCTATCTATCTATCTCTATCTATCTATCTATCTATCTATCTATCTGCATGTCTGTCTGTCTGTCTGTCGGTCTCAGTCTTTTCAATTCTATCTATCTATTCATCTATCTGCCACAAACTTTTCAATTCTATCTATCTATCTATTCATCTATCTGCCACAGACTTTTCAATTCTATCTATCTATCTATCTATCTATCTCAGTCTTTTCAATTCTATCTATCTATCTATCTATCTATCTATCTATCTATCTCAGTCTTTTCAATTCTATCTATCTATCTATCTATCTATCTATCTATCTATCTCAGTCTTTTCAAATCTATCTATCTATCTATCTATCTATCTATCTATCTATCTATCTATCTATTTCAGTCTTTTCAATTCTATCTATCTATCTATCTATCTATCTATCTATCTATCTCAGTCTTTTCAATTCTATCTATCTATCTATCTATCTATCTATTTCAGTCTTTTCAATTCTATCTATTTATCTTTTTATTTCATCGAAAAACAATATTAAGCCTTTTTGATGTCTTTGAATTCTCTTACTCCTTTGAAGATTCTATCCTCCATGTTCCGCATACATTTAATATTTTACTCATACAACTACTACTTCATACTGTAGAATAACTTGCCACATTCTTTTGTTTAACGTTAGCGTATTTCTTCCACTAGTGGAAAACAAAATACTTGTTGATAATCTTGTATTAACTACCAAAAATAGCTTCAGAATCTTGAAGTCCTTATCATTGAAAAAAAAAAAAGGATTCCAAATTTGAATAAAATCTTTAATCAAACTCAAATGCTATAATGCATAAAGCCAAAAACAGAATTAAAAGTAAAAAGGAAAAGAAAAAAAAAAAGAAAACTATGCTCAAAAATGTTGTCCTCAAGCATCAAGAATTTGGATTTTAACAATGATTAAACAAAAATCTGAACACCTTTCTGATTTAAAACTTTTAAACAATTCTTCCCTCTATTCACGTGTTTAGAAATAGAAAAGATAAACGGAACCAAAGGAGATAACATTCATTATCCTTACTAAAGCAAATTACAATGGAGTAGAGATACACAGGATATACAATAGATATGAAAGAAAGTTTAATTACGAGATGAATACAAAAGAAACAGCCTCATTTTCAGGTTTAAGATATTTTAAGAGATATAAGTATTTTTTTTTTTAAAGAAGAACAAAGGGTATTAATTTTGAATATAAAATATAGAGACTGAAAATAGAATAAGAAACGAAAAGGAAAGAAAGAAAGGAAAAAAAAAGAAGGGAAAGAAAGAACAGATGAACAAGAGAAGCGGGAAACGAAAGAACTGGTGTGAAAGTGAGAGAATAAACTAAGAAATAGAAGAAAAGAAAGGTTCTCGTATCTGTCTGTCTTTCTTTATATCTCCTTGTGTGTGTGTGAGTATGTATGCGTGATATATATATATATATATAAGTAAAGTCACCCAAAAAGTGCGAAATACATATCAGTTTAAAATAAACGAGAAACTCTGGGGAAGCCTGCTAGTGTAATGGTTACAGTGTCAGCCTGACAGGTAGGGTTCGAATCACGCACAAAGCCCTGCCCTGTCTATAGCTCTGCTGATGAGGCCTAATAGGCTGAAATGTACATACAGAGATCGACTTTTTCTCGATTTGTTTATGTTTACATTTAAACCGAGATGCATGCCTAATTCATTTAGTTATAACTAATTAATTAACAAATTAGGTATGACTTTAATTAAGCACATAATCTCCCAAAAATATATAAGTAAGTAAAGTCGTCAGGGCGGCCTAATGTCGGTATCAGCGAATCAGCGAGGGAGTCTATCCCCTTTTCACTAGCGCTAGATCAAGGAGATTGTTTTGGCGTCTGAGGTGGAGCGCTACACCTACCATCAGCTCCTTACTTTACCGCACAGATCCCTGTGCTACTCATACGCTGAGTTGGCGATGACCGGTATCGAGCTAGGAACCTTGTGGTTTCTAGCCGAACGCTCTACCGACAGCTAACCCGGTAGAGAGAGAGAGAGAGAGGGAGAGAGAGAGAGAGAGAGAGAGAGAGAGAAGAAGCGAAGAAAGAGTGGAGAAAGAAAAACAAGAAGCAAAGAAAGAGAGAGGGTACATAAAGAGTGAAGCAAAGAAAGAGAGAGGGTATAGAAAGAGAGAGGGTATAGAAAGAGAGAAAGAAAGAAAGAGAGAGGATATAGAAAGAGAGAGGATACAGAAAGAGTGGAAGCAAAGAAAGAAGAGAGGGTATATAAAGAGAGAGAGAGAGAGAGAGAGAGAGAGGATATAGAAAGAGAGAGGGTATAGAAAGAGAGGGGGTATAGAAAGAGTAGAAGCAAAGAAAGAGAGAGGATATAGAAAGAGAGAGAGAAAGGGAGAGAGAGGACATAGAAAGAGAAAGGTATAGAAAGAGTGGAAGGAAAGAAAGAAAGAGGATATAGAAAGAGTGGAAGCAAAAAAAGAGAGAGGATATAGAAAGAGAGGAATAGAAAGAGAGAGGGTACAGAAAGAGTGGAAGCAAAGAAAGAGAGTGGATATAGAAAAGAGAGAGGTTAGAGAGAGAGAGAGAGAGAGAGAGAGAGAGAGAGAGAGAGAGAGAGAGAGAGAGAGAGAGAGAGGGGGGATATAGAAAGAGTGGAAGCAAAGAAAGAGAGAGGATATAGAAAGAGAGAGGGTATAGAAACAGTAGAAGCAAAGAAAGAAAGATTCAGAAAAATAAAAGGAAGGAAAATAAGATAGTTAAAGTAAACTAGATGGAATGAAAGGAAGATAATTGCAATAGTTAAGCTGATCTTATCCACTAATGAGCAAGAATAGTGAATAATATCTTGGTACCCCCCCCTTACAGTTGACTTATCCAGACTAAACTAAGCTAAGTAAATAATTATACGAGTGTCTAGTGGTTGCGATAATTACATATTCCCACTTGTTCCAGAGGAGGGGGGGGTTCCATATAAACTGAAAATCAGGATTTCTAATGATCAATTTGTAGGTTGGTAATTACCCAACCCGTCCCCTAGGGTATGGATGTCACACAGTCACAACTATGGGGGATACAGCGAGGATCGAACTCGCTATTCAGTTGTAATGGATCTAGCAAGGCTCGTTTGCAAGATCCATTACACCACGATGAAACGTTCGGGTCAATTTGGAGGTAAGCAAGCAAAAAAGACCTCCTTCTTGAAAAACAGGAGTGACACAATCTTCCCATTGTCATATCGCCTTGTGCCATACACGTAGAGGAAGCAGATTTAAATCAGACATAATTAGGCAGAAGCTACGGGGGTAATTCAAAAAGTAATGCCATTTTGTTTAGGACTGGTATAATTACCAACACAGGAACATGTGTCATACATAAAAATGAAGCTGGTCCTCTGTGGATCACATCTCTACTTCTCCACATAGTCACCATTTCTCTCAATAGCAATGTTCCACCTTCAAATGAGAGCATGTATCCCTGCCCCGTAAAAAGATATGATAGTCTGAAGGCGCTAATTCTGGTGAGTATGGAGGATGCAGTAAAGTTGTCCACCTGATTGAGGTGTTTTTTTCCCTTGTCCCGATGCTTGTGTGATGGAGCATTTTCATGCAGAAGGAGGACATTGTCTCCTTTTGGGTCTTACTCGTAGGATTCTTGTTTTGAACTTCGTTAGGTTCTCAATGTTGGCCTTATTTTTATTTAAAAAAAACTTCACATAAAATAAAGAAAATGGCATTACTTTTTGACTCACCCTAGCAATTAAGCTGGCACTTATGGTCCCACAGTCTGACAGAACCTCCCTGGTGGAATATAAAGAGAGGCTGGTTTTTTTACCAGTTGCAGAGTAAAACTTTAAATAGATGTGTGACTAATGGTGTAGAATTCACTGACATTGGTTTCTGATTGGACAGAACTAGGTGAGAAAAGAGTCTTGCTGAGGTGTTCGAAGGAGATGGACGGAGAGAGTTGGGTGGTTGTTTGCAGGGAACAGACGCAAGATACAGTCTGTCCTCAAGGGCCATTTCCCGATGGTTAACTTGGGATTGGAAAATAAAGAGCTCTGTTTATATGTGCAATTGTTACACTTTGCAAACAAGATCGGACTTGATAACTGTTAGTGCATCTGACATCACACAAGTATCCATCATCTGAGTGAACTTATATCTTTGTATCTTTCTATTTTTTTCTTTCATTCTAGCCAAACTTCATTTGTTTTCTTTATTGGTAATTTATGAGGAAGTGCGTCCCGGTCTCCTGCCTCAGAAATTGCTACCCGGTGACTATTAAAATAACATACCCAGCTATGTCGTCTCGGTGGTGTTACTTGAAAGAAAACAACCAGCTTAGGGTGTTAAATGTATTTTAGAGGTGGGGGGGGGGCTTCTCTTTTTTTGTCGTAATTCTTATTTATTTATCGTAATTTGTTTAGAAATCTATTTATAGAAATTTGTCGTAATTCTTGTTTAGATATAATGATGGATATCTATCTATCTATCTACCTCAGTTTGTTCATTTTCTACTTTGTTTATATATATATCTATCCAACCATCTCCATTTGTTCATATCAAAAAAGAGAAGCCCCCCCCTCTAAAATACATTTAACACCTCTGGTTGAGATGTTTGAAGGAGACGGATAAAGAGTTTAGACTGAATGATGAGACAAGATGGATCGCAATGGCGGTCTGTCCGTTCGAGAATAAAAGCTTTACGTATTATCTGCGTTATTCGGACTATTTTCCTCATCTTTATTGTTATCTGTACAACGTTTCGGCCGATGTGCCCTCCGGCATTCTTCAGGTATTTCTTGTCGGACTCGGGAACCTTCTCGGACTCGGGAACCTTCTTTTCGGACTCGGGAACTTTCTTGTCGTAATCGGGAGCCATCATGGAATTTTGAACCTAACTCTTTATTCAGTCCACGGGGGTATCCTGTCCTCATTCCACTTACCATAGCTGGGGTAGAGGCGTTAAGCTGTGTTAATTATTATTCTATTTTACTGCTGCCCTTAACCAGGATTGAACATGCAGTCTAGAGATAACTGTCACTTAGAACTGTCTTAACCTAACTCCTTTATCCACTAGACCATGTGTCCAATTGGACAATACTAATACTAATCATCAAGCCCCATCTTAAACGTTCAGAGAAAAACTTTACGGACTAACGATATGTAAATTCAGTACTGTATGAAATAGTTATTTGCTTAGCTTAGGTGTGGCACAAGGCCGGAAGTATAGAGTACCTAGCGAGACTCGAAATCATTAGTAATGTTCTGCCAGGCAACTGTGGTAAAAACAATCCATTGAATTGCATAGAAAACTTTATTCAAATTTTAACTAACTTCATTTCATAAGTGGGTAGTGCTCACGGCATCGTGAAACATTTTAGTAAGCGAGTTCGAACTCCAGTCACTCTATTAGAAATTTTAGAAATTGCAAATTAAAAAAAAAATATAGATGTATTTTTTTACCTGTATGACGGGATATTACAAAGTCGACTATCTATTCACCTAAGAACTCATTCTATTCAAATAAAGTCATATCATTATTGTAATTTCAGTACTTCTGCTCAATTATAATGAACTAACCATCAGTTTTTTTAAAACCTTTCTTGGGTGTTATGGGAGAGCCACTGGGGTGTCTTAAAATAGGCAAAGAGTTAAAAGCTATCTTCCAGCAAAAATAAAATGAAAAAGAAAACTGAGGTAAAAAGTGTTAGTCTAAACTTTAGATTAAAAATATAGCTTTTCTGACAAACTTTTAGTTTTATTTGTCAGATTATGTTGTAAACTTTGGATATTTAAGAGTATGAACATAATCATACAATTTTTTACGGAGATTTTCACAAAATGAATTAAATTTCTAAAACTAAATACAAAAACGTTTCAAAATCTTGTCTAATTTTTTTCTGTTTTTGATCATGCCTGTTTTACAAAATACATATCGACGATGCGATTGGATGCATCGTCTGTAATGTCTTTAGTTCATCGTGTTACATAATTCATAAGCAGCTTATGATTTATGTACATACCACTAGTAAGAATAACTGAATCAGGTCCGTTAGGTTCAGAATGACGGGGTCCAGTGGAAAGTTACCCGACAGTTATTGACCTTTTTGCTTGCCCTCTTAGAAAGCGCGCGATTGCTCTAAGTCGCTTCTTCCGCGGCGGATGAGTATAGACTGGGGTTGTTTGATAAAGTTTTAGAAGAAAACAACAAGTCTTGTTTGTTAAGTTAATTTAAAACAAGAAATGACAGCCCGAAGAAATCAACAAAGAAGATCAACCCCTAACAGAGGGCCCTAAAGGGAAGTCAGACTGAAGAACATGGCTACGGGGCCCGCTAGTATCTGTTATTGTACTAAAGCTGAGTAAATCAATGATTATTTGCTAAAGGTTTTTTCCTGTTTAGTTTAATGACACAAAGTTCATACTAAAATATTCCTTTAATTTAGGGTTGAGTTATGGATTCTGCTTAACACTAAGGAAGACAAGGGATCTACACTTTTCATTTTTTACCCAGGTGAAGTTTGGTAGTATATTTTTACAATCAAACTATTTGCCGGGTTTTTTCTTACAGCAAGGGTTTACTAATATGTTTGGTATACATATATATATATTAGTATTATCTACATTATTCGGACTATTGTCCTCATCTTCATTGTTATCTGTGCAACGTTTCGGACGATGTGCCCTCCGCCTTCTTCAGGTATTTCTTGTCGGACTCGGGAACCTTCTTTTTGGACCCGGAAACCTTCTTGTAATCGGGAACCATCACGAAACTTTGAACCGACTTTGAACTTTGGCTCCCGATTACGACAAGAAGGTTCCCGATTGCGACAAGAAGGTTCCCGAGTTCGACAAGAAATACCTGAAGAAGGCCGGAGGGCACATCGGCCGAAACGTTGTACAGATAACAATTAAGATGAGGACAATAGTCTGAATAATGCAGATAATACTAATCATCAAGTCTCATCTAAAAATTCAGAGAAATAATATATATATATATATATATATATATATATGTGTGTGTGTGTGTGGTGTGTGTGTGTGTGTGTATTTGGGCAGCATTCTTTCATTCATACATGTAGAATTAAACAAAAGATACATCTCCTGTTTAACAATTTTATTTTTGATCTTTTCGAGTTTTCTGGCCAAATTTTTATATTTGAGTGGAATTCGTGGATAAGTCTAGGAACACATCACCCCTGATGATGGCACTTCGAAGTGCCGAAAGTACTCGGGACCTGAACTTTGGTGGACTTATCCACGAATTCCACCCAAATATTAAAAAGTTGTCCAGAAAACTCGAAAAGATCAAAAATAAAATTGTTAAACAGATGTGTCTTTTGTTTAATTCTACATATATATATATATATAGTTTTTTTCCGTAGTTAGGGTCTTTCCATGTGTGGTTTAACCAAGCTGATGCAGGTAGACCATAAGGAGAGCTCAATGTGCCTAATACCAGTGAGTAACAGGACAGAGCAAGAAATTCAGTAAATGAAGAAAAACTCTAAACTTGCTTCATTACAATAATTTATTTCAACCGTATTAATACGGCATCTTCAGGTAATCACAAGAACATGACTCTTACTGCGTAAGAGTCATGTTCTTGTGATTACCTGAAGATGCCGTATTAATACGAAATAAATTATTGTAATGAAGCAAGTTTAGAGTTTTTCATTTACTATATATATATATATATATATATATATATATATATATATATATATATATATATATATATAAACAAAGAGATAGAGATAAATTGTCAGAAAGCAAAGAAAATAGATAAGATATTGTTAAAGAGAGAAAGTGAATGAAGACATAAAGTACACCCAGTATGATATATCAAAGAACATCATAATCCATTGGGTGTTTGATAACGTCTGTGAGAAGAGGATTTGACGTTGAATATGGAGGATCCATAGATATGAAGGTATTGTGGCCATCAGTTGAATAAGTACAAGGCAGGTCAGTACATCTGCAAATGACATCTGCCGTCTTTGTATCGTTTGTAGTTCGGGTGAATTTCAAAGAAACCAAACTGAAACAGGGAAATAAATTGGAAACGAATCCACCCTGGGTATAACTATTAACGTATCTTCCGTATTGTACTAATTGTAGAGAGAAGGAATGAGAAAATAAAGATAGATATGAATAGTCTGAGATAAATAGAATGAGATAGATATTAAAAGCTTGTAATAAATATGAACAGGTTAAGATAGATATTAACTGATTTTGATAGATAGGTACAGGCTGGGATAGACTTATAAAAAAGAATAGAATTTGATAGATTTGTTTGTTTTGTTTTGTTTTACGGCATATCAATCTCAGTGGGTGATTTAATGCCGATAAGGTTTTGAAATAAATCAATTCTTAATGGATAATACAATTTTTTTATAAATACATTTTTCTATTTAACCCATAGATGGGACCCTAACAGGTACTACCACTCTGGGTCAGAGTGGACCAGGGAGCAATGGAGATGAACGGGTGCTCCACATTCCCCAAACCTCAAAAACTGGAACCTCAGCATCATATAGAGTTTAACGTTCCCAGGACATGTAGACCCGCAGCCACCGCCTTCTAGCATCCATATGATAAAAAGGGGTGGAGCTTGCTATAAGGGCAATAGGGTTGGGAAAATCATATAGGTGCTAGGGCTTGACGTGACCAGCCGATTGATCGGAGGGGGCCTCTCCGACCGCCCGTCTAGCCCAAGATAGGGCCAAAGTGGAGTATTGCATATCATGAACTGCTCATCCACCTGGGCTCTATCCTTAAGCATCACGGGTCGCCACCCACGGCCAACAGGTGTCCCCATTGGGGGAGTCTTACCCCTCTGCAGAGGTGCAGTCGGTGCAGCCGACAGGGCGGGAATTTGATAGAAAAATAGATACTATTTCTCAGAATTTTTTTGATGAGGCCATATAAGTAAACATACAGGAACACACACATGCTGTGCATACTAATATCATAGATTAATATACTAGGGTGGATTAAAAGTTCTCTAAGTGAGGCTTGATAATTTGTATTATTTGAATTATTCGGACTAATGTCCTCATCTTTGTTATCTGTTTAATGTTTCGGTCGATATGCTCTCCTGCCTTCTTTAGGTATTTCTTGTCGGACTTAAGAACCTTCACGAACTCTAGAACCTTCTATTCGAATTCGGGAACCTTCTTGTAATCGGAAGCCTTCACTGTTCTCATTCTGTTAACCAACGCCTATATCCACTACTCCATGTGTCCAATTGGACACATGGCGTAGTGAATATAGGCGTTTGGTAAATACAGTTCTAAGTGGCAGTTATCTCTAGGCTGCAGGTTCAATCCCTGCCAAGGGCGACAGTAATATAGAATAATAATTAATACAGCTTAACACTTGTACCCAGTCATTTTGATAAGTATGAACTGGTTGAAGTAATTAGAAATATAGAGATGAATATACTGAAATAGATTGAGAGGGAGTAAAAGTGTACGTATGAGAGAGAGAGAGAGAGAGAGAGAGAGAGAGAGAGAGAGAGAGAGAGAGAGAGAGAGAGAGAGAGAGAGAAGAGGGGGGTCAAAACAGGCTATTTTATTTTTGCTATTTTTATTCATATTGTTTTATATGTCCTCTCTAATAAAAGCGAAGATCAAAGTTTCATATTTTTTCAACTTTACTTCTAGAATCCAATATATCATACCATTTTCAAATCAGGCCGACTCCGCGAGTAAATTAAAAACATTTCGGGTCAAATCGGATTACAATCCTGAATTATTTGCGCGATTTTTTGCGATTAACCTTTTGTACGATAAGAATTTTTATGAATTGGAAATTTGGGAAGAAGCGAAATTAATCTAACGAAAGTCACCATGAAATAGAAATAATTGTTTGTACGAAAAGTAAGGACCTACGTACATTACCTTTAAATTAATGGCTATAATATTACAATTTCAATAACACACACACACACACACACACACACACACACACACACACAAACACGCACACATATATATATATATGATATGATATGATATGATATGCATATATTGTTCAAGTTTAATAAAATTTAATATATACTCAATACATGAAGTGTTATTGTTGGTCGAAGGCAAATCATGACCCCCCCCCCTAGCTTTGCTGCCCGATAGGGTAGTTTTTAAGTTAATTTCTAATAAATAAGAGATTGCCTCTTTGGGGGATTTTACTCCTTTGCTGAGGTGGATTTGGAGAAATGGGAGAAAAATAAAAGACGAGATAAATCAAAATGCTTTTATCTTAATTCTTAAATGAAATTTGTGTCTGTTTGATCTGGTCGGTCATTGTAGGAAAATGTCATTTTTCTATTCGCTAATTTATATTCAAGTGAAAAAGATCTAATCATCAAAAATTACATCCAGCAAAGCACAGGTTCAAGTTTTTTTTAAATGCTGGATACTCTTATTATACAAGGGGGAGTCAAATGTGATTTGAAAGTCAAATGTGATTTGAAAGCCTTTTATCAAATGTGATTTGAAAGCTGCACAGATGAACGTTTAACGTAGTCTAAAATAGGAACTTACGCTTTACGAGTTCGAACTGGACCATAATACCACCGGAACTAACAAAAAAGTCGACCGAAAGGTGAAGGCATAGTTGATCCCAGTATAGTAACCAGATGGTTCAAGAAATTTTGCTTGGGTTTCAAGAACCTTGATGATCAAGCAATGTGAGGTAGGTTTAAAATCGTGGGTTCCGAGGTTGTACTTTGTCAAAGAGGCGAATCCGGTGATCTCAGCATCTCACGGTCCATTGTGATTTGTCACCTTGACAATCTCGGCAAAAGCATCCAGATCTGCCCCGGTTGTGCCTCATCTTATCAAAATATTGTAAAAACAGTGGTTCTCCCTCATATCTATTAATAATGGAGATTCGCTTCCTGTTTTTGTCTGTAACAAAAACTACGTTACTGCTTAAGTCACACTACCTAAAATCGTCATAACATAGAATAAATACACGAAAAATTTGAGCATGCAATCTTAGACCGTCCTCATTGGTTTTTTAAACAAGATTTAATAAATACATACCTGTATTATCTATCTATCTATAGTTTGTTTTATTTTAATATATATTTAAAGTTATCAGAACTAAGTTTTCATTTCAATTTTTTAATTTTTACTCCTTTAATAAATGTATTTTATTTTTTACTCCTTTAATAAATTTGATGATTTTACTTTACTTATGACACAAACTCTCTGATATTAAATTTTCAACTCCCATTCCCTCAGGCAATATTTATTTTACGTCGCCCAGAGGGCGTTTTTTATTTTGCTAGTTTCTTTAATTTTCATGTTACCACAAGATGTTTGGTGGTTATATATATTAACCAACCCCTCCACACGAGCAGGATGCAACACAAGGTCAATTTCTTAAGCGGAGTTTAACAGGTTTGAATTCAGAGTTGTCCTTCTCCTAGACTGGTTACCTATCCAAGGTTAAAGAGTACAGTCTGCTCTACTATTTTACTCGTAGCTGAAAGAAGAATATATGGATTCATACCTTTCCCAAGGGTATTAGCACTATGTAAAATGCACACAGTCACGTCCAGGATTTGAACTCGGGTCGATGAGTCCATTTCCTACGACTGTAACCATTGCACCACGCACCTCCATATTTGGTGGTTATAACTCAAGATCAATAAATCAGGAAAGTCATATTAAATCTTTAGAATTTTTCTTAGAATCACAGCAGACTTCAACAACTTCATAGTCTGGACATTCTCAACTCTTCCTCAAATTCCGAATTAATCCAGTCCTGTCTCTTGTGTTTTTGACACTCTTCCAAATGCGCCAATTGTTATAGACATCAGTTCTCCGTTTATTATTACTTTTGTTGTCTAAGTAAGTAGACGCACAGGTAGACACACATGCTGTGCATACTAATATCATAGATTAATATACTAGGGTGTGTAACAGGACGGCTTCTTTCGTTGGCGTCAACTAATTTTTAACGAAAAAGGGAAAGTGTAGAATACAAATTGACTTTTGCTGCTAAAATTGATTCCAGAATTTCGCATAAAACAAAACGCCAAAAAGAAGCTCATCGTGTTTTTATTTATCCAAACAAATGTGCAAAACATATTCATATATCATTCCTACTTATCATATATGAATAAAAACAGTTGTTGTTGATGGTGTGTTGACTGATTTTTTAAGAGTTGCCAGCTAACCCGGCAGTTTATATCTACTAATTTCTCAACCCGTCATAAAGACACTCCGACTGAGTTGCGTCGATCCCAGTTCTACAGAGGATATTGAAAGAGCAGCTGACCGGAGGCTCATCCAGTAGTGCTTGTCATAATTCATACCGTTACCACAGCATACTATCCCCGGGCTATCAGGGGATAGTAGCTATCATATAGGACTGTCATATTTCAGTACGGTGTAAGTACCTTATTATATTGGGTGCCGTGTCAGGATCTTGTTAAAAATCAAACGTTTCTCTGAATTTTTGAGATGGGGCTTGATAATTTGTATTATTCATATTATTCGGATTATTGTCCTCATCTTTATTGTTATCTACACAACACTTCGGTCGATGTGCCCTCCTGCCTTATTCGGGTATTTCTTGTCGAACTCAGAAACCTTCTGTTCGAACTCGGGAACCTTCTTTTCGATCTCGAGAGCCTTCGTGGAACTTCGAACCGAACCCTTTATTCAACCCACGGGGGTAGATGGTTCTCATTCCGTTAACCATGACCGGGTACAAGTGTTAAGCTGTGTTAATATTCTATGTTACTATCGCCCTTGGCCAGGATTGAACCTGCAGCCCAGAGATGATTGTCACTTAGAACTGTATTAACTCAACACTTATATCCGTTGCGCCATGTGTCTAACGTTTTCCAATATTTTGGTAACGTGAGGCACAATTCTTCAGCTTTTTGCCGAGGCAGTTCCGACCCCCATGTTATGTCCGATGCAATTGGGGAAACGGTTGCAAAGTTGAAGCGGCAGGCATTTTGTCTCGGGGGAATAACTTTCTTTCATCAGATCATCTTCATCAGGGAGCGTGGGCGTCGCTGATGAAGTTGTTCCAGCTGGCCCGAGTTCCCTTGATACGGGCATCATGTCTCATAGAAGAACGGCCATAACCATAGCTTTGTATACCTTACTAGTTGCACCAAACTGGCATTATTGTGACTATACTCGATTCTTTAACTGACCAAATGCAAAAGAAACATTAAGGATTTTTCACTGTATCTCCAGATCCGAAGAGGCGGACGATGTTATTGTGCTCCGTGTGTAGCAGACCTTGGCGACAGAATTGTGTCAGGGATTATCTTCATGCTTTGAGCTTGAAGTGGATAGTTAATTGTCAGACGGAAGCTTTTAGCTGCACTGGCAAAGCAACTAATGATCACTTAAAGATCACTTGAAGATTTTCGATATATATATATATATATATATATATATATATATATATATATATATATGAAGATAGGATGGATGTAGTAGAACCCGACAGTATGAGGTAGGTAAAAGGATAGTGAACAAGAAATGATAACTCAAAACAAATCTAGGAGTTTGAAATATTTCGTCCGATTTATGCGGACATCCTCAGTCGAAAGATTTTTATTGAAAGCTTGGCTTTCAATAAAAATCTTTCGACTGAGGATGTCCGCATAAATCGGACGAAATATTTCAAACTCCTAGATTTGTTTTGAGTTATCATTTCTTGTTCACTATCCTTTTACCTACCTCATATATATATATATATATATATATTATATATATATATATATATATATATATATATTGGTTTGGTGGCTGGTTTTGAAGACAAATCATAGCAATAAAGTAACAGTTGCAGACTTAGCTTTTCTGAAATCCTCTAACGAAAGGATCTTTATCACGAAATATTAAGAATAAATCAAAAGTAAACAAACAACATCATAGTTACCTCATTTTTCTTGCTTTGTGATAGCCTTTAAAACCAACCACGAACACGAAAATATCATAAAATGTGTTCTTAATTGTGCTTGCGCATTATTTGACATAAACTTAATTGTTATTAAGAACATATTTTATGATATTTTCATGTTAAAACATGCAGTTGTATTGATTCGAACAAATTCGTATTTTCAGTGTAGATTTACGGTGAAAATGGCTGACCAAAACATAAGGTTTCCTCAAAGTGAAAGAAACAAAGGGAGGTTACTCTTATTTATGTAGCTAGTGTTCAGATTACCACATATTCATCCCTCCATCAATAAAGTTGAAGGCACAACAATTGCTGGTAACGCTTGCAGAATATAATGTCATAAATAACCCACTATAAATATATTTGTTAATGTGCCTGCATTTGGTTATCAATTCAGAATTCCTATTCAATGGTAATATTGCTCGGGAAAAGTTTTATGGAATGTACTATAAAATTCTTGAATTTGATTTTAAATTTCAAATTGTTTAACTCTTGCACCTGTACATCTAATGATACCTTATACTTTTGGTTTAGTTTGGTTTGTTTTGTTTTACGGCATATCAACCTCAGTGGGTCATTTAATGCCGATAAAGTTTTGAAATAAATCAATTCTTAATGGATAATACAATTTTTTTATAAATACATTTTTTTATTTAACCCATAGATGGGACCCTAACAGGTACTACCACTCCGGGTCAGAGTGGACCAGGGAGCAATGGTGATGATGGGGTGCTCCACATTCCCCAAACCTCCAGAACTGGAACCTCACCATCAGATAGAGTTTAACATCATTCCCAGGACATGTAGACCCGCAGCTACCACCTTCTAGCACCCATATGATAAAAAGGGGTTGGGGCTTGCCATAAGGGCAATAGGGTTGGGAAAATCATATAGGTGCTAGGGCTTGACGTGACCAGGCGATTGATCGGAGGGAGCCTCTCCGACCGCCCGTCTAGCCCATGATAGGGCCAAAGTGGAGTATTGCATGTCATGAACTGCTCATCCACCTGGGTTCTATCCTTAAACATCACGGGTCGCCACCCACGGCCAACAGGTGTCCCCATTGGGGGAGTCTTACCCCTCTGCAGAGGTGCAGTCGGTGCATTCTAACGCCCCAGCCGACAGGGCGGCTTATACTTTTATATAATCAGTATCATTTATATGATAGATATCATATATCAGTAGTTCTTTATTTCACGAAGCTTGTTCGACCGCCCTGTCGACTAAGTCTGAAGAATACGTATCTCTCCAGAGGGATAAGACCCCTCGCAATGGGTCCACCTGTTGTCTGTGTAGGGTCACCCCTAATACATGAGGATAAGATCCTGGTGGTTGAACGGCCCGTAACTTGGGTACTAAGTGTTCACGTAACCCGCAACACTCCATTTTAGCCTTACGTGAGTTAGACGGGCAGTCGGAGTGGTCCAAAACGATCAATCGACTGGACATGTCACTCCCTAGCACCAATATGTTTAAGTCCAGACCGTATTTTTCAAATTGCTCTTATGTTAAACACCCAACTATTGAAGTCAGTTAGTCTACTGTTGGTTTGAATAACAGCAGCTAACTAAGTACAACTGAAGCAGTGTCCAAGACAGTTGATATTTATAGAAATCAAGAATGATCCATTCATTAATTTGGGTGATTTGTGTGATTCTATTCCTTGAGTTCTGATTGGCTGCTTGATTTGAATGACATTGTGGAGTTTTATAAATACCCTGTCATTCTGCAGTAGACTTTGCAACTATTCGGGTTTGTATTGGGTTACAACCGTTTGTTGCCATGTCTTCCCAATTCGACGGTAATTGGAACTTTGATTATTCTTCACCAACCTTTTTTTTTTTAATCTTAAAGGTGCTATAAGTTGGTAGCTGAGAGTCAAACAACAGTTTATTTATACACATAAAGTTAATGAAAAATATAACATAAACACAATAGCGCAGTTAGGAGAGCGTTAGACTGAAGATCTAAAGGTTCCTCGTTCAAACCCGTCTTTCGGCAATCGGTGTTTGGTTGTAATGATATTTTATAGGGTCGGGTTGGTTCAGTCGGTAGAGCGTTCGGCTAGAAACCAAAGGTTCCTAGTTTGATACCGGCCCTCGCCAACTCAGCGTATGATTAGCACAGGGATCTGTGCGGTAAAGTAAGGAGCTGATGGTAGGTGTAGAGCTCCACCTCAGACGCAAAAACTTGGTCTAGCGCTAGGGAAAAGGGGATAGACTCCCTCGATGGTTAGCTGATACCGACTTTAGGCCATCCCGACGACTTTACTTATAACCCACAAGGGTTGATATGCCAGTAAATACCAACCAACCAACCAGCTTATTAGAGTACAACAATGACGAATTTTATAATTCTCTTATTTTTCTCTTGTATTTTGAGGTCAGCATCTTCATAAAGAGGGTCTTGGTTCAGATTTGATGATGTCAGCAAAATACGAGATTCGGTTTGTATATCCTTGTATTTCTGGACGATATATGCAATTACTACCCGGTAACTGTTAGAAGCAAATGTATATCATTTGGATTATTCGGACTGTTGTCGTCATCTTTTTTGTTATCTGCACAACGTTCCGACCGATGTGCTCTCCTACCTTCTTCGGGTATTTCTAGTCGGACTCGGCAAGCTTCTCGTCGTAACCGGGAACTTTGTTTGTCGTAATCGGGAGCCTTCACTGAACTCTGAACTCAACTCTTTATTCAATCAACGGGGGTATACTGTTCTCATTCCGCTAACCCTGACTGGCTACAAGTATTAAGCTGTGTTAATTATTATTCTATGTTACTGTCGCCCTTGACCAGAACTGAACCTGCAGCCTAGCGATAACTGTTACTTAGAATTGTCTTAACCCACGCCTATATCCACTATGCCATGTATGTAAATCATCTAAGAAATTCAGAGAAATAGAAGCAAATATATCCTCTTTATAGCCTCTTTCTTTCTTCTCTCTTCTCCCATTTCAGAATCTCGACCTTGATCCAATCTTTTGTACCCCAATTTTGAGGTGGTTAGTCTATTTTAGGGTTTATAAAATCCAGGTTTTAGCAGACTTGTAAAATCTAAGAAAATAGCTTTACCGGACGCTGTAAGGAAAAATGTCGATAATGACATTTTTTTTTCGGCATTTTATTTTTGGATATTGTGAACGAGTCAATCAAATTTAAGATGAAATTTCTTACTCGTCAATGATGGCAATTCAGGCAACTAAAGATTTAGATCGATAATGAAGAAAAAAAATGTCCAAATCGGAAATTGACTGATTTCCCTTTTCAATATGAGTGTGATTACATTTTAAAACTAATTATTCTGGTGATAACACACACACACACACACACACACACACACACACACACAACACACACTCTCTCTCTCTCTCTCTCTCTCTCTCACACACACACACACGCTCTCTCTCTCTCTCTATCTATTTATCTCTTACACACAGGCACACACACACACAGACACACACACAGACGCACACACACACATACACACTCTCTCTCTATTACACACAGACACGCACACAGACACACACCACACACAGAGACGCACACACACACACACACACACACACACACACACTCTCTCTCTCTCTCTCTCTTACACACAGACACACACACAGACACACATACACACACAGACACACACACACTCTCTTTCACACACACACACACACACACACACACACACACACACAGACTTTCTCTCTCCCTTTCTCTCTCTCTCTCTCACACACACAATCTCTCTCCACTTCTATACATATATACCTTAAGTTTTTCATATCTATCTATCTATCTATCTATCTATCTATCTCCGTCTGTTCATACCTATCAATCTACCTATATATATATATATATATATATATATATATATATATTCAACTCAGTCTGTTCATCTATCTATCTATCTATCTATCTATCTATCTCCGTCTGTTCATACCTATCAATCTACCTATCACTATTTGTATATATATATATATATATATATATATATATATATATTATATATATATATATATATATATCAGTCTGTTTATCTATCTATCTATCTATCTATCTATCTATCTATTTCAGGCAGTTTGTATCGCTTTATTTATCTATCGATTCAGAATTATTTCTTAGCTGTTAAACCAAAGAGACAAACTTTCGATTTTTTTGAGTTTCTTATTCGGTCAACAAAAAATAATTTATTTACTAAACAATTCGAAAAAAATTAAACAGATCCACCCTGACTCTAAACGAGGCTAAAAGACAAAATAAATTTAGATGGGTTGATCGATTTTAAACGGTATTGTTGTGGTTTACAAGAGGAGAAAATAGATTTTAATCAATGATCGACCTGTATATTTGGGAGGCTGATTCTTCTTCTTCTTCTTCTTCTTCTTCTTCTTCTTCTTCTTCTTCTCTTCTTCTTCTTCTTCTTCTTCTTCTAATATAAATTATACAAGAGCTGACAAAAAAAAAAAAAAAAAAGATGACAAAACAATTTTGTTCATGACAATTCTAACCTGAGGGTAAAGTGGTAACCATTAATCTTGAAGGATTATTGCCTAGCTTCTGAAGAATCTTTTTATTTCCTCTCTTTTTTGCATTTAACTTATTATGGTCGAAGTTGAAAGAAAGGGATGATGTAAGAAGAAAGAAAAAATAAGGTATAAGGAGATCTAGATGAAGACAAGGGCGATATGAGAAGAAGGAAAAAAAGAAAGATATAAAGATATATATATATAAAAGTTGTCGGGGCGGCCTAATATCGGTATCAGCCAAACAGCGAGGTAGTCTATCCCCTTTTCACTAGCGCTAGACCAAGGAGATTATTTTAGCGTCAGAGGTGGAGCGCCACTCCTACCACCAGCTCCTTACTTTACTGCACAGATCTCTGTGCTTCTCATACGCTGGGTTGGCGAGAGGCCAGTATCGAACCAGGAACCTTGTGATTCCTAGCCGAACGCTCTACCGACTGAGCTAAACCGGCCTTAAAGATATATAGACTAAGACAATGGCAATGCGAGAAGAAAGGGGGGAAAATAAAAGAAGGTATAAAGAGGCGATACATTTGAAGCCAAGTGTGATGTAAGAAAAAAGAAAGAAGGTATTGTAAGAATTGTGGATATTAGTTTATAACCAATACCAAGTCCTTATAATACATTAGTGTTACAATCTTATGGTCCATCCTTTAATCTTTAAGCAAGAGCTCTTGTCTGGCGGAAATTCTTGGTAATCCTTTGGTAAAGAATCCTCAGTATTGTAAGTTCCTTGGTCAATGGTTGCAAGTGGACCATGAAAGTATCAGTGTTTAAGTAGTGAATCAACCACGTAAAATGACTGTTGATTGGCTGGAGGAATAAACCACTTGACCTCGCCTAGTCTATAAATTTAGGTAGGGAATTGTAGCACACCTTATATACAGAAATATGGAGGCGCGTGGTCTAATGGTTAGAGTCGTAGGAAATGGACTCGTCAACGCGAGTTCAATTCCTGGACGAAGCTGTTGGCACTTCACATAGCGCTAGTACCCTTGGGAAAGGTATGAATCCAATTCTCCCTCCAGCTATGGGTAAATAGCAGGGCAGATTGGACTCTTTAACCATGGCTAGGTAACCAGTCTAGGAGAAGGAAAACTCTGAATTCAAACCTGTTAAACTCTCCTTAAGAAATTGACCTTGTGTCGCATCCTGCTCGTGCGGAGGGGTTGGTATATATATATATATATATATATATATATATATATATATATATATATATATATATATATACAGAAATATTCCAACAATTAGTGCAACCATAGATGCACTAACATTCAGTAAGGAAAGAAAAACAACGATTTCACATGAACAATGGACAATGCACATATGAATGTTTAATAAACATAATACTGTAGGATGAAAGGTGATAGAACTTAAAGATACAAACTCCGACAAGGCTTTGATAAACAAAACATTTAATACGTATACAGCACATGGATAAAAGGGTACATAATACAAGGTGTACATAAATAAAGATAAAGACACATTCATGAATGGTAAAAGATAAACATAAAAGCCACAGACATGAGACTAGGAATAGTCCATGCTGTGTGAATAACTTATAGTAATGTAAGGGGGGGGGGTACGAAGCCCGAACGAGAAGGGGTAGACCTTAACTAACCCATGTCTCGTAGTCGAGCAACCAGAAAAAGAGAGAGAAGCGTTTGAACCAGGCGCTTAAATACTATAGCCCCTGGTGAGAACAAGCGACAACTCAGCGGGAAGATAATCCCTACAATACATAATAACAATAGATATGTCCCAAACAAGTTGATTGTACAATATGTTCCATGAACAAAGTGTAATGAAAAAATCGTTAGGAAAGACTTATAGTGTATTCCATGTTTTTTTCCAGGATAAGTGCAATAAATACTGTGTCGAAGATGGAGACTCTCTCTCTCTCTCTCTCTCTCTCTCTCTCTCTCTCACACACACACACACACACACACTCACACACGCACACACACAACAAAAGTCCTTATCGGTAACCGCACTTGACAGGTCTTCTAAGCGGAATCCAGAATCCGAGTTTATGTAGTTATTTGCTTGTAGGCCCTCACTGGTGTACTCATATATAGGTGTTCACGGGAAAACGTAACTCATGAGTTCGTTCTTGTTTCCCCAGTAGTGTCCAGCATGTTTCATTCGTCGTTCTTGTATGGTTTGTAACAGGATGCGCGTGATTATGCAGCTGTTTCCTATGCGTGCATTGACATCGCTTTCTGTAGATGAGATATTACTCCTCGGGAATGTGAACTAGTCTACTACTTTTAGGGGCGTTACCATCCAGTGTGATTACGGTCAAGTTACGCTGAAAGCATCGCTTCCCGCTAGACCACTGAAGTTAAGCAGTGATGAACCTGTTCAACGAACAGAGCTGAGAACTATGTCCTTTTTGCTCAACGAGCAATGACCGAAAACAGATAGGTGTTGTCCCTTCGAAGGAAGAGAACAAAAGAGAAAGTCTTAAGGGGCTGAATTGTCATGTGACCATATTGTTGACAATAACTAAAATATGTCAATATTGTTGACAATAACTGACAAGGATTTAGTGTTTAGCTTTTTATTCATATTTCCTTGTTGGTGAACAAGGAATCGCAAATGTAGCTGAAGGCAGTTAAAAAACCTTATTCTGCCTGCACTGGTAGAGACTTTAGACAGTTTTTAAGCTGCCTTCAAGCACAAATGCGACATCTCGTTCGCCAATAAGAATAGATGAATACAAAAGCGAAACACCAAATACTTGTCTGTTATTTTCAACAAAATGGGACTACAAGAGAATCTGCTGCTTGAATACACACACACACACACACACACACACACACATATATATATATATATATGGAAGAAATATAGAAAAACTCTAAGTGTTCCAAAGGATGAATATTTATTAATTTATTTATTTATTGGTGATGGTAATGTCGACGCTAATACGTTACCATTAAGAATAGATATTTATGCTTTGGAGCACTTCGTGTTTTTCTATATTCTTTTCACATACCGTCGGATTGATTTCCTCATTTTAACCCCATATATATATCTAGGGACTAGAACTCTCCTGAGCATTTAGGGACAGGAAGTAGTAAAGGTAACGTCCCCTGTCAGGTTGAGTGAAGAATTCTCTTTGACGGTTTGGCACCGAACTGTAAGCCTCGTAGAAACGAGCGTCCATCTCAGACTTTGTGGCTGAAAGAACTACAACCCCTCAGCGAGGGAGAAATAACTGAAGACTCAACCTGACACCCCCCTCAACTAGGGAGATATTCTGAATTGTAAGTACTGCCCTTCAGTGCTTGTTCTATTGACTGTCGTTGAGTTTTGTATGTAAATAAAATAGGTTAAAGGTACATGTGCTTTCCCCTTGTCTTTACTTTCTGAAAACATATATTCTATTTTCTTCGGACTGTAGACAGCCTTTCCTATATATATATATATATATATATATATATATTATATATATATATATTATATATGATGGACTCTCCCGTCGATTTCGACGTATGAGTGTCTAAAATCAAAATCAGCTGGAATGTTTATGGCGATTGTGATATATATATATATATAATATATATATATATATATATAATAGGAAGGAAATAGAGACAGCAGCACTTGGTTACTGACAGTTTCTCGCTAATGCGATTGTTCAAACCTTGGTTTAAACAATCGTATAGGCGAGAAACTGTCAGTAACCAAGCGTTGTTGACTCCGCTATCCTTAGATATAAATGCTCTATCCACAATGCTTACTTATGAAACAGCACCCATATTATCTATCTATCTATGAATACACACACACACACACACACACACACACACACACACATATATATATATATATATATATATGTGTGTGTGTGTGTGTGTGTGTGTGTGTGTGTGTAAATCGTATGCCCTATATATTTAACTAATGTAAATAAAAGGAAGTGTTGAAAAGAATAAATGTACAAACAAATGAAGGCCGGATAGATTGATATATAGATAGATGATATATATATATATATATTATATAGGGTGTATGTTGGTATATTTCAACATAGCATTACTCCTTCCTCTGGCGAAGATATATATATATATATATATATTATATATATATATGTGTGTGTGTGTGTGTGTGTGTGTATGTATGTGTGTGGAGAAAGGTAGACAAACACTGGATGTTATACAAGGTGGATGTTTATTGTAGGTAGTGATGTCGACGTTATAACGTTTCGGTCTTTTAGACCTTCTTCAGGACGTTGGATTGAGTTCTTGCTTCAACGGTGGACATTTTCATACTGGCAAGCTAGGAGGTCATGAATATATATATATATATATATATATATATATATATATATATATATAGAGAGAGAGAGAGAGAGAGAGAGAGAGGGAGGGAGGGAGGAGGGAGAGTAATTTTTAAAAGAAAATCATTTCTTCTCTTCAAGTCTTCAAGTTAGTCCCCAAATAACATCTAAATCAGACTTTGTATTATTACGTGTGTGCAACGTTTTTTTTTTTTTTTTAACCAAGACCCTGCCGGTTTTCAACAGTATTTATTTTTATTTTTATTCCTTATTTTTAAAGTGCCTTGGGAATTTGTACACACACCTAGTTTATGATAAAATGTTGAATTACAGTTGGAGACTCGCAAAGTTCTTGATATAATAATGATATTTTTTTTTAGCAGGAAGACAAAGTTGTTTTATTCTATTTTACAGTTCGCTTTTCATTTCTGTCAACCCAACAAATAATAATAATAATAATAATAATAATAATAATAATAATAAAAACAAAAAAACAACAACAACAACAAAAGAACCTTTATACTTTCTTTATATATCTGTATCTTTTTCTACGCTCCTCCTCTTGCTTCTCCTATTTTAAATTAATAAAAAAATCTTACCTACATTTTTTTTATTCTAGTTATTCTGTTATTTATTCTTTTATATACTTTGTAAGCCGAGGGATCTATTGATGCGTACATCTCGCCTGTTAATCCAATTGGGTAAAGTACTTTTGATGTGGGTTCGTTTCCTGCTTTTTCATGCATCACATGTCAATTCCAGTAGTTCTGCAAGATTTGAAATTCTCAAAGTGCTGTTCGTGACTCCAGGTTTCAAAACACAAACTCCGATCTCTTCACACCGACTGGAATTGAGAGACGCGGGAAGAATAATTGATGTGATATTTCAACAAAAATAACAACAATAACAGCATACGAATAGTGACTGATTGATCAAATAAAAACCTATTTTGATGATAATAATATTAATCTCCTTATATAAAACTCAATGAGTTTATATATATATATATATATATATATATATATATATATATATATATATATACGTGGGTCATTCGATAAATACAGTGATATTTTTATTGAAAAAACCAAAATAACTTTTTCAGAATTTCTTTCCATAAATATAAACTCAGCATTGTTTGGAATTGGTTGAGAGCAAAATTATTCTAATCACACAAATAATCATATATATATATATATATATATATATATATATATATATATATATATATATATATATATGTGTGTTTTGTAATTTGCTTGAAGCATTGTGTATATATTGGTTTGTTGGTTGGTTTTGAAGGCTGTCACAATGCGAGTGTAAAGAAAAAAGAAGGTAACTATGATGTTTTTTGTTAACCTGTCATTTTATTCATATATATATTAGCAGCCGCTAAGACAACTTCAGTTCCAGTATTCTTCTGATGATGGGAATTTTCATCCCGAAATATTAAGGAATAAAATGACAGGTTAACAAAAAACATCATAGTTACCTTCTTTTTTCTTTACACTCACATTGTGACAGCCTTCAAAACCAACCAACAAACCAATATATATATATATATATATATATATATATATATATATATATGATAAAGAAGATGACTTATCGAGGAATAGAATGTCGAGTTAATCGCAACATCGACGGTCGATACAAATATTAATCGAATAAGTCAGGGTTATAAAACGGTAAAGTAGAGCGGATTTAGTATAAAGGTGTATATAGAAATAACCTACTTAGGTTTCACTGAAGAGATCATCAGGGTTAATTGATTATCCATATCTTAATTAATTCATTAAATAATATCTTTTTTGGTATAGACTCGCCGGTGGGTCGGTTTGCACAAATAAAAAAGTTGCATGGTCTACCGGTAATCGTATCGCACTGAACGTGTTAAATCATGGAATTTTATTTTAATATTTATATTAATACTCTTGTTCCTTAATCTTCCGACCGATATCATCTTGCAACATCCTCTGGTTAAAAATGAGACCGTCTAAGAGGAAATGCAAAATTGTAATTTCTGATTATCTGGTGTTACCGAATTCTAATTTCTTATGAGTATCGTCACCTCAGCTAAATAATGGACCATTCGGTTTTTATTATTAAAAAATAAAGAGAAGAAAAAGGACACGCTACACAGAAAAATATATAAGAAAGAAAGAAAGAGAGTAGAGGAAAATATATAGATCGGGAATGAGTGCGTGGAAGCAATAACGCTTATCTGTTTCAAGCGAACATAATGAAAAGATGAAAAAAAGAAAAAAAAAAGAGAGAGAGAGAAGAGAGAGAGAGAGAGAGAGAGAGAGAGAGAGAGAGAGAGAGAGAGAGAGAGTGAGTTCTAGAGAGAGAGTTCTAAGAGAGAGAGTTCTAGAGAGTTCTAGAGAGAGAGAGAGAGAAGAGAGAGAGAGAGAGAGAGAGAGAGAGAGAGAGTTCTAGAGAGAGAGAGTGAGTTCTAGAGAGAGTTCTAAGAGAGAGAGTTCTAGAGAGTTCTAGAGAGAGAGAGAGAGAGAGAGAGAGAGAGAGAGAGAGAGAGAGAGAGAGAGAGAGAGAGAGAGAGTTCTAGATTATTGTATTTTTGTACATATCGAACTACATGTAATAGCTCTTAAGTGAACATATCAAACGTTGTAATAATTATATTATCATACTGTGGTATATCCACAAGTTCTGCTAGTGGCCTATTAACCTTCTTGGGTTATTTGATGCCATAGTTATTCTTGTAGATGAACAGTATGGGTATTATTCAACCCATAGCTGGGTGGAATATTTTGATTTTGAATTTATACTTACATAACCAGTGATTAGCAAGCTAGTATTGTTTTGCCCTTAATTATTATGGCCTTGTGCCAGACAATACTGTGCTTAGATATCTCTGTAAATGCTTAAATAGATAAGACACAAATAATTGCTATACACATATTTTTTATGTAAGATAAGACTCAAATAATGTTTATACATATATTTCTATGAATTTAGGCGGGCATATATGTTCAAACGTAAGGCTAAACAGATCGAGAAAATGTCAATCTCTGAATGTACATTTCGACCTATTAGGTCTCATCAGCAAGGTTATAGACCTAATCGGTCAAAATGTACATTCAGGGATTGACATTTTCTCGATCTGTTTAGCCTTACGTTTGAACATATATGCCCGCCTAAATTCATTAATTATTAACTAATTAATTTTCAAAAATTAGGTATGACTTCAATTAAGCACATATTCTCCAAAAATTGTCGGCTAAAAGCCATATCAAATAAACACAGTGTTTATTTATGTACTTTCAAATATTTCTATGTAATATAAGACACAAATGATTGTTATACATATATTTCTATGTAATATAAGACACAAATGATTGCTATATATATATTTTTTATACTAAAAATATAAAATTACTTCGTATTTCATTTTAAAAGTCGCAAATCGATAAATAAACTGTCACAACAAATTATTCGTTATTCAGTTGAATAGATATTTACATCATTAAATCTATTGGTAAATGCCAACATTTCCAGCATTTTTGACAAAGTCTTTTATTCATATACATTTTCAACATCATTGCATTATTATTCAGTCATCAAAATATTTATTTGGCTTTCTGTAACTTACGTCAGTAATTCTAGTAAATTGGTTTCTTTGTTTAATGACATATCAACTTTCGTGTGTTATTTAATGTTAAAGCGATCATTGTAGAAGAACGGTTGTGATACTACCTAACCCATAGTTTGGGCGATTAGGGTGAGGAGGTTCATACCTTACCCAAAAGTATCAGTCCTGAACTTAATATCGTGACGAGTGTTCGAATTCGCTTACACAGTCCAGAACGTTAGCTACTATGCCACAAGAACTCGTCTGTTTAATTTGGATCAAAGTTAGAAAATACAAAATTGTATATTAAATCTAGAAGCGGCTACCTGGCACCGCATAGATAGAAAAGTGGGGTGGGGGAGTAAGTCTCGCAGATAAATTATTATTACATATTGTGTGGTGGCGTGGGATTTTGACAAGACCTGTAGCGAGAATTCAAGGGGCCCAAGTGGAAAAATACCAAACCGTTGGTAACCTTAACCTTAAAGGCGTGAACCTTGCACGTCACGTGTTTTATTTAGGAAATCAGTTTCAACCTAAATGGCACGCAGAAGAGACGTGTTCTGTTGAGGTTGGCTCAACCGTGCAGTGAATCAGAATGGGCATTAATAAAATATTGGATCAAAGAAAAACAAAGTCTTGTAGTTGATTAATGCATGACTTAAAAAAAGAAGCCCTTAGTTAGAGAGAGCAACATAGTAAGTAGATAGGAGAGACGACAAGAACCGAAACAAAGAAGTAAAGGAAACACCACTTGACGATCATCGCCGAAAGGAAGAAGATAGAAAGAAAAAATGGAAGCAAGTCACGACTCTATCTGTTTGTCTGTCTCTCTCTATCACCCGAAGACTCTCTCTATCACTGCTGTTTATATACCCGCAATGGGCTATATAATATTATTACTGAATTGTGAGTTAGATCCTCGCAGGATGCCCCATTAAAATCCCTACATAAAAAAGACCGAAACAGAAAACAAAGTGCACAGACACTCTGAAGAAAAAAAATTAATTGAAATATTAAATGCAAAAAAACAAACAAACAGAAAACAAACAAACAAATCCATACTGTTACTACTTTAATATTATTTTTTCAAATCATCTTCACGAATACAAATCAAACCTTCATTCTTTTTGCTTAAAAAGCAACATTTGGTGATGGTAAAAGTGTACATATATTTACTTTGTTGTTAATTGTTGTATTTTTGTAGTTTCCTCCGGACATACATACATACATACATACATACACACCACAGAAGAACGTCACTTATGAGTTCGTCCTTGTTTTTCCAGCAATGCCCAGCGTGTCTTGTTCGCCTCCAGTGGATGGTTTGTGTGATATGGGGCAGGTGGCCGTACAGCTGTTTTCCCGTGGAGTGTTGTTTCCACGCCCTGTTTAAGATTGCACGTAGCATTCTTGCACAGCTGCTATCTAGCTTATTCTCCATGCGCTTCGTTAGGGTCCTAGTAGTGCAGCCGTACAGTAGCACTGATCTTGTGATTTTTTTCACGAGTCTCCTAATCACAATTGTCTAGATTCACAAGCAATGAAAATCTAAGTAAACTTCTAAGATGTCTATAAAATTATACCAAAGATGACGCTGAAAACTTGTGCATCAAATTAATGATAGATATTTGAATTAAAAAAAAGACTCAATGGTTCATTTGCGACAGACTTATTAATTTAAAACTAAAATAACAGTTACCTATTTACTAAATTGAAAAATAGTATTTCTTGAGGTTAAATCTTGTTCATCTATTTATTTTTAATTAGACCAAGTAATTAAAATAGCACAAAAGATAAAATTAATTGCAAAAGAATAGTCTTCTGTTGAAAATGGCTAGTCAATACCCCCCCCCCAAAAAAAAATCAAAACAAAACAAAAACAAACTAATAGCAAGGGTACCCAGCGATGTTCGGTAAAAATATAAGAGACAAAATGTTTTCATGAAATAATTCTGATATATAGTCGTACCTTGACTTACAAGTTTAATTCATTTCACTCGTAACTTAATTTCCTCGTATATCAAATAAATTTCCTCCAGTGAAATTAACTGAAAAGCTATTAATCCATTCCAGTCACTCCAAAACACGCAATTTTTGTCACGTTTTTAAACAAGAAAAATATCAGTGTATATAAACATTGTATATAAACATAATAAAATAGAATGTAATGAATTATGTGCTGTAATATGTTTTAATGTTTATCTTTTTTATAAATATTTTTCTTTGGCATAATAAATTTGGAAATTTAAATGTTTTTAGTAAACTTATTAACATAAGCGATTCTGAAGCTCGCCCATGCTTTAAATTTTAGCTCTAAACACAAAGTAAAAAATCGACCTAATGACAGCTCATAACTCGGAAAGTTCATAAGTTGGTCCACTCGTAAGTCAAGGTATGACTCTGTATATTTTTAGCCATATTTATGGTATAGAAATATGAACGTGACATAAATACACTGCGAAGAGAGTTTTAAACATAAAAAAGAATTCTGGTTAGTTTCTGAGAGCCTCTTTGTACACAATATTTTCTTTTTCTTTCGTCTTTTGCAAATATATAGACATTTTTCACTACTTACTTAGGAATGTACAATATATGGGGAAACACATGGATCCGACCTATCACGTCTGTTGTACCATAAGGTCAAAAACCTTTTCGTACTTAATATCAATTTGTCTTTGTCTCACTCTGGCCAGAAATGGCATATTTTGTTGACCTCTTGACTCTTGACGTCTCAGATGACCTCGAACTCAACATCACATTTCAAGGTCAAGTTAATTACCATGAAAAAATTTGGGATTTTCCGTTTGGCCATAATCCCCGTCCCCCTCTCTCTCAATCTCTCTCTCAATCTCCCTCCCTCCCCCCTCTCTCTCTCTCTCTCTCCTCTCACACACACACACACTTCGGAAATAGCAGTAAAGATTTTAAACATTCAAACAGTTTTCGGGTATTATTTGAATTATTCGGACTATTGTCCTCATCTTTATTGTTATCTGTACAACGTTTCGGCCGATGTGTCCCCAGCCTTCTTCAGTATTTCTTGTTGGACTTGGAAGCCTTCTTTTCGAACTCTGGAACCTTCTTTTCGAACTCGGGGACCTTCTTGTCATAAAAGATTTAGAGAAACAGTTTTCGGGATTAGTCTGATGCCCCATTTGGTTTTTAAGCAGCAGATATATTATGGATCTATGAAAAAAAAACGCACTTTTTTTTTTTAACGGCAAAGTTATGATTTAAAAAAAAATCTAAAGCTATGTACCCTTTCTTTGAAAGTATGAATGATCAAAAGCGTTATAATCCGTGTTTTTATGTTAAAGTCTCAAGAAATATTCATCTCCAATGTGACACCTTTTATATTGTTTCCCGTGTGGGCCTCCGAAGAAAAAAATATCGTCAAATAAAAAAGCACGTTAAAATAAATAAATAAAGACTACAAAGTCTTATTTAGATAGAATACTTTTTTTAAAAAATCTAATCAGTTAAATCTATTTATTCAGTATTTTAAATTGATTAACAAAATCCCAATCACACACAATGAGTAGAAGAATGTAATCTCCGGATGACAATTCTTAAACCCTAAAAACGTTTAACTAGAATTTTTTTCTCTTTATCAACCACATCCTTAGAAAATTAAGGTACGAAAAAGAATAAAGAAAGAATGCTTGCAAGAGTAATAATGTAGCTTATTTTACTGTTTTTGAAATGTAAACAAAATCTAATTTTTCATGGAATTATCTTAAAAACATGTGAGAATCATTTACTCGTATTTTCATTTCAAGGGAATATGGGGTCGTAAAAGGTAGCTGTGTTTTTGGTTTAAAAGGTAGCTGTGTTTTTATTTTGGGTGGTGTTCTTAGGGTTTTGCTTTTAATCCCATCTCTTTGGTGGTCTCATTTGGAATTCAAGGAACGAAAAGAAAGAGACAAAGACAGAAGGTGGTTTTATGATTTAGAATTTATTCCCTGATCATAGCCACCGCATGGCAAGAAAACATCTCCCTGGCCAGTAGTAGTGACTAGACACAGTTAAGGCCTAAACTTGAATGGCCGAGAGATTCTCTTGTGGTAGGAAGTGGGTCTTTTTCCTGCGCATGCTCGGGGGAGGGGGTTCTTTCGGTGAAGGCTCATGGGAGTTTGTGTTATTTTTTAAATTTTAAATTTAAATTTTTATTTTATTTCAATACCACACACTTAATGAATTATATAAATACCATAAGTTTATTTAGAGCATTTGCTTAGGAATCGCAAGGTTCCTGGTTTGATACAGGCTCTCACCAACTCAGCCTATGAGTTGGCATAGGGTTCTGTGCGGTAAAGGGAGGAGCTGATGGTTGGTGTTGTTTTTTTTTTTTAAAATTTTTGGTTTTATTTTAATCCCCACAGGAGTCAAATTAAACAAAATGATTGAGGGCACATGACAAGACAATAAAAAAAATAAATATCTTTAGAATTTTGAGGAAAATGTCTTTTAAAATGAAACTTTATCTAAAGCACCGTTGTATTTTTTTTTTTTGGGGGGGGGGCGGGGTGGCTTTTTTTTTGCTATTTTTTTTATTCCTCAAAATAAATAATAATAATTAGGATTATTTATATATATGCTTTAAATACCGAAATTTTATGAAAATCCGATTATTAGTCTTTTTTTTTGAGGAATAAAAAAATAGCAAAAAAAAGCCCCCCCCCAAAAAAGAAAAACAAAAAACAAAAAAACAAAAAAAAAAACAAACAACTACGGTACTTTAGTGGTTGCATTTTTTTGGACCCCCACGATATATCACCTAGAAAAACACCAGCACGCATTCATAATCTTATTTGTACAGATTATACAACGTACAGTTTTCTGTTGTGGTAAATAATGACGTATTTAAGCCCATTCCGCCTCTTGTCATCTTTCAGTCTGTGTGTAGATATGTGCAATACGCGACAAAAGCTGCAATTTGCAAATTCTGTCACAAGTCTCTTTCTTGGTGGTGAAATCAAAGTGGTTACAAATTGTTTTAATGGTAGAGGACACCTTTTTTTCCTGCTATTTTTTTACTTCCTCAAAAAAGACTAATAATCGGATTTTCATAAAATTTTCGGTATTTAAAGATATATTAATAAAATCCTATTATTATCCTATTTTTTGAGTAAAAAAATAGCAAAAAAAGACAT